>JAJSOF020000041.1:21284728-21299766 GCA_025594305.2 Periplaneta americana
TAACCTAAAAAGGGAAAAGCCGCGATGATCGCCGAAAACAAAACCGCACCCGTTTGAGGGACGTTTTGTCGGGAAAGTGTCTGTGCGTTGCTGCATTACTACATAGTTGTTCTCATTTAAAGAAAATACCTAAAAAAAATTTCCCTTAACAGAGAATATGTACATGGGGTAATGCTATCAAAGACTCACCTTACGTACAGCAAATAACCTGGTTGTGCCGTTTATATTTCGGCACGTCATTCTTTTCCTTAATTTCTTTCCTGTTCTTCTATCCTTACACAACTCTGTCTATCTTGTTTATTGGTTAGAGTTTCAGTTGATATCAACCCTTCCTCTTCAAGTTTGTAGAATATTATAATCTTTGGTATCCATGGTATCTAGAATTCGTCGACACGAATGTGTCAACGAAATATAAATTTGTTTCAGCTATTGTAGATGGCTCTGAATGAGTATAGTATAAACCTTGTGGATATCATTTTGATGGATTGAGTTTATGAAAGTAGTTGTTTGGAGTCGTCGATGTTTGTATTTCCTGTTTATATCATATCTGCCAAGAGAATTTATTAGTTTATTGCTGTTGAGGCTGCCTTGTGATAGAGTTCATTTGTGATTTTTGTTTATATTCGGAAGATATTCTATTGGGTAATCATGAAGTTATCGTGTACTTGTTCCCACCACTGCCGTGAATGGTTCTGTATTTTGTTTTGGATAATTTGTATTCTATCCTTATGCTTTTCTCTGTTGTTTTGATTATTCTAACTCTTCATAGATGGCTTGTAGTTTTTTTTCTGATTAGTTCTTCTTATTTTTCAAAGTTTTAACCTTCCTCTACTTTTCCGTCTTTCCATATTCTCGGGGTTTGTTGCTTTAATCTGTGATGAGTTGAAACAGGGGGGCCCAGTTAATATCTGGTGGGAGCGTTAGTATTTTATAATATCGTTTGCGATTGGTTTTGACTGTAACTCCAGTTTGAATTTCGCCTGAAGGCTTGTATTCGGTTGTAGCGTCAGTCTGCGTTACGGACTCATTGAGGTCGGGGTGCATGCCGGCAGGCTCAGTAAAATGAACATTGTTTGGGGCGTTGAAGTCTGGGACTACGACTTGTTGAGGAAAGTATGTAGTAGCGGGCTTTACTATGTGGAAGTTAAGTTAAATCTGCCGAGAGATTCGTTGGGGTAATACGTATCGCCAAGCGGGGTGGAATGTGGAGTCTGCTGTGAACTCGTTAGCAAGGATACGTTCCATTGGACGTTTATAGTGTATGTTGCTACTGATGTGCAAATCTTTAGTATGTCATTACCGTCATTATCAGTAACGGATAGTAGCGTTTGGCTGACGTAGCCGGAAAGTTTAGACTCAGTGGGTTTTGATGTGCTACTAACCATGAACTGCATTCGATTTTCTGTCTGGCTGTCGTGCAGTCAATTTCGGTAAATACCGGTCGGTATTTTAATTTGATGTTACTGAATCTCAAGCTGTGCTGTAACTAAAAGTCTACCACAAACTACAAGAAGTTCTGGTTTACGTTTACTTAGTCATTACAGCAGAACCTATTTGTGAGTATGGAATTCGAAATGGAGACATCCATTGTTGTATGAAGTTTAAGGGGTGACCAATTTGAGTGTAACGGCTATGTGTGTGTTAGTATTGGTTATGCATGAGTTGCGTCGACAAGATGGATGCCAGCAAAGGAGTAAATATCAATGTAAAGTGCTAGTTGGGTTTGAATAACATGAGCCTGTGACGAAGATATATTCTGTGTGAAGAAGTTATTTTGTTGTCTATTCTAAATGAATGTTTTGTCTTAAACATAGGAATGTGTGTTGTTACTCAATTACCTCGACGTGCAGATTACCAACCTGATCGTACCGTTTCAGGGCAGGGTTATTTGGTATAATTAAGATATTTATCATTTATTTCAGCAATCAAAATCCTACCAGACCCAGCGACGGTTCACGGTTATGGACGTTGCAATTTTCCACAAAGCAACGGCGATCAGATGACACACAAGTGAATAATTCACACTGTATTTTTTTAAATCTACTAATTATCCAGCAGAAATTTACATAACAGTGTAGTGAAACTTAGTTACGTGTGAAAAGATGTATTTTGAGTTAACATTTAGAAGTGAAACATTTACTTCCGATCACAGATAACTCCTTTTGCAGATATCACATTTAAATGGTGACTAGCCTGTGTGTAGGCGGACACAAGTAGACAATAGTCTCTTCGTGAAAAACAATATGCACAGACATCACATTTGCATGGTTTTTACCTATGTGAGTCATTAAATGTCTCTTTAAGGCTCCCAAATGTGGAAAACACTTCCCACACACGTCGCATTTAAATGGCCTTTCACCTGTGTGTATACGCACATGTTTCTTTAAGTTTCCCGTTTCTGAGAAACTCTTTCCGCATACCTCGCAATTAAATGGCTTTTCACCTGTGTGTATACGCATATGTTTCTTTAAGGTTCCGTTGATGAGAAACTCTTTCGACATACCACGCATTTAAAAGGCTTTTCGCCTGTGTGTATGCGGGCATGAAAGTTTAAATCTCCAGTTGTTAAGAAACACTTTCACAAGACGCACTTAAATGGTCTTTGGCCAGTGTGTCTGAGAATGTTTCCTTACATACACCATTTGAGAAAATCTTGTTCCACAAATATCGCATTTATATGGCTTTTCCTGTGTGTACGCCAGCATGTGTTTAAATTGACTACAAAATGCCGAGAAACACTTTCCACATATCTCGCATGTATATGGCTTTTCGCCAGTGTGTACTCGTATATGCGCTCTTCAAATGTTCAGAGTGGAAGAAACACTCCCACATTTATCGCACCTATATGGCTTTTCCCCTGTGTGTTTTCGTACATGCAACTTCAACTTTCGAGAGTGTGAAAAACACTCGCCACATATATCGCACTTGTATGGCTTTTCCCCAGTGTGCATTCGTACATGAAACTTGAACTGTTCAGAGATTGAGAAACACTTTCCACATACCTGCACGTATATGGCTTTTCGCCAGTATGTATTCGTACATGTGATTTCAAATGTGCAGACTGTGTAAAGCACTTCCCACATACCTCGCACTTATATGGCTTTTCTCCAGTGTGTATTCGTACATGCAACTTCATCATTCCAGAGTGTGAAAAACCCTTCCCACATATATCGCACGTAAATGGCTTTTCGCCAGTGTGTATTTGTAAATGCAACTTCAACTTTCCAGAGTGCGGAAAACACTCGCCACATATGTCGCACGTATATGGCTTTTCCCCAGTGTGCATTCGTACATGCAACTTTAACTGTTCAGAAAGTGTGAAACTGACTTAAATGTCCATATGGCTTTTCGCCTGTGTAGAAACTTCAACTTTCCAGATCGTGAAAATGACTTCCCACATCGCACGCATATGGCTTTTCGCCAGTGTGTATTCGTGCAACTTTAAATGTCCAGCCTGTGAGAAACACTTTCCACATTTCGCACTTTTCGCCAGAGTGTAGATGCGCCTTCAACGTCCAGAATGTGAAAAGCACTTCCCGCATACCTCGCACGCATATGGCTTTTCGCCAGTGTGTATTCGTACGTGCGACTTTAAATGTCCAGCCCGTGAGAAACACTTTCCACATTCCTCGCACGTATATGGCTTTTCGCCAGTGTGTATCCGGGAATGTATATTTAACAGCCCTAATCGCGTGAAACACTTTCCGCAGAAGTCGCATTTGACTGCCCTCCTGGCGTCGTGTATGAGAGCATGTCTCCTCAAATATGTCGATCTTGAATAACACTTTCCACAAATGTTGCATTTGAATGACTCTTCAGTTTTGTGTATTTGAGAATGAAGATTCAGAGATTGCTCAGTAGGAAACACTTTGTCGCACATATCACAGGTGATAACATTACGACTCACATCGCTAAAGTTTGAACATTCTTCCTCTTGCTACCACACTGCGTCGATTTGTCTTTTTCACGATCAATGCTGGCGGAATATCGTAACACGCTCTTCTCAACATTATCGACAATGCTGAAATGAACATTAATCATTACATTTTATACATATATCAGACAATAATAAAGGAGAATATGTTTCTTTATTGTGTCTTGGTCTTTATACCTGTTTCTTGGGGTTGTTTGGGCGCTAATTCAAAAAAATATTAATAATTAATTTATTTAATCTGGCAGAGCTAAGGCCAGTAAGCCTTCACTTCCGACCAGCCAGACTCTAATATTAACTCTAATTGAATACAATTGCTTACATAATTATTACATTAATATCAAGACCATAAAACAGCATGAAAGTAAATAATGAAAGTTGATAAGTAATGTTAGTGTGACATTAATAAACATAGGTGAGAAATAGATAAAATAATATTAATAATAATAATAATAATAATAATAATAATAATAATAATGAGATAATTTAGATATTTATCTGTGGTATATATAACCATTAAACATTGAGAAACCTGAAACAGCTATATTTGTTAACAAGATTTGTTAAAAATATTTCTTGGGCCTATTTTATATTGGTTTGATGTTGTTATGTTTTATTTAACGACGCTCGCAACTGCAGAGGTTCTATCGGCGTCGCCGGATGCCGGAATTTTGTCCCGCAGGAGTTCTTTACATGACAGTAAATCTACTGACATGAGCCTGTCGCATTTAAGCACACTTAAATGCCATCGACCCGGCCCGGGATCGAACCCACAACTTTGGACATAGAAGGCCAGCGCTATACCAACTCGCCAACCATGTCGACAAATTGGTTTGATGTCTGACAGTCCCTGACATTACTCGGTAGGGAATTCCAAAGCGAGGAACAGCCACAGTGAAAGAAGCTGAATATGAGGATGTTCGGTGGGAGGGAATGGATAATATGGAGGAGTTTTGATCGTGTGTCTAGGTTATGATGGGTGGATAGATTTTGAAAACGAGACGCAAGATAGACAGAGGGAGAAATGCAATATGAGAAAGAGAAGGAAAGACAGGGATTTTCCTAACGATCTTCGAGACGGAGCCAGGACAACATTTCCAGGGATGGTGTTACGTGATCAGCCTGGCGAATTTTGTACAGGTGATACCTAACTCATTCTTAGATATTGTTCATTTTATATATTAATTTTATATACTTATTTACTGGCTTTTAAGGAACCCGGAGGTTCATTGCCGCCCTCACATAAGCAAGTCATCGGTCCCTATCCTGAGCAAGACTAATCCAGTATCAATGATCATATCTCACCTCCCTCAAATTCACATTTTAATATTATCTTCCCATCTACATCTCGGCTTCCCGAAAGGTGTTTTTCCTCCGGCCTCCCAACTAACACTCTATATGCATTTCTGGATTCGCCCATACGTGCTACATGCCCTGCCCATCTCAATTATATGGATTTGATGGTCCTACTTATGTCAGGTGAAGAATACAATACGTGCAGTTCTGTGTTATGTAACTTATATTATAATTTTATTAAATGGAAATATTTAAATTTTGATTAAATTTGATAGATTATCCTTAATGATATCCACATTTTTTTAACGGTTTTAGTAAACTACATAATTTTGCATATCATCTTTATAGAGTTGCTTTTTTGAATTTTTTCTTCTGTTTGTGTTTTTGCGGTACAACTTAGTAGTGTGAGTAATTACGTCCTTCCGATTGTATTTATTTTATTTTTATCCATTCATTAAAGACATCAGCTCAAAGAATATGAGTGACCACAAGGGTCCTGGAATACAATACACATGTACAATATAATGATTTGAAACATTAAATAAAAAAAAAGTTAATTGTTGAATGCAAATATATGGATTAATTGAAATTGAGATGATGATATAATATTTGAAGAGAATATTTGATAATTTTTATAAGAACAGACATTACATAATCAAAAGAAATGAAGTTTAATATAATTCCATGTAAAATTTGTAATAGAACCTCTATTGCTAAACAGCAAACCAATGACAGACCATTGTTTAAGAGGGACGTTGTCCTTTTGAGAAAGATACGGCAGACAAGGTTCATATATAGACTTCTTCTCAATATCAACTTCGGTGGCCTGATTTAGGTTTCTTTCGAAACGGACAGTAGGGTCAAGAAAAGGAGCCCGTTTTAAGCGCGTCCGTTGATAGCTTAATAATGTCTGCCCATCTGAAAGAAACCATCTGATGATACACAATGTACTTCCTCATGAATCTCCCAATTTAAAGTTTTTAACGATGTCGCCAAAGCATGTCGTACACGATGATGTCTAGCATTGATCTGCAGCTCGCCTTTGGGGCATTGTCCAAGCACGTGTCCAAGTGTTTCAAGCTTGCTACAGTCTGGATGACGGCAGCAGGTTGTGCTAACAAGCAAACGTTCTGATGGAGGCAGATAAAAAAGTTAAATTTTTTATGCTTGACCTTGCCGAAATGTACTAATTATACACCTGATAGCAGTCCTGTATGCATGTCATTAAAGTACAGATCTTCAGCCAATCACAAGTCAGCTTTGTACCGTTATATCGATTATTCTCGGATATGCAATCGACAGACAATTAGCGAAAAGTCACGGAGGCTGGAAATCCAATACTGTCGCAGAAGGTTATGTTCTGTTACTATAATAATTAGTGTTAATTGTAATAATATTCAAATAAATTCAATTTGTCATCTCGTTTTTCAATTCTAAATCAATATCCAGGTTATATCAGAGTAATGTTCATCTTATTCTGTGCCAAGGTCAATGACATTCGGCCTCGGACAAAAACAATACTTTCGTGTCAGCGCACATCTCACAATTCAGGTCAGTTCGCACATAACCATAAAAAGACCTAATTTTCAATAATTTCAAGTTAGAAATATGGTCGAGCATAAAAAGTCGTATGAAACTTGCCTATAATGGTAATTAAGACGCTCGTATGAAAAAATTATGAAACTCGCTTGCGCTCGTTGCATAAACAATCATACTTGCATCTTGATTACTACCATTATAGGCTCGTTGCATAATGTACTATTCTTCCACCATGTTAGTAATGTCAAAAGAAGTACTTATACAAATTTTGGCCACTGGAGTTCAATTACGAGGCCGTCATGAAAGTGATTTTCCCTGGAACCATTTGTAGACAAAAGCACAATTGCATGGAAATATTTATTGGAACGGGATACAGCAATTCTTGCGCTATTTGTCAACATATCCGCCACTGGAAGTAGGACATTTATCATACCATGGGATCAATTTTTTGTGTCGTAGAAGTCAGCCACCAGATCGGAAGCAGCATTTGATTGCGTCTGCAGCTCTATCTATCGATCCCATGATATGAGAAATGTCTCAATTCCGATGGAAAATATGTTGAAAATACCAACAAGCTGTGTCCGTTCCAATAAATTTGTCCAATGAAATTAATTTTTTTCGTTTCAGGCCTCTGGCGAACTTATTTTACGGCCTCGTAATTGCGGTCGAGGCCAAAATTTGTATAAGCACTTTTTTGATGATTATTAACATGGTGGAAGAAAAATAAATAACTTCTTTATCTGCCCCATCAGAATGTTTGCTTGTTAGAGCTCTGCCTGGTATTGCGCCAACAGCCAAAATATTGCTTGACATTTTTCAAGCATTGGTCCATTCAGAGGAAGATAGGGCCCTTTGGATTGCTTACCCATGAGTTAGCCTAGGGAGATCACTATAAACAATAACCCCCTTTACCACGTAGCGGTATGGTTTGTCCAAGTTTGAAAGCTTTATTTCTTTAAGTGTTTGTAATCTCTTACGACCTGACCAGTTGATAGCATCAATAGTGGTGATATTCAATTTACTCTGAAACATTGGATTCTTAAATGTAGGATATTAATTATATTAGAGTTGTGAATGTATTCTCATTCATAGATATCATTTTGAGACGGTGCATCATAAAGGATGGCTACTTCCCCAACGGTTGGCTTGAATTATCGCCACTTTATTTTGCTGGTATTATTGGGAGTACACACTAATGTTTTGGGAAACGTATTCCGAGTCAGTAAAAAGTATATTAACGTTATTTTGGTTCAAGCATGGACATCAAGTCAACCATGGCTCCTCCATACGGATCAAAATTTTATGGCATTTGCGCCAGTGGACAAATGGAAAGACAAGTAAAAAGGGTTATTTTTTTATTGTTTAAAATCATATATCTTCTATTGATAAAATTTTTGTGTTTTTAGTTTGAAGTAGTTTGCATGAATTATTATCATTTCTGTATATCAAAAATGTTGAATTTTTATCCCTTAAAATTTTAAATTAACTACTTGTTTTGTATTATATAAGCGCAACTATGAAATCGTTTGCGTTTGTTTTAATAATCTGATTGGTTTGTATTGTATACTTTTAGTAGAGGCATCGATGTGCTGCGGAACTGCTGGGCTGCGATCCGAGCTGCGTTCGGGCGGGGTTGGATCCCCTTTGGTCTCATTGAATGGTTTTTTTCGACGTATTCAACAGCCATGGGACTGAAGACGGATGGTTTTGGCGAGTCCTCGGTTACTTCATTTCAAACTTTGTTTTGATTACTGGTTGGGTTTTTTTTCCGGGGTTTTCCCAAAAAAAAGGCAAATGACGGGTAATTTTTTGGGGGAACCCGCCCCACCCATCTCACTACATCTCCCCAAATATTATAAAAATTGCAGAAAATTGTAAAATTTTTAGAAAATTACTAAATTGAAAAATTTTAAAATTGAAAAAAATTTTAATTGTAATATTGAAAATTTTGACTTGTTACACATCTTAAGTTTCATTCTCAGTAAGATCTAGAATAAAATAAAAATGAATGAATGAAAAAATGATCAATCGAAAAAACCCCTGAAAAGTTACAACCGATCAATCTTCAGCTATGAGAACTGTTCTCGTTTCAATTCCACTGGGATGGTACCATTAATACAATTCTTTTATTGAGTGATATTAATTAGAGAGATTTTAGTTATTTCCTTTTTTGAGATGAAGGTGTGTGTTTAAGGGCTATGATAGAATAGCTGCTTTAGTCTGACAATATAACTGCATTTTTAATTTTTTGTGTGGGATGAAAAATTTCCCGAGACTTTCCTTATTGCAACGATTTTCCACAAAACTTGTTTTCCATATCCAAGAGATCTATAACGTGAGAAGAGCAGACGGAATAGAGTCTTTTGAAAAGAAAAAAAGGGGGTAAAGTGGGGAGGGGGAGTTTTTTTGCAAAAAGAAAAGGTAGCAATTTCTGTATTGGGAAATTGAAATATTGAAGTTCGATAAGAAAAAAGGGGAAAAAGTTTGCAGTTACGACCCCCTTTAAATTTGCGAAACTAAATGAAAACTTAATCAGACGAAGACCGAAAACCCGTAATTGCTGGGGATCTAAACCTTTTCCCGGGGAAATTTATCTTCATAAAATAAAGAACAATAGTTTTTTAAAAAACTTCTGGGGAAAAAACCGTAAACCCGAGGTCAAGTCCACTGTCTTCGGAATTTTAACAAAACCATGTCCATGAATTACAAACGTTTCTAGAAAAAAGCATGATGATTTTCGGACTGAAAAATATAAAATGTATAAATTTAAAGTATTTTTTTTGAGGCATTGAAAAATTGTACCTTCAAAAAAATTGAAAAATCCGGACCCAAAATATTACATAATTATATTCGCTACTTAAAAAAAAAGACAAGGCCGCATTTAGCAAAGAAAAGGGAGCCATGAGCATTGGGAAAATATGTCAAATTTAATTAAGAAATTTTGAGGGGAAAAAAGGTTACCCCCGGGAAAATTTTCAAAAACTATTTTAAAAGAAGATGAAAGTAACAAGGGAACAGTTTATAATTAAGCAGGAAAAAAGGGAAAAAACATGAAGGAGAGTTTTTACGAAATCAGAACGGAGAAAGTATAACTGATACAAAAAAAAGGCGACATTTAAAATTTCCTATTTCTTTTCGGTTTTAAAATAATAATAATAATAATAATAATAATAATAATAATAATAATAATAATAATCCCGCTGATAGGAGGGTTGTGTAAAGACTTGAATTCCCCAAAATTGACTTTCAAAATTAAAGGGGGTTAGAGAGAGAATAAAAATTAAAAATCGGAAGTCTCAAGGCCCAGATAGATTGCTCAGAGATTTTTAAAATTGGGTTGGGGGTTTTTTCCCAATGTATATTTCTTTTCCCATAAACAATGCATTTTTCATGACAAATCCCATAGTGGTCCCCATACATAAAGGGGGAAATAAATTAGATTCGGAAACTACAGACCGATTAGCCTGACATCTGTCTATATAAAGTCATGGAGCATTTGATATCGGATTTATTTCATGTTCTAAATGCGAAAGATGGGGTTCAAAAGGGAAGGTTCTCATGTGATAGCAAATTACGTCGCTTTCAGGATCAGCTGAAGATGGTAAGGAAAGAATCGATGCAGTTGTGATTGATTTTCGAAAGAGTTTTGGTGCCACATGAATATTAATAGATAATTAAGTAGGCTGGGAAAAATAAAAGAGGGGTATGGATCCAAAAATTTTTAAAAGGTAGAACCCAGAGAGTTAGAGTAGGTCATGAAAATCGGAAATTGGAAATATAAGTTCAGGGGTCCCACAGGGGGTTCGGGGGTCCTCCCTTTTTATAATATCAAATGACCTTGCCAGAATATTACACAAATGAGGCTATTTGCAAGACTGCATTATCTATAGAAAGATTAGAAATAATTCAGATGTAGATGCTATTCAAACAGACTTGAATAAAATTTTAACGGGAAAAATAGGATAAAATAAATTTCTAAAAGTAAATCATAACATTTTGAAAACCGGAGGAAACTATTTATTTTGAATTCAGTGGTGTTTTAATTCCCCCAAAAAAATGTTGTAAATACCAGAGGGATTTTAAATCCAAACTTTTTGGGGGGACATGTGATAATGTTACTAAAGCATGGAGGGCATTTACTTTATTATGAGAATCTTGAGAAAGGGCCCCAAATCGGGGGAAAAAGCATATCTAAGTTAAAAGGGGCCGTTATGGAATAGGGAAATCTGTTGGGGTCCTATAGAATATATCAGATAAATTCCCAGAAAAATCCAGTATAGGGCAGCTAATTTTTTAAAAGGGAAAAAAGAAGATGGGAAAAGAAGATAAAAGAACTTAAATGGGAAACTTTGGGAAAAAAAATTTGGGGAAAATAGAATAAATCATTTATTGACAATCAGGTCCAAAACATGGGGAGACGTAAGGCTCGGTTGAAAAGCCAACGTACATGGTAGGAAGATCATGATTTTAAAATCAAATGGGGAAAAGAAAACGGAATTGGTAAAATTTCATTTTAAATAGAACTATAATGATTGGAATGACCTACCTGCAGGTCTTTGAGGGGGTCCTTCCTTAAGGAGATTAAGAATATCTTAAAAAATTTTGTATAAAAGCAAATTAAAAAAGGTGTTTTTTAAATTTTAATTTTTTTTGGGGTATATTTATTCAGTTCTTTTGGGTTTTAATTGTAAATTATTTAAAAAAAGCGTAAGAAGGCCTTAAACTAAAAAATTTATTTAAATGTAGTTCTGTTTGTAAGATGCATAAGGGGGGTAATTATTTGACTTATTTGAATGTTTATCAGTGAAGGGGGATCAGTGAAGTTTTGGTTTTCGGCAGGGAAAGTTCGATGTGAAATTTATAGCGCAAAAGAAATGTGTTTTTCTAAATTTTCAGTGAAATGTGTGCTAAAGTGTCAGTGAAATGCGTCATATGCCACCACAGTGAGTGAGATGAATAAAGTGAAAGACTATTTAAATTTATGTGGACCTAAAATAATAATGTAGGTTGAAATTTAAAATTAGGTTTTTTATTTATGTTTTATTATTTGTTAAATTATATTGTTATTTTTATGATTTTAAAAAATTTTGGGTTTTTGTTTAGTAAATTTTTGTGAAAAATTTTGTATTGTGTTTTAAAATTTTTTTAAATTTTTATCATTTCTTTATTGTGTATTTTTTAGGGGATCCCCTCCCCTGGCTCCCCACTTGCAGGAAAAATTAAATAAATACTTTAATACATAATAGAAAGTAACCCAAACAACCCTTCTCAAAATTTGCCACAATAAAAACCCTTTTTCTAAATTTTGGACTAAAGAAATGAAATAGAAAATAAATTAAAAATCACTTTGAATCCCCAAGTAAAAAAAAAAGTATTAAGAATTTGCAAAAAGGAAATTTTAAAATGATACATTTAAAAAAATTTCACACTTTCATAGAAAATAAAAAAGTATCATACATTATAAAATTTACTTTTTTCTTTTTAAATGAAGTCTAAAAAGAATGAAAGAACAAAACCGCACAGTACACTCACCTCTCAGTCAACATTATCCTCTTCTGGATATTCACTTCCTTTTCCCGCTGAATCTGTCCAATCCCAAAAAATCTTCCTGGAAAAAGTACAATGAAAAGGAACAACTGACCAAGGGTCATTGGTTTTTACCAGAGCCCCAATATTCAAAGTTGTGAATTCCGATCAACTCTTGGGGAGTTTAATACTTTTTAAAAAAAAAATTGGTTCCTCCAAATTGCATTGATTTATGTCCTTCATTAAAACTTTTTTTATATTAGACTACTTGCTTTAGAAATATTGTGGGAAAATATTATTTTAATGTACCAATAAAATGTTTTCCCGAAAATATTCCCTAAATGTGAAAGGTAAAGGCGGAAAAATTTTCTCCGGGGCCAGGATTTGAAGGCGGCACTAGAGGGAACCCAAAAGTTGGAACTTAATCTGGGTTTCCCGAGCCGGGGTATCCTGGGTTTTGGGATAAAGCTTTAGCACTAGACCTGAAAACCTGGGTTAAACCTGGCCCGGGGGAGAATTTTTTTGTCCCTTCTCTTTCATCGTATTTAAGACAAGTTTTGCAAAAGTATTGCATTATGTATAAATGGCCAAAATATATATCCCTTTAAGAAAAACAAATAAACAGTCAAAAACATCATTCCCCGTTTGATTATATTTTCCAAGATGAGATTTCTAACACGTGTTCTTCTTTGACCTATGATAGCAGAAAATAAAGATTTTGCCCCCAAATTAATTTGAAAAACAGTTTTTTCGGATTCAAAATTTAATCCCAAAGGGAAATAGCTATGCCCCAAATTTTCGTGTCGTAAGCTTAAAAATTATCGGGAGGCCATATTCCCCGGACCTTTCCCAGACTGTACTTATTGTAGGTTTTTTTAATATTATTGTATACTATTTAGTTGTAAATTTAAAAAGGAACATGTTACTTTCCCGAAAAGGTTTTAAAGGGAGTGATCTTTTACAAAAAAAATTAATTTTCTTCACGCAATGCATACGCAAATTCCCCAATTGATGACTCTTTTTTTTGTTTTCGAAACAAAATTTTTTTGTTTTTTCAGCCTTAAGAAGCAATGATTTAGGCAAGATGAAAAAATTTAAAATTTCATGAACTGAAAATTAACTTTATTGCTTTCTCCTTGCCCCTCGAGCGCCTAACGTTTTAAGTCGGAATATTTCCCCTTTTTGAAAAAAGGTGGGGCTGAAAACTTTCTGGCGGGTAAAAATAACCTATTTACAATTAAAAAACGTTATTATTAATTTTTTTGTTTATTTTTATTATTATTACTAAAATATTATTTATTTTAATAATATTATTATTATTTTATTTTATTATTATTGTTAATATTTTTATTATTTTTGTTTAAAATTTTTATTTTATTATTTTATTATTATTGTTAATAAAATTTTTATTATTTAATATTTTTTTATTTGTTTATTATTATTATTATTATTTTAATAACATTATTATTTTTATTATTATTATTTTAATATTTTATTTTTAATTTTAAAATTTTTATTATTATTTTGTTAAAATTATTTATTATTATTATTATTATTATTATTATTATTATTTTTTTAATATTATTATTATTAATATTTTTTATTTTCATCCCCAAAATTTTTATCTTATTTCATCATCATTTGTTGTTTTTTTTCGTTTTGTACCCCTGTAAATGAATTTGGTTTTGTTTTTTACATTAATATTCCCCAAAAAAATTAAATAAATTTATTAATTTCTATTGTTAATATAAATTATCGTTGTTAATATTATTTAATTTTGTTAATATTATTATTATTAAATTTTTTGTTTTTATTTTTATTATTGTTAATATTATTGATATGATTATTGTTAATTTATTAATATTATTATTTTATTATTATTATTATTATTATTTTTTATTATTATTTTTTTAATATAAATTTTTATTTTTTTAATATTATTATTATTATTTTAAAATTATTTTATTATTAAATTTTTTTTAAATTATTATTATTATTATTATTAATATTATTTTTTATTTTTCTAACACTTGGTTATTTGGGTTACTTGTCTTAGCCCATTCGGGAAATATAAAACATAGCAACTAATCAGTCAAAATGGGTAAGGTGAACCCGGATTTAAGGCACGCCCTTTTCTGACGCGTAGTTCGGGGGTTATCCCTTTACATTTTTTGAACCCAGCATTCAATGATAGATAGTAATTGTAGATCAGCAACAACAAAATAACAAAGTCTAAACTTAAAAAGAAATCTGCCTAGCAATTTTTCCTTATTGAGATATTTCTCTGCTCCCTACTAAATAAAATTGCGAATTTTTATTTTTTTTCAAATCTAAAATAAAACCTTAATTTTAACGAGAAAAAAAAACAGTTAATACAATATTATTCAGACTGTTAATATTCCGACATACATTAGAATGCTCTTCTGGTTTTTGAAGTGACCACTTACATCATCTTCAGTTTACCAGAGGGGAAACGATACACTGGGGTGGCGTCTTTAACTTTTTTCTCTGATTTGATATCGTAACCTGGTCCACGCATTCTGTCTTCATGCCGGACACTTCCATGGGATGAATTCCCCCCTCGGGCAGAAACACACGTGAAATAATTTTTTAGATTTTTAAAAGAGTTAATATGAAACGAACCCGGTTCTGTATGGCAGTCTTTCCAAATTTCAACACAGGCAAAAAATTAGAAAAGAAAACTGAAGGCAGAATGGAAAACCTTAAAAGGGCACTGAAATAATTA
>JAJSOF020000041.1:21299866-21313099 GCA_025594305.2 Periplaneta americana
CTTTTAAGAGAGCTTTAATTGAGTCTTGGAAACAATTTCAACCTTGAAAACATGTGCATGGGAGCAACACAGGGTCTGCATTATATAACCACAAACTACAACAATAACTGCAGTAAATAAACAGTAAATGGTTACATATTGAAACTTTAATAGTACCGCTGTATACATCAATCCTGGAAGGATGTGGACTGTATAATTCGACTTATTCTTTTGACGTAAAATAGCAGAATAGAAGTGTTTTGCTTCGAAACTTGCAAATTGGAGTTATTCATTACTTACTTACTTACTTCCTGGCTTTTAAGCAACCCGGACGTTCATTGCTGCAATCCATTGGTCCCTATCCTGAGCAAAATTAATCCAGTCTCTATCACCATATCCCATCTCACTCAAATTCATCTTAATATTATCTTCGCATCTACGTCTCGGCCTCCCAACTAACACACTACATGCATTTCTCGATTCGCCCATACGTGCTACATGCCCTGCCCATCTCAAACGTCTGGATTTAATGTTCCTAATTATGTCAGGTGAAGAATACAATGCGTGCAGTTCTGTGTTGTGTAACTTTCTGCATTCTCCTGTAACTTCATCCCCCTTAGCCCCAAATATTTTCCTAAGCAACTTATTCTCAAATACCCTTAACCTATGTTCCTCTCGAAGTGAGTTCAAGCTCTACAACCATACAGAAACAACCGGTAATATAACTGTTTTATAAATTCTAACTTTCAGATTTTTGGACAGCAGACTGGATGATAAAAGCTTCTCAACCGAATAATAACAGGCATTTCCCATATTTATTCTGTGCTTAATTTCCTCCTGAATATCATTTATATTTGTTACTGTTGCTCCCAGTTATTTGAACTTCTCCACCTCTTCAAAAGATGAAGTACCAATTCTTATATTTCCGTTTCGTAGAATATTCTCGTCACGAGACATAATCATATACTTTGTCTTTTCGGGATTTACTTCCAAACCTATCTCTTTACTTGCTTAAAATAAAAGTCCCGTGTTTTCCCTAATCGTTTGTGGATTGGCGTTATTCATTAATACTATAAAACAATATATAACACAGATTGTACCAGCGTTTGGATAAGATTAATAATTCGAAATGGACTGAGATATGGAATATTAAGGGGAAAGGATGGTATTTTTTGGTGAAAAATGAGTAAATTTTCAAAAATATTTTTTTTCTTTAAAATGCTCTGTGATATGTGTGGAATGCATTGCATAATATTTTGTGGGTATTTGTGCCCTTATCAGATGCTGAGACGCCATTTTTGAACTTCCTGCGTTGTGGATTTTTAAATCACTCGACCACTTTTATTGTTGTTTCCGGTAAATTGTATTTTCAAAAAAAAAATTTTTTTTTCTTTAAAATACTCTTTGATATGAGTGGGTATTTGTGCCCTTATCGGATGTTGAGACTCCATTTTTAAACTTCTTGCGCTGTAGATTTTTAAATCACTGGCCCCCTTTTATCGGTTTACGGTAACTTCATTTTTTGCTACATTGCCAGACAAAAATGGATATAATTTCTGAATTATTAAAGATATATGGATGAAATTTAGAACACACATTCTTGAGACTATTAGTAAACTTTTCTCTTTAATAGAATTTTGTTTGCAAGAAAGGAATAATATCAAAATTCTGTTACAGACAGTTTGTAGAACATGCTTTTGCAAGTACATTGCAAAAACCGGGACGAATGTACCTTTAAAAATGGTTTAGATATATCGATTTTAGTAAAATCCTCAATTGCGTATATTTTTTTCAAATCTGGGCCCCCAAATATTTTTTTTTCAAAATATTTCTTTTGGTTGAGTTTCTACAGGTATGAGCTCCCTATATACAAATAATTAATATTTTACACCAAATAGGAAAAAAGTTAAAAAAAATACCGTCCTCTCGCCTTAAATAAATCGCCACTGTGAAGGCTTGTATAATTTTTAATGAGACCTTCTCCGTAGCAGATAAAAAACTTTATGACTGATCAAAGTCGGCTATTAAAAATTATTAATGCGGATTTAAAAAAAACATGTGAGAATGTAGTATGCAGTGCGAAATAATTAATTACCAAGCAGCAGTGTGGCGTATTTTCATAGAATTGTTTGTGACAGAGTAACCTCAAATCGCTTATATCATTATTAGTATTATATAGATTTAATTCTTGATAAAGCAGACTTAAAAAAAAAAATTCGTGATGTTTGAATAATCCATTGTATAAGTTCGAACTTTTGCTCAATAGCAGAATCATTGCTACATAAGAACAAAATAGAAATTTTAGTAAGATAAAAATGAAGTCCTGCTACTAGGATCATGAACTTTCTATACATTCCAGATAATTCCTGTTAACTACCAGTAATATATAATTGTGAATTATTATTACATAACATCAAGCTAAGTGAGAGCTTTAAGTTTAGGAAATATTGGAAAAAGAGAAAATTCTTACCACTATTCCAGATTGTTAATGGCTCTGATATATTATGTAAAAATGCACTGCCGGTATATCTGGTATATTGATGGTGAACAACTTACATGTACTTCAGTTTTCACCATAGGAAAGCTGATAGAACTGGAGTGTCTTCAACCTTTTATCTCTGTTTTTATATCATAGCCAGGTCCACGATTCTGTCTTCATGGCCACGCCTTCCAGATGCGATAAATTCCTTCCCTACAGAACAAAAAAATCAAATCGACACTACCTAATTTTATTTAACTATTTCAAAGTTGTCTCAGATGGGGACTAGTCGTCAATATGGCTCTACCTGGTCACCAACTGCCTCAACTCAGGCGACAAATTAGAGAAGAAAATTTGACACACAATAGGAAGGAGACATTAAGGCACACAAGATATGCCTGATTATAGACCAGGTGTTTTTAATAGAAATAACTAACATACTGTAATATGTAATAGAAGTTGAGTTTCTTCTACGTCGTATGTGAAAATATCTTTAGAAAATATTTTATCACTTAGGAAAATACCAAACTGGATTAATGCAGCCAATTAAAAGAACTGAACATTGACAATATCCAAACTCATCATTCAATATGCAACGAGCAATTGTCCTGACTTGTATAAACCATATGAGAATATTGTGATGTATATCAAAACTTAACACCCCTTTAGAAGTAACCATTAGAAATTCGTCACTGTTTGAGGGGACAACAGAATAGTCGAATAATAGAAATATAAGTAGCAGTAATAGTAGTAATAATAATATAAATTATTATTATTATTATTATTATTATTATTATTATTATTATTATTATTATTATTACTGTTATTATTATTATTATTACCTTATTATTGTTGTTGTGTGTTATTATTATTATTATTATTATTATTATTATGGCAAAAGGAATGTAGTTGGTAACTATCGACATATCTCTAATTTAAATAATTAAAAAAAATTTTGAAACTATAATTCACAAGCATATTTCTTTTTTTTTTTTTTTTGTAAAAACAATTAAATTCTGCATGTAAAACACGGGATTTACTAAATCCAAATCTACTACAACTACCTTTAGTCTCTTATTTGAACCAGATTGTACCAGTTGTTGAATCCAGGGCCAAACTGATGCAATATACTTTGATTTCAGTAAGGCGTTTGATGTAGTTCCACATTCTATTCTTTTGTCTAAATTAGATAATATAGGACTATCGGTAAGCTATGTAAGCTGGTTTGAAAATTATTTACGCGATATACAATCTAGTGTACGAATTTCGAATACTCTCTCTGATCAATTTAATATTATTTGTGGTGTGCCTCAGGGGTCAACTTCTATTTTAATCTTCATTGACGACATTTGCAAAAGAATAAGGTCTGACTATCTATTATTCGCTGATGATCTTACAATTTTTCGAAAAATCAACAGTGTTGCCGACTGTCAATTTCTTCAGGATGACATTAATTCAATTACCAATTGGTCAGTTGATAACGGAATGATGATTAATGAATCCAAAACTTACGTAATATCATTTTCAAGGAAAACCTTTACACTAAAATATAACTATCATCTAAAAAAATGTATTAATTAACAGAAAAGATTGTACCAGAGACCTCGGTGTATTAATTGACAATAAATTATATTTTCATAACCACATTGATTATATTTATAACCATGCAATAAGAATGTTAGGAATAATTCGGTCAATTACTTATTCTTTTCAACACCTGATTCTCTTTAATACTATACTATACATTAGTGAGATCGAAACTCGAATATGCATCTGTAGTTTGGAACTGTATTACTAGTTCTGATTCGGCAAACTGGAAATATTCAAAGGAAATTTATTTCATTATATTCTTACCGATTCCTGCCTAGTAACTCTGAGTATAACTATGATAAAAAATGCGAGCACTTTAAATGTCGAAGCCTGTATGCCAGACGTCATGATGTCGATTACTTATTCTTATGTAAGGTCCTTAAAGGTGACATTAATTGTCCATCTTTCTTAAACAGTGTCAGCCTATTCCTATGAAGGACATGAGACATCACAAACTCTTCTATATTAGAAATTCTAAATCTTCCCGCCGGTCTCTAGATGTATTAAACAAGCTAACTTTTACATGTAGGCGATTTCGATCCATTCAATGTATAGAAGTATTAGGACATGGCAATGTCTTTGTTTAATATTAATTGCATTATCTTTCTACACATATTGGTACATACTTTTGTATGAATCAACCTCGTTTCCTTAAAATATAATAGTATTAATTCTTGTAAACTAATCATTGTAATCTATGTTCTTTATTTTGTTGTTATCTCTATTATGTAATGTGTACCATAGTTGTTCATTTTAATGCTTTATTTGTATCACTGTGCTGACTTTATTGGCCAAGGCTGTTGTCCAGCAGATAAATAAATAAATAAATTAATTAATTAAAATTTAAAAAAATAAATAAATAAATAAATAAATAAATAAATAAAAATAAATAAAAAAATAAAAATAGAAAATAGATAAATAAAAAAAAATAGATAGATAGATAGATAGACAGACAGACAGACAGACAGACAGATAGATAGATAAATAAATTATAAATAAATAAAAATAAATAAGGATATAAAAAATAATAAATAAGAAATAAATAAATAAGGAAATAAATAAATAAATAAGGAAATAAATAAATAAGTAAATAAATAAATAAGGAAATAAATAAATAAGAAATAAATAAATTAGGATATAAATAAATAAAGAAATAAGGAAATAAATAAATAAATAAGGATATAAATAAATAAAGAAATAAGGAAATAAATAAATAAGGAAATAAATAAATAAGAAATAAATAAATAAATAAGGATATAAATAATTAAAGAAATAAGGAAATAAATAAAAAAGGAAATAAATAAATAAGGAAATAAAGGAAATAAATAAATAAGGAAATAAATAAATAAATAAGGAAATAAATAAATAAGGAAATAAATAAATCAGAAATAAATAAATAAGGTAATAAATAAATAAATAAAAATAAATAAATCAGGAAATAAATAAATAAGGAACTAAATAAATAAATAAGGAAATAAATAAGGAAATAAATAAATAAATAAATAAATAAGGAACTAAATTAATAAATAAGAAATAAATAAATAAATAAATAAAAATAAATAAATAAATAAATAAATAAGGAAATAAATAAATAAATAAATAAATAAATAAGGAAATAAATAAATAAGGAACTAAATAAATAAATAAGGAAATAAATAAATAAGGAAATAAATAAATAAATAAGGTAATAAATAAATAAGGAAATAAATAAATAAATAAGGTAATAAATAAATAAGGTAATAAATAAATAAGGAAATAAATAAATAAGGAAATAAATAAATAAGGAACTAAATAAATAAATAAGGAACTAAATAAATAAATAAATAAGGAAATAAATAAATAAAAATAAATAAATAAGGAACTAATTAAATAAATAAGGAAATAAATAAATAAATAAGGAAATAAATAAATAAGGAACAAAATAAATAAATAAGGAAATAAATAAACAAGGAAATAAATAAACAAGGAAATAAATAAATAAGGAACTAAATAAATAAATAAGGAAATAAATAAATAAATAAATAAGGAACTAAATAAATAAATAAGGAAATAAATAAATAAGGAAATAAATAAATAAATAAGGAAATAAATAAATAAGGAAATAAATAAATAAAAATAAATAAATAAGGAACTAAATAAATAAATAAGGAAATAAATAAATAAATATGGAAATAAATAAATAAGGAAATAAATAAATAAGGAAATAAATAAATAGGAAATAAATAAATAAGAACCAAATAAATAAATAAGGAAATAAATAAATAAGGAAAAATAAATAAATAAGGTAATAAATAAATAAGGAAATAAATAAATAAATAAGGAAAAAAAGGAAATAAATTAGAAATAAGGAAATAAATACATAAATAAATAAATTACTATTATTATTATTATTATTATTATTATTATTATTATCATCTGTATCATGTATTTTTGTAATTATCTATTCATTTTGTCATTATTGTTTATTTGTATTTGTCTCTAATTTTAATAGTTATTTGTATGCACTGTCTTATATTATTCCAGTCTTCATTTATTTGATTTCATTAATTAATTTGTAATTCATTTTATTTAATTGCCATTATTTTAATTATCTCACTGTACTAATTTTAATAATTATTTGTGCTATTTATTTTTATTTTGCATTTGGTCGATGATTAATGTAGACTATTATGTTGATTGTATTTCATTTCACTGCCATTTTCTATCATTCATTCTCATCATCATTTGTTGTTTTGTTCTGTTCTGTATCTTGTGCTAAAACTGTAATTGGCCTTGTGCTGTTGTCTCGCACGTTAATATTCTAAATAAATAAATAAATAAATTATTATTATTAATATTATTGGAAACGACATTGTCAGCATTCACAATAGTTAATTACAATATTATTTAAATACATCTGTTTCAACAATATTTCCATTCTCAGAGAGGCGCAAGATGCTAAAAACCAGAACTCCGCTAACTGTGAAATAGAATAAATGAGAAATAAATTTCAAGTTAATTAATGGGTTTGTTCCACCACGGTTCTGAATTAAATCGATTCTGTGAACTGCCTATTGCGCAGCAAATCAATATTCCAACAAGACTAGAACTGATTCCGAACCAATACTCAACTCCAGTTCCCTGTTCGAATGTGGTTTATAACTCGATCGGAACGATTTAAATTGGTTCTCGATTACGAACAGAGCCTTCTTTAGTTACAAGTATCATGGGTAGATTTGGCAACGCATCTGGAGGCATTTTGAGTGATATTGTGTTTGCTCATTGCTTGCTTATACGTAACGCGTAATTTTTCAATATTACTTCATGCACAAAGGTAAGATCAAGATTCAGAGTAGTGATGTAAATTATTACGGGTTCGAAAATAGTGTTTTATTGCAATCAATTAGCTATATTTAAGTAGGCTACTTACATACAAAGGCTGCACTTAAAATAATTAAAAAAAAAACATTTATTATTGATAGTACGAAGGTAAATAAATAAACAAAAAAAAGATATTCCTTGCAAAAACAATAAAACCAATAATACAATAAAGACGTAAGTTCCTACGCAGTATTCTTAAGTTCCATTCAGTTAACAAATTTGTGCTAGTAATTGACAATGTTTTGCCGCTTAATGCTGTTTCACCTCTGACGTGAAAGATAAATAGGATATCATATGTCATGATTATGTCGTGCTTTTCTATAAATATTTCAGATGTCCAGACAAGCCAGTTTTAGTTTGAACCTGGCCAGTCACCATAATAAATACTGTTATCCTAAATTATTTGTTATAAACTTTTAAAATATAATTCTAACAAATTTAACTGCAGAAAACAAGCTTTATGCAAATAGGCTTCAAAATAAAAATGTAAACAGGAAACTATTGACATACCTATTATAATAAAAGTATGAGGATGTAAATCCAGCACATGTGGGTCTCGGCGTTTCGTCAGCCCACGCGAGTTGTGTGGATATAAAGGGAAAAGTTGAGACGGTGTCGGGTGGAGTTCCCGGGTAGCACAGTTGGAGAGCGCTGGTACGTTCAACCAGAGGTCCCGGGATCGATACCCGGCCCCGGAACAATTTTTCCCTTGAAATTATTCAAATATTACTGTGCCTGAACTGGTAACTACTACTTTACCCTTGTAGTTTCTAGAAACACAGACTTGTAAAATAAACTAATAATACTACCATACAGACTAGTATTACTTGTTCAAGAGTTTTGAGAAACAGGCCCCTGGTCTTTCTGTTCTAGACCAGCAACACTTCAGAATGTTTTCCTAATAAACTAATTTTTACTGGCTTTCCTCCTCCACTGCCAGTTCTTCTGGCATTGTCAACTTCAGCCTACAAATTAAATATAAAAGGACATTAATTTATGAATAGATCAAATGTAAAATTGAAAAAATTAGCGAATTTTTCATCAAGTCATATGTGGCATTCATGTCGGCAATACACTCACTAGCTACATAATATATTCAAATTATGATACTGTGAACTTAAATTGGTACTTATCAAAGTTGCTTTCTTAATGTTGGGTCAGTAAGTGTCCCTAACGTATGCATAATCTTTGTTCTGAGGTATCAGTTCCATAACCTCACATTACAGAAATTGTTTGTCCAGTCATTTACTTTATCATTTTTGTTTATATGCTTGAATAAGCACCGAATAATATATCCTCTGATTCAGTAACCATATTGAGTATAATTAATTTGCTTTCAATTGATAAATTTCAAGCGAAAAGAGAAATCAAAACCAAAACACAAACAACTTAGCCTTCTAACCTCAAATAACAATACCTATGACTATAAATAAACGAAATGAACCAGCTGACTAGCGAAATAGATCATGTGACTAGTGAAAAATTGTCACAAGTTACTAGACTGGTAAAATAGTAAAACAGAATTACTAGAGAAATGTACTGGTGACTAGTAACTGGTTTACTACTAAACTAGTATTTTTGAGAAACAGGCCCCAGCTGAGCCTCGAATGAAAATTTCTTCCCCTAGCCGAGATTAGAACCATCACGCATTTCATAATGCCAGACCAAATCACGACGACTTATATAACTTATGTGGGACTGTAGTTTAGCTTACTGAATATGTAGGCCTGAACTGTGAAATGTACGCTTTATTCTCACTGTTCGAAAATACCTAAAGAAAAAAATATGGTAAGACCTTCGCTTACCTCTGATAAAGACTTATTCAGTTCCATTTTGTACTTATCATCAGGTGGTAGTGAGCCAAAAAGATCATCCTCAGACTCCATCTTGATCACATCCATCACAACACTGTAAGAAGAGGTTATGTAACTGACAATGATTACGGGAACTCAACTGTTGAGAAACACTTACTGCAAGTTACAACCATAAAACAATTCGAATCGCACTTCCTCGCACACATTTTGACACGAGAACTCTTCGAGCTGAGATGTTTCATAAAATTAATAATATAAACTCGTACACTTTGGATTGCTCCCACTACGAAACTTAAATCATTTAACCTCATATCGCCATTGCAACAATCTCAGAATTTTCTTGAAACAAAAATGCCTATACGTTCAATCTCGTAAGCAACGGTCATCGATATTCCTACCTCATAACCAATGGTTTGAACGTTCGGTGGTAAGGATTCGGTAAGTACCGTCCGTCAGCAATGCTGATATTAATCCATTTTGTATTAAATGTAGCTACAAGCGAAACAGTTTTCAAAATTCATGCAATTATAATTTTAATTTTTCCATAGCTCAGATATGATGTTACTTCAACGTGCATTTCAAAGCGTACAATAAGTATGATACTTAAATATTACCAGTTTGTAACTAATTTGGAATAGAACCCCCACAAATGAACTGAGATCAAAAATAGTAAATGAATCTGTGACTGCTAGGATATCTATTATCGTACGTTTGCTTTATAACAGATACACCTATATCTGCATTATTTCTTAAATGTAAAAAAAAATTGCAACTTACCTCTTCAAAAAATGTAAGACTTCAACAAACGAATCTCCTACCAGGATATTAACCAAAGTTTTATTACCCAAGACAACGGCAAAGCGCGAGAATCGAAAGGGCTGTGAAAGAGACACTGTGTCGCCAGAAACTCCACCTTGATTTTCCCATAAAGCATAAAATTTTCCACAACTGAGATTCTTCTTACAACCTGAATAAACACCTATAGTAAAGAAACATATAATAGTAATAAGGAACACAGATTATGTCATTACTTCCGAGTCCAACAATATATTAGTTTTAGAACAGTTTGGATTTAGAAAACAAAATCGACAGAGAATGCCGCTTTTAGTTTGAGGATGAAATACTAAATTCATTTAATCTGAACTAATGTAGGGTGGGATTTTTTGTAGATCTGTTAAAGCATTTGATTGTGTAGACCATAGTATATTAGTAAAAATTGAAGTTTTATGGTATTAAAGATGAGATGTTGGGTTTTTACATCAACTTATCAAATAGAAAACAAAAGTAGAAATAAATGTACCAAGAGTCAGTAAAGTTACTTATCCAGAATTTGGAAATATTAAACATGAAAGTTCCGCAGGGTCAATTTTAGGTCCATTGTTGTTTCTGTAGTTTATATTAATGATTTTAGCCTTGACCATAAACAATTCATCCCATGTAATTTTATTTGCAGATGATACAAGTGTAATTATTTCAAGCAAACAATGATCATTTTAAAACATTCTATTACAGTGCTGAATCTAATGAATGAATGTTCCATGTTAAATAAATTAGCACTCTAATGTTGATAAAACCAGTGTGTCAAATTTAGATACACAATAGTGCTCAGGTTTTGCCAGTATTCGATTAAATGGAACTCATCTCAAAAGAATCTATAGCACAAAGTTTCTTGGATTAATCTGATAATCACTTGAACTGAAAACGCATATAGAATGTATTAACAAATTGAGCTCTGCCCCTGTTATGCATAAGATCCTTATCTACTATTGGTGATATAAACTTACTTAAAATGTCACACTTTGCATATTTTCACTCTGTAATGAAATATGATTAATATTCTGTAACTCTGAAGCTAAAACACGTTTTTGTTTTACAAAAGAACGCTTATAAGAATAATGCATGGTGTGCATAAAAGGACCTCTATGTAAATATTTTCCGAAACTTAGAAATCTTGACTTTACCTTGTGAATACATTCTTTCCCTAATGATGCTGTATATTAAGAACCAAGATAAATTCAGTACTAATCAAGACATTCATCATTTTAATACAAGACATAAATCAGATCTTCATCTACCCTCTGTTAGTCTAAGCTGTTTTAAAAAAGGAGTTCGCTATTCATATGTATAAAATAGCCTCAATGCACTGCCTAATTATCTAAAGATTTGAAGAATAACGAGAAAAGGTTCAGAAAAGAATTAACCAAATTTCTACATACTCATACCTTCTACACAATTGATGAATTGTTTATGCTTGTGAATTGAATTATTCTACTTAAATGACGTACAATTTTATATAGCTCAACTAAAATATGTTTTTATAGTGACTTTAATCTGGTTTACTATGTATTGTATTTTTGTTTTAGCATAACTGATGAATTGTATGTACTGTAAATTGAATAGTATACTGTATAGGTTCATTGATGAATTGTTTAAGCTTATAAATTGGAAATAATCTACTTCATATGAATTGTATATTTAACGAAAATACTAATTTGATTGTATATGTTTGTATAGTTTGGCTGATGAATTGTATATGTTCTTAAAATGATTACTAGTCTGTGTAGCTCTACTGATGTATTGTATAGACCTACTGTAAATTGAATGGTAATATGTATAGCTCAACTGATGAATTGTTTATGATTATAAATTGAATTAATCTACTTGATATTAATTGCACAAATTTGTATAGCTTAATGAAAGTATGCTACTTTGTATTGTATATATTTGGCCGATGAATGTATATGCTTTAAATTGAATAGTAATCTATATAGCTCTACTGATAAATTGTTTGTGTTTGTAATTTGAAGTAGTTTGCATGATATGTATTATCAATTTCTGTATATCACAACTGGTTGAATTGTTTATGCCTTAAATTTAATTAAATTGTTTTGTATTATAGTATAGCTCAACTTATGAATGATCGTTTGCGTTTGTAAATTTAATAATCTGATTGGCTATGTATTGTATACTTTTAGTAGAGCCATCGATGTTGCTCAGTCGACAGACTCGCTGGGCTGCTGATCCGGAGCTGCGTTCGGGTTTGGGTTGGATCCCCTTGACTTTGGTTTCTTCGGAGGTTTTCCCAGCCGTGGGACTGAAGCCGGATGGTCTATGGCGAGTCCTGCATCAACCCCTTTGATTTGATTACCTGTGGGTTTTTCCGAGGTTTCCCCACCGAAAAGGCAAATGCCGGGTAATATTTGGCGAATCCTCGATCTCATCTCATCTCACTACATCTCGCCAAATGTAAAAAAATGTAAAAAAAAATGTAAAAAATTGTACAAAATTGTAGAAAATTACTAAATTGTAAAACTATAAAAATTTGTAAAAATTGTAATTGTAATATTGTAAAATGTTGACATGTTCCACATCTTAAAGCTTCATTGCTCATGTAAGATCTATGGAATAAAATAAATGAATGAATGAATGACAGAAGGAAACTTGATTGTGAGGTCAAACTAGCGCATGTGGACTTAGTTAATAAAACCTAAACTAACCAAACCTATAGTTATTACAGGAGAAAAATCTGCCTGGCGCTGGGAATAGAACCGCACAAAGGGAAAAACACTAGAGGAGAAGGATTCGATCCGGTGCTGCGGATTGAACTTCGGCGTAGCTCAGTGGCTAGAGCGCTTGGTGTGTAGAACTAAGGACTCGGGTTCCATCTCCGGCGACGCAGCGAATATTTCTGCTCTAAAAACAAATGCTATCATAACAGATAAATTCTGTAGGACCAAAAATTAATCTTTATGTATAACCAAACCTAACCTCCGTAAATGCAAGATGTATAACCGGAGTACAAAGGGAACTTCTTGAGTTCATCTGGAATGTGCAGGTGGAAATAAATCCAGCTATGGACCATTTTGCACAGCACGTGCAGAGTGATCTCACAGCCAAGTTCTTCCTGTCGCAGTCCTCCTGTAGTAACAGCTCTATACTTACTTGTGACTTTCAAGGAAGCCGCAGGGTCATTTCCGCCCCCATAAGCAAGCCATCAGCCTATCACGGAGC
>JAJSOF020000041.1:21313199-21326012 GCA_025594305.2 Periplaneta americana
TAAACAATCATATACATAATTAGTCAAAATACTACCTAAATTAACAGCTATCCAGACTGGCTGCTTTGGTATTCCCATATAAAAGTATAAAATTTCTCACACGAATACAAATTTTCTCACAATCTACAGTATGAGCTACAATTAATTTTTAATTAGGTTATAATTAAATGTTTATGTACCTACAGTGAAACAGAAGGATAAATGTATCTCTCACTAAATCTCCTCCATTTCTAGCATAGTGTATCCCATTGGCTGAGATTAAAATGGACGTCGGTGACTGCAAAGTAGCTTCAGTTCAATTCTTTTGTTTGGAAAGCAGACCATAGAACAACAACTGAGCCGAGAGTTTCAGCTCCTATTCTATTTCTCTTTTTCCTTTTGACTTCACTTACTGCCTAGAAAATCCTTTCAGATTTCTCGTTTGAATGAAGTAGCGTCAATATTAATTTTGCGAGTTTTCCTATATTGGGAACTTTCAGTTCGTTATTGATGTCTTTGTGTGTAAATGACATCAAATTTAAACGATTACCCAAATCTGATTAACATTTAAAAGATGAACAAATCACATTAAAGTTTAAAAGATGACGAAAGAGTCCTCAAAATTAAAAAAATGATAAAAATAATGCCCTTAAAATTAAAAGAAATTAGTTAAAAGGTTAAAAGAGCTAAAAATTACCAAAAAATGACGTAAAAACTATACATTTGTGTAACCAGCAGCTTGTATCCAAGATTTAAATATTTATGGGCATTGCAAAGGACGTAAAGAAAAGAAAATGACGTCATCAAAATGCTGGGTAACTTTCGGTGCTGGACCCCGGACTCATTTCACCGCCATTATCACCTTCATTTCATTCAGACGCTAAATAACCTAGATGTTGATACATCATCGTAAAATAACCCAATAAAAAAAGTCATCAAAACCCGTGTTTTGATTATTATTATTATTATTATTATTATTATTATTATTATTATTATTATCCAGTTGTCAAATGCAAGAAAGCTGCCAATTTACATTATATTATTTCAGATCCGTTTATTGTATAGTTTGTCGTTTGGCTATTCTTATTTTAAGCACATTCATTTTTAACTTCGTTTGTGTTGTTTTTAGCTTTTCTGTATCATGTATTTTTGTAATTATCTATTCATTTTGTCACTATTGTTTACTTGTATTTGCCTCTAATTTTAATAATTATTTGTATGCTCTGTGTCTTATATTATTCCAGTCTTTATTTATATGATTTCATTAATTCATTTGTAATTCATTTGATTTAATTGCCATTATTTTAATTATCTCACTGTACTAATTTTAATAATTATTTGTGCTATTTATTTCGTTGCATTTGGTCAATGATAGATGTTGACTGTTATATGATTGTATTTCATCTCATTGCCAATTTCTGTCATTCATTCTCATCATCATTTGTTGTTTTGTTTTGTGTCTTGTGCTAAACTGTAATTCGCCTTGTGCTGTTGTTTTGCAGGTTAATATTCTAAATAAATAAATAAAGGAATGAATAAATGAATGAATGAATGAATAAATCAATGAATAAATAAATTAATGAATGAATGAATGAATAAATGAATGAATAAATGAATAAATAAATAAATAATATTTTATTATTATTACTATTATTATTACTATTTTATTTTATTATTATTACTATTATTATTATTTTATTAATAATATTATTACTATTATTACGATTATTTTATTATTATTATGATTATTATTCTTATTACTATTATTATTAATATTTTATTATTATTATTATTATTATTATTATTATTATTATTATTATTTTATTACTATTATTATAATTATTACTATTATTATTACTGTTTTATTTCATTATTATTATTATTTTCATCATCATCGTTACTATTATTATTTTATTATTATTGTTATTATTATTATTATTATTATTATTATTACCGTAAACTGGGGTTACTTTGAACACAGAGGAAACTTTGAACATTTTTTTCAGAAAATCATATTTAGGTTTCTACACGCTGCACTTGTTATAGATGGAGGTAAATTTGGTATGAGAATGATTTTATGATAATTTACCTCCATCTATAACAAGTGCAGCATGTAGAAACCTAAATATTATTTTCTGAAAAAATGGGCAAAGTTTCCTCTGTGTTCAAAGTAACCCCAGTTTACGGTATTTTATTATTATTAATACTATTAATATTACTATTTTATTTGATTATTTCTATTATTATTATTTTATTATTATTACTATATTATTATTATTATTATTATTATTATTATTATTATTATTATTATTATTATTATATATCAGACTACTGATGTAAACACTACTGCAAATTCCTTGTCTCAAATTATAAGCAATGCTATATCTCTTTGTGTCCCTGTCACCTTTGTTAAAAAATCGCACTATCCTAAATGGTTTTCAAACGAATTACGTCAGCTTATTAAGAAAAAAAATAAAGCTCATAAAAATTACAAAAAATATAAAACTGATCATCATTATCAAATTTTTTCTAATTTTAGAAAACAACTCAAAGCCATGATTAAATCCGATAAATTCAAATGGTTACAATCAATTGATGATAACCTAAAGCATGAACCTAATAAATTTTGGAAATATGTAGAAACGTTTCGAAAAACTAATAGCAATCCCACAGAATTAATAATAAATGGCGTTCACATCACAGATGAAAAAGAAATTGCAAATGCATTTGCTAGTCAATTTAAATCTGTTCAACAAAATTGTAACTCTAATTTCATTACTTATGATTCTAATATTACTAACTGTTTGCCCCTGCCTAAAATTACATCCGATGATGTAACTAAAGCCACTAAAAAGCTAAAGCCTAATAAATCTAAAGGTACAGAGAGCATTCCTAATTTTATAATCAAGGGTTGCTCTAATATTTTCATACCCATTTTAACTTTTTTATTCAATCTTAGTTTAAAAACAGGAATTTACCCATCACTTTGGAAGGAAGCATCCATTATTCCAGTTTTTAAAAATGGTAATAAAAACAGTGTTATTAATTATAGACCCATTTCTATCCTAAACAATTTTTCTAAAATTTTTGAAAAAATTATTCACAAACACATTTCATTTTATGTAAAAAATAAGATCAATTCGGCCCAACATGGATTTACAAGAGGGAAATCTACTACTACTAATTTAGTTTCCTATCTCAATCTCATTATGCCTGTTGTCGAAACTCAAGGTCAAATTGACTCAATTTATTTTGATTTTAGCAAAGCATTTGATATTGTTCCTCACAAAATTTTATTAAATAAATTAAGTAATTTTGGTCTCTCCACTAACTACGTTAATTGGTTTGAAAATTATTTAACAGATAGACAGTCTTGTGTTCGACTAGGTAATTCTCTCTTGATTCCATTTAATAGTGTATGCGGAGTTCCTCAAGGGTCTACATTGGGACCTCTCCTATTTTTATTATTTATAAATGATATAAGTAAAAGAATAAGTTCTAGCTGCCTTTTATTTGCGGATGATATCAAAATCTTTCGTAAAATTAATAGTTCGGCTGATTGTCAAATTCTTCAAAATGACATTAATTCAATTTCACAATGGTCTGATGAAAATGGAATGAAAATTAATCAATCCAAAACTTTTGTTATTTCCTTTGCACGGAAAACTATCTCCCTAAAATTTAACTATTCTCTCAGTAATGTCGTAATTACTAGGAAAGATTGTATTAGAGATCTTGGTGTCTTACTTGATTCAAAATTATATTTCCATGATCATGTGCAATATATTTATACCCATTCGTTAAGAATGCTTGTTCTAATTAGGTCTATAACTTATTCTTTTTCCACTCCTATGTGTTTATTAATTTTATACTATACGTTGGTTAGATCCAAGCTTGAATATGCATCTGTTGTATGGAACTCCATTACTTCCACTGACTCGGCAAAATTGGAGAATATTCAAAGAAAATTAATTTGCTTGTGTTCTTATAGATTTTTACCAAATTCCGATTATAATTATGAGACTAATTGCAAATATTTTAATTGCGGTAGTTTGTTCACCAGACGTCAGGATCTTGATTATTTATTTTTTTGTAAAGTCATTAAGGGTGATATTGATTGTGAATCTTTCATAAGCAATATCAGTCTTCGTATTCCAGCTAATGGTTTAAGATTTCATAAAATGTTTTATAATAGGAATTCTAAATCTCTGTCTCCGGTCTGCAGATGTATTAAATATGCTAATTTGCATGGATTGAACTTGGATCCATTTAATGTGTAGTATATCTTTTGAGTTTTTATGTCAGTTTATTAATTTATGCCATTGTCTAGATATTTATCATACTATTCTTGCCAATTCATATCTTTACAATATTACTTATATTATTCCAGTCTTCATTTATTTGATTTCATTAATACATTTGTAATTCACTCTATGCAATTGCCATTATTTTTAATTATCTCACTGAACTAATTTTAATAATTTTATTTGTGCTATTTATTTTGTTGCATTTGGTCAATGATTAATGTTGACCATTATATTGATTGTATTTCATCTCACTGCCATTTTCTATCATTCATTCTCATCATCTTTTGTTGTTTTGTTTGTATCCTGTGCTAAACTGTAATTGGCCTTGTGCTGTTGTTTCGCACATTAATATTATAAATAAATAAATAAATAAAAAAATAAATAATAATTATTATTATTATTTTACTATTATTATTGTTATTATTATTAGATTACTGTTATTATTATTATTATTACTATTTTATTTTATTAGTATTATTATTATTATTATTTTTACTATTATTACTATTTTATTTAATTATTATTACTATTTTTGTTTTATTATTATTATTATTACTATTATTATTACTATTGTTATTATTATTACTATTTTTATTACTATTTTATTATTATTACTATTTTTGTTTTTTTATTATTATTATTATTACTATTATTATTACTATTTTTGTTTTTTATTATTATTATTATTATTATTATTATGATTATTATTATTATTATTATTATTATTATTATTATTATGATTATTATTATTATTATTATTATTATTACTATTACTATTATTATTACTATTTTATTTTATTATTACTATTTTTGTTTTATTATTATTATTATTACTATTGTTATTATTATTATTATTATTATTATTATTATTATTATTATTATTATTATTAGTATTAATTTGTAATGCATATGTCACTTCTGGGAATGTGAAACAGAAGGCTTCATCGTCTTTGCTAGGCCAGAATAAATAGATTTGTTAGTGTCTTGTGTTTGGAGTTGCATCTATGTTATGCAGTGCAGAACTAGGCTGATGTCTGTTACGCGTGAGGCAAACTTCAGAGCCGCTGAACTGGTTGCTTCAGATTTTGTGTGCCTGTGTTTTGCAGGAAGGAAATTTATCGGATCAACACATGCCTGGCGTCAAGGCGGAATTCGTGGACGACAGCCATGACCTCACATCAGAGATTAAAGTTGAGGAAGGCCAAGGGCGTTTTGACTTTCCCGTGGTGAAGTGTGAAGGCTTCTCTGTGGTGAAGTGTGAAACGGAGGTAAGTGGTTAACTATATTTATAATAACTCGGTTATACATTGCTCTGGTTTATACGTAATTATACTGAGATCTAGAAAAATTACGTTTACTAATATAAATTAAAGTCTTAAAAACTTTTTATATGATATCGCCAAATTTCGAAATGCAGCAATACTGTCACATTCTCCTCCTCTTCTCAAGCAACTGAAATAATTGAGATGCTCTTCCAATGAAAACGCTCAGAGAAATAATAATTTTCCAATGGATTCCATCTCACTGTGGAATTCTGCGAAATGAAAATGCCAATGCTTTGGTTAAGAAGGGCAGTACAGCCATTTACAGACCTGTTGCTATATCTACATTTCATTCTGTTGAGGGGAGAGGATGGTATTTTTTTTTTAACTTTTTTCCTATTTAGTATAAAATATTAATTTTTTGTATGTAGAGAGCTCATAGCTGTGGCAACTCAACCAAATTAAATATTTTGAAAAAAAAAAAAAAAATTATTTGAAGCCCAAATTTGAAAAAAAATATACCCAATGCAGGATTGTACTAAAACCGATATATCTAAACCGTCTTTAAAGATAGATTCAAACAGTTTTTTGCAATGTATTTGCAAAAGCATGTTCTACAAACTGTCTGTAACAGAATTTTGATATTGGTCCCTACGTTTGTAAAATAAACAATTAAAATTTAATAAAAGTTTTCTGATTTCCTTTCTTGCAAACAAACGGATGTATTTTTAAAATGAAATCAGTTAACTAAATTTTGTTAGAGAGAAAAGTTTCCTAATAGTCTAAAGAATGTGTGTTCTAAATTTTATGCATGTATCTTTAATAGTTCAGAAATTATATCCATTTTTGTCTGGCAATGTAGCAAAAAAATAAAGTTACTGTGAGCCGATAAAAGGGGGCGAGTGATTTAAAAATCCATAGCGCAGGAAGTTTAAAAATGACGTCTCAACCTCCTATAAGGGCACAAATACCCACAAAATGTTATGCAATGCACTCCACACATATCAAGGAGTATTTTAAAGACATTTTTTTTCTTTTGAAAATGTACTCATTTTTCACCAAAAAAATACCATCCTCTCCCCTTAATCGACTCATTAAATTAATATAAATATATAAAGATATTAATAATGTAAATTTTATATCCAAATCGCAAGGAAAGGAATGGAACATTTTATATCAGAATCTACACGTGATTCCTCATTTACACGGAAATGTTCTGTAGCAGCATTCAGATTAATCAAAAGACATCATTTTCTGGCTAAGCATTTGCATAGAAATCGGATATATCAGAGATGAGAATATTAAAAAGTGTTGAAAGAAATGTTAGAAGGAATAGAATTAGAAATAGAGATTGGAATTGGAGTTGTTAGATCATTATAAGAGTGTATTTAGCAATAGAGTTTACAATGATTCTGACATGTAAAAAGGATGGTACCGGAGAGGTTACTAAGAAGGACAGTGGGGATGAGAATAGTGAATAAGAAGACATTGGGAAGACCAAGAATGAGGACCAGAAAAGGGAAAGCTTGAATTCAAGACGAATGAAATGGACAGTGGTGATGAATGAAAAATCTTTGAAGGATAGAGATTTCTGTAGCAATTGGATGATCCGTATAGATAGACAGATAGATAGATTTATTCATTCCATAATATTCTCACATTTTACGATGAAAGACTAATGGAACGGAGAAAAATTCTCTCCGGCGCCGGGATTTGAACCCGGGTTTTCAGCGCTCTACGCGCTGATGCTTTATCCACTGGATACCACCCTGGCGCCGAACAGAATCGTCTCAGATTAAGCTCCAACTCTTGGGTTCCCTCTAGTGGCCGCCCTCCGCACAACGTCATAGACGTCTATGACTGAAGTCCACACATGTGCTGAGGTGCACTCGTTAAGAGTGACTAGTTGGCCGGGATCCGACGGAATAAGCGCCGTCTTAAATCACGAAGTGATTTACGCATATCATGTATATTATTGTAATGTACCGAAGTACATATGATATTTCCATGCAGATATTCTGCGTCATCATACGATGAAAGAGTAATGGAACGGGTTCAAATCCCGGCGCCGGAGAGAATTTTTCTCCGTTCCATTACTCTTTCATCGTATGATGACACAGAATATCTGCATGGAAATATCATATGTACTTCGGTACATTACAATAATATACATTCTTATATTTGTTTTATAGCATAGAATAAAGAACGTGTCCAATTCATACGTTTAAATATAAATGCAATACATATAAAATGGATATACGAAATATGTGCAGAATTAATACCTTAATAACAATAATATTTTATACAATGTAATATGTTTACCATTTAATAGTATTAAAATATTTACACAGTGAGGTGAGCAAATTGATATCCAATACAAATTACAGCCTTATTAAAAACCGAATGAACTTATAAGAATTTAAAATCAGGCACCTGGCGTAGGAAAACAGTGACATACATGCCAACTAAGGCTCTCTGCATTATTTGCTATCATTTTCAGGAAGATTCTTTTGATCAGGACGGAGTTAAAGAAGAATTGAAACTGGAAATACCTTCAGAAAAGGATGAAGTGTTCGAGAGGTAAGTGAAGTGTGCGACTGTTTGTCTTCTTCTTCTTCTTCTTCTTCCATTGTTGAACAGATACATACTCCACACGTGTGGAGTAACAGTTAGTGCATCTGGCCGCGAAACCAGGTGGCCCGGGTTCGATTCCCGGTTGGGGCAAGTGATCTGGTTGAGGCTTTTTTCATCCCAAAATGAGCAAATGCTGGGTAACTTTCGGTGCTGGACCCCGGACTCATTTCACCAGCATTATCACCTTCATCTCATTCAGACGCTAAATAACCTGAGATGTTGGTAATGCATCGTAAAGTAACCTACTAAGATATATGTAGTACTTGTAGTGTATGAAGGTATATTGTACGTCATATTTGGATTTGCTCATTTATGTGAACTGTTGTGTATTATTTTGATCCTGAAATGATATATGAATTGCTGCTGCTTTATTATGGTACAGTTCTTCAGGAACCTTTTCTCATTTTGTGTTCATTTCTTCGCTTTATTTCTTTTTTTATAAAACTCAGTTGTTTTTTAATTATATTTGTTATTTCCACTGGTTTCCTACTTGCTTTCATATCTTAGCTATCCTTGTCACGTGATATATCCGTTTCAGTGTTTCTTTTTTTTTATTTTTTTATTTCTGTAACTATATAATTTGTTCACTTAGCTTGCTCAAAATTTTGAGATATTATACCTTGTAACAGCAGACCTATGAGTTTGTAATAACTATGTATCATAATGCTTGGCTTCACTCCATTCGTTCCTTATATTAAATTCACTGTTGGCAGTAATTCCACTGCGAGAGGCTTGTGGCAGAAGGCTCGTAGCGACACGCAATGGCCTAACTCACAGGCAGCGAGACTTGCAAGCTGAGAGAAGGCCCAGGAGGAGGGGGTATCTATTCTCTATGACTCAATAGCAGGAAGCGGGGCCAGCCTAAACCATAATACAATAGAGTGGTGTGCTAAAATTGTGAGGTTATTTTTAATGACTTAAGTACTTTCCTTCTACTTCGAAGATTCATCATATTTTCAATTACAGTCTATTAATATTATTCCGGATATGTTTGAAATATTTATCGAATCTCCTGTTCATTTTAAGTGGTGTTTATATTTATTTATTTACTTATTTATTTACTTATTTATTTATATATTTATTTACTTCTTTATTTATTTACTTATTTATTTACTTATTTATTTATATATTTATTTACTTATTTATTTATTTAGTGATTTTTTATTTAATTATTGATTGATTGATTCATTTGTTTATTTATTTATTTACTTATTTATTTATTTATTTAGTGATTTATTGATTTATTTATTGATTGATTTATTTGTTTATTGATTTATTTATTTATTCATTCATTCATTTATTTATCTATTTATTTATTTAAGATGAGAATATTAAAAGTATTGAAGGATAGGCTAGAAGGAATAGAATTAGAAATACAGAGATTGGAATTCGAGTTGTTAGACCATTATAAGAGCGTATTTAGGAATAGGGTTTACAATGATTCTCACATGTTAAAAGGAGAAGTCACGAAGAAGGACAGTGTGGATGAGAATAGAGGATAAGAAGACAGTGGGAAGACCAAGAATGAGGACGGATAAGGGAGAACTTGAATTCAAGAGGAACGGAAGGGACAACGTTATTACAAACTTAGGTCTACTGTTAGTAGGTATAATATCTCAAAATTTTGGGTAAGCTAAGCCTCAAAAGCCTCTTAAGAGCTTCGCCATTGGAAGAATAAAAACGAACTGATGTAGTGAACAAATTATATAGTTACAAAATAAAAAGAAACACTGATATGGATATATCACGTGACAAGGATAGCCAAGATATGAAAGCAAGTAGGAAAGCAGGAAATAACAAAAATAATTAAAAACAACTAAGTTTTATAAAAAAAAAAGAAATAAAGCGAAGAAATGAAGACAGAAATGAGATAAGGTTCCTGAAGAAGAAGTAGAAGAGACTGGTACATTGATGCACCTGCCTCTACCCGAAATTTGCTTAAGTAAGTGGGTCACACCGAGGAAAACTTAGGCAGGTTGGCCGGCACGGAATTTAAACATGGTACCTTTTGAATAAGAGGCTCAAGGTACACTAGAGACTGAGCTACCTCATTGGGTCACGGATTTTATAAAGCCATCTTGTTTTTTTCTTTCATATTATACAGCTTTACATTATAAAAGAAGTAGGCCTATGCTGTATGCTGTTAGCTCCTCCGAGTTTGGCTATTAAAACGATCCATTTATTTTTTTTACTTATTTAATGATGCTGTATGAACTACAAGGATATTTAGTGTTTATGAGATTAGTGATAGCAAGATGATATTTGGCGAGACGAGGCCGAGAGTTCGCCATAGATTATCTCATATTTGCCTTACGGTTGGGGAAAACCTCGAAAAACCCCAACTGTGGATCGGTAGGCAAGCGCCTTAGCCGAATCAGCTAGCTGGTGGCTATACTTTTATTAGTTTTGTCTTTAAATGACCATTTTTGACATTTTTGTGTTTATTATCTGTCTATTTTAAGTTAAAAAGTACGTACATATTTGAGCTGTAGTAGTAACATTATACGAGACAACGTTTGAAATACGCTAAAGTTAGACAATAGCTTTTATGCATTTCATATATATCACTTCGTTCACGCATTTATTTAATAATAAAACATAAAATTTTGGAGAACGGTCTGCTTGACAACAGCAACCTATGGCGCGAAGATGGCGGATAAATGCTTATACATTAGTAGAATGGCATGGGAGAATCTGACTAACAGCTGTTCGACAGTGACATCTAGAGACCTTGAAGGCATGATTAGATACTTGCACCATCTCTGGACTGAAATTGGTACTGTTACAGGCAATTATTTTTGTCATTTTAAACTGGAAGATTACGTTGAAATATCGACAAATAATGATAAGGTATTTCAATTATGATTATTCCTCATGAAATAATCCAGAAACCTATTTCAGGAATGATACTAAACTGTTTTCTACATCATAACATACGAATTTATTACCAAGGAGGTAGATATAATCCAATTCAAGTTCTCAAGTCATGTGACAGCCATTGCTCCCCCATACATTCGTGGCTAACGCCATACACTTTTATGACGTCACTAATGGCTTCTTACAAATACTATGCAACTATTATTCATTATTTCGTGGAACCGAAAGTTTCAACTGCATATTTTACTGTAACTTTTAGGTCAGAGGTCCACATTAAGGTACGGTCACACATCGCTACTTTTGCAGCGCAACTTTTATACTGCAGCTGCAAAAGTTGCGTGTCGTGTTCACACGTAAGCCAAAAGCAGCGCGCTGCACGCTACTTTTCTGCGCAACCCGAGTGCTGCAAAAGTTGCAACTGGAGGTTGCGAGTCTGTTCACACGCAAGGCGCTACTTTGCAGCCGCAGTCATGCTGCAGGTTTCCATCTCCGTGTTGACTTCTCAATATACATTTTGTGGTTATGTTCGCATTATTAAGAAACTCATGCGGTAGCTTCCTTATCTATTATTTGCTTTTCTGTCGTATCTAGTATTCAGAAATTGACATTATTTTTACTATAAAGCTTTTAAAAACGCCTATATACTTAAATGATAACCAACAGCATATTCACGTAATCAATGTTGGCAACCCTCCTGTTTGAAACTACGCTACAGAAAATTAAAAACATGAATTATATCGTCAGCAAATATGCTCAGACTGTGTTGTGCATTTAATAACTGTTACAAATAATTTATTTTCATCACATCTAACATTAAAATACATCCAAACAATAAAAGTATCATTGGCACATATGGGTGGCAACACTGGTCGCAACTGCAGCAAAAGTTTCAACAAAACCGATATCAAAATGCTGCGGCTGCAACCCTGAGAACCCTGTTCACACGTCGCTACTTCTAAGCTGCGCGCAGCATGGAAAAGCAGCGGGCAGCAGGTTCGGCAGCCGCTATTTTTCGGGTTGCACAGTTGTTCACACATCGCAATACAAGAGTTGCGCAGTTTTTTTGTACTGCATCGCTGCAAAAGTAGCGACGTGTGACCGTACCTGTACATAGATGTATCTTTTGATACGAACATTTACCAATAACTTTACATTTTTGGTATAGAGCCCTTGTCTCGTATATTAATTTGAAACCTAAATGAAATATCCCACTTCTCATGGAATTACCCACCAGACTGTCCTGGAGAAATTACGAAACATACCAAATTCAATAAAGACGACACAAAACACATCAGTATTGTTCACTCTGACAGTCAGTTTTCATTACAGCATTCCAGGTAATCGTGAGACGATTGTACCATCAGAATATGACGGCATTACAAGTGAAGATCATGTCACCAAAGCCCGTAGTTGCAAGAATTTAGTATCCTCTGAAGAGAGAACAGTTGACACCCTTGACGAGTCAATTCCTACCGGAATTAATTACAGTTCTTTTAAGTGCAATGTTTGTAAGGAGGTTTTTAAAACATTCCAATCTCTCAGACATCATTTTGCCTCTAATACGCAAGAAGCTATACAAGTGCGACATCTGTGGAAGTGTTTCTCTCACTCGTGGACTTTGAAAACTCACGCGCGCGTACACACAGGCGAGAAGTCATTCAAGTGCGACGTTTGTGGGAAATTTTTACGCAGTCGGGAAGTCTTCAGAAACACCAACGCGTTCACGCTGGCGATAAACCTTTCAAATGTGAAGT
>JAJSOF020000041.1:21326112-21401112 GCA_025594305.2 Periplaneta americana
AATATTAACAATAATAATAATAATAATAATAATAATAATAATAGTAATAATAATAATAATAATAATAATAATAATTAAGATTAATAAGAATAATAATAATAACAATAATAATAATTATAATAATATTTATTTATTTTATATATCTATTTAGAATATTAATGTGCAAAACAACAGCACAAGGCCAATTATATTAACAATAATAATAATAATAGTAACAATAATAATAATATTAACAACAACAACAATAATAATAATAATAATAATAATAATAATAATAATATTATTATTATTAACAATAGTAATAATAATATTATTATTAACAATAGTAATAATAATAATAATAATAATAATAATAACAATAATAATAATATTAACAATAATAATAACAGTAGTAATAATAATAATAATAATAATAATAATAAATAATAATAATAATAATAATAATAATAATAGTATTAACAATAATAATAATAATCTGTTTTTAATTGTAAAGTGTGTGTTATCTGTACCCGCCAGTAATGCATTTTCAGACCCAGTGTTTTCAATAATGGGAAATGTTCCGACTTGTGAACGTAATAGGCGTGCTGTAGATGTGCTTCAAGCAGAAAGACAATGAGAAGTTAATTTTCAGTGATGAAATGTTCTAAATTTAATGTCTATCTTCAGCCTAAATCATTGCTTCTTAAAGCTTATAAATCAAAGGTGCATTTAAGTTTCAGTAATAACAAAGGAAGAGTCGTCAATTGGAGATATTTGCATGTATGCATTGCTGTGAAGAAAATGTAATTTATTTTGTAATTGATCACTACACTTAAACCTTTTCGAATGTAACACTAAGTTCCTTTTAGTTCATCAATCTAAATAGTATACAAGTAATATTAAATAGCCTACAATAAGTACAGTCTGGAATGCATCCGGGAATATGAAAACCGGTCCCTGATATTGTTTTGCAAGCTTCCACAGACACAACAAATTCCAGGTTCCATTGCTCATTTCATTTGCGATTACGAGTATCTGCATCTGCAGCAAAAATCTGTTTTACAAATTAATTTACAAGTATGGTGCCAAAATCTTTATTTTCTGCTATCATATGTCAAAACAAGAAAACGTGTTAGAGAGTCTGCATCTTGAGAAAATGGAGCTCTGAACAGGGACATGATATCTTTTCGACTGTTTATTTATTTATTCTTGCAAATTGTGGATATATATTTTGCAAGTCCACACCTGTGGAGTAACGGTCAGCGCGTCTGGCCACGAAACCAGGTGGCCCGGGTTCGAATCCCGGTCGGGGCAAGTTATCTGGTTGAGGTTTTTTCCGGGGTTTTCCCTCAACCCAGTACGAGCAAATGCTGGGTAACTTTCGGTGCTGGACCCCGGACTCATTTCACTGGCATTATCACCTTCATTTCATTCAGACGCTGCTGATACAGCATCGTAAAATAACCCAATAAAATAAAATATATTTTGCAGGCAATTTATACATGACATGCACATACTTTCAAGGCTGAAACTTGTCTTACAATACAAGCAAAGTAGCCTGAATATAAAGAAAGATGTATGAAGGACATAAATCAATGCAATTGAGAGGAACCAATTTTGGATTGTGTATAAAAGTCATTACAACCTTACTCAAGAGTTAGATCGAATTCACTAACTTTGAATATTGGGGCGTCTGGCATAGTAAACCAGTGACCCATATGGTCAGTTAAAGCTCTCTTCATTGTTTACTCACTTTTCTAGGAAGATTTGTCGGATGTGGACAGAGTTCCTCAAGAACAGCAAGTGGAAGTATCTTCAGAAGAGGATGAAGTGTTGACTGAGAGGTGAGTGTACTGTGCTGGTTTTGCTTCTTTCATTCTTTCAGAACTTCATTTAATGAAGACGAGGAAAGTAAATTTTATAATGTATGATACTTATTTTTATTTACTATAAAGAGTCTGTGAATTTTTTTTTTAAGTATCATTTCTGCTATAGTTTTTATTTTTACTTTGGCAGTCAGCAGTAATCTGTTTAATTTATTTTCCATTTAATCTTCTTTAGTAACCTAAACTTTCGAATGTAAAGAATTTATATTGTGTAGCAAATTTTGAGAAGTTGTATTTTGATAGATTACTATTCTATTATGAAATGGGTACATTATGGTCACTCAACTAGTTCTGGTCAAAGCATTCAAAATGTGAAGTTTCAAACCACCGTTGCTGTCCCCACTTTCTTTACCTTGTGCTATATGAGACATACAGACACGAAAGTTTCATCTACTGAGAGCTGTGGTAGCTCATGCAAGGGTGGAATATTGATCACATCCGAGTGTGACACAGTTCTCAAAGCTGAATATAGATGAGGATGTAATCTCTTATCAGGGTTATTTCGATTGATGCATATTCATTCATTCATTCATTCATTCATTCATTCATTCATTCATTCATTCATTCATTCATTCACTCATTCATTCATTTATTATATTCCATAGATCTGACATGGGTAATGAAGGTTTAAGATGTGAAACAAGTCAAAATTTTACAATATTACATTTACAGCTTGAACAATATTTTACATTTTTACAGTTTTACAATTCAGTAATTTTCTACAATTTTTACAATTTTCTGCAATTTTTTACAATATTTTGGCGAGATGTATTGAGATGAGGTGAGATCCGAGGATTCGCCAAAAGATAACCCGGCATTTGCGTTTTGTTGGGAAAACCTCGGAAAAACCCAACCAGGTAATCAAATCAAAGGGGTTGATGCCGAGGACTCGCTATAGACCATCTGGCTTCAGTCCCATGGCTGTGGAAAACCTCGAAAGAAACCATTCAACGAGATCAAAGAGGGATCCAACACAAGCCCAAACACAGCTCCGGATCAGCAGCGCAGCGAGTCTGCCGACTGAGCTACATCGATGGCTCTACATGCAAACTACTTCAAATTACAAACACAAACAATTTATCAATAGAAGATATATGATATTATCAATAAGGAAATAATCCTTTGTACTTGTCTTTCCATTTGTCCACTGGCGCAAATGCTGTACACAAGTTTTGCATACCGTATGAGGAGCCCATGGTTGACCTTGACGTCCATGGTTGACACCAAAATAACCTAAACGTGCTGTTTTCACAAACTCGAAAAAATACGTGGCGATAATTCAAGCACAACCATTGGGAAGTAGCCATTCCTTTGCGATGCATGTTTTCCTAATTGAAAACATATGAATGAGAATATACCAATACAGTCACATGTATTTAAGATCTAATATTTCAGGATCCAATGTTTCGGAAGTAAATGGAATATCATCACTATTGATGCTATCAACTTGGCAGGTCGTAAAATTCATAAACACTTAAGAAATGAAGCATTCCAAACTTGGACAAACCATACCTTGCGTGGTAAAGGGGTTATTGTTTATAGTGATCTCCCCAAGGCTAACTCATGGGTAAGCAATCGAAAGGGCCTATCTTCCTCAGAATGGACCAATGCTTTAAACATGTTAAGCAAAATTTCGGCGGTTCGCGCAATACTGGGCAGAACTCTGAGCACAACCTGCTGCCGTTATCCAGATTGTAGCGAGCTTGAAACACTTAGACACGTGCTTGGACAATAGCCCAAAGGCGAGCTGCTAATCAATGCTAGACATCATCGTGTACGACATGCACTGGCGACATCGTTAAAAACTTTAAATTTGGAAATTCATGAGGAAGTACATTGTGTATCCGTTTTCAAAGGAACCAAAGTCAGGCCACCGAAGTTGATATTGTGAAGAACTCGATATATGAACCTTGTCTGCCATATATTTCTAAAAAAGTACAACGTCCCTCTTAAACAATGGTCCGTCATTGGTTTCCTGTTTGGCAGTAGAGGTTCTATTACAAACTTCACATGGAATTATATTAAGAAACTTCACATTTCTTTTGATTATATAATGTCTGTTCTTATAAATATTATCAAAGATTCTCTTCAAATATTACATCATGATCTCTATTTGAATTAATCCACTTATATTTGCCTTCAACAATTTACTTTCTTTTCTCTTTAATGTATCACATCACATTATATTGTACATGTTTATTGTATTCATTATGCACAAAAATCCACAAACAGAAGAACGAATTCCGAAAAGCAACTCTATAAAGATGATATCTAAAATTATATAGTCTACTAAAACCGTTATAAAAATGTGGATATCATTAAGGATAATATATCAAATCAAAATTTAAATTTTTCTACTTAATAAAATTATAATAGAAGTTACACAACACAGAACTGCATGTATTGTATTCTTCACCTGACATAAGTAGGAACATCAAATCCATACGATTGAGATGGCCAGGCCTTGTAGCACGTATGGGCGATTCCAGAAATGCATATGGAATGTTAGTTGGGAGGCCGGAGGGAAAAACACCTTTGGGGAAGCCGAGACGTAGATGGGAAGATAATATTAAAATGAATTTGAGGGAGGTGAAATATGATCATGGTTACTGGATTAGTCTTGCTTAGGATAGGGACCAGTGGCTCGCTTATGTGAGGGCGACAATGAACCTCCGGGTTCCTTAAAAGCCAGTAAATAAGTATATAAAATTAATACATAAATTCAACTAAATCTAAGAAGGAGTTAAGTATCTTCTGTACAATATTCTCCGGGCTGATCACGTAACACCATCCCTCGAAATGTTGTCCTCGCTCCGTCTAGAAAATCGTAGGAAAATCCACTGCGTTTCCTTTCTCTTTCAATAATGCATTTCTCCACTCCTGTCTATCTTGCGTCTCGTTTTCAAAATTTATCCACCCATCATGACCTAGACACACGATCACAACACTCCTCAATATTATCCATTCCCTCCCACCGAACATCCTCATATTCATCTTCTTTCACTGTGGCTGTTCCTCGACTTTGGAATTCCCTACCGTGTAATGTCAGGGACTGTCAGACATCAAACCAATTGAAGAATAGACTAACGAAATATTTTTTAACAATTCTCGTTAACAATAATAGCTGTTTCAGGTTTCTCAATGTTTAATGGTTATATTTATGACAGATAAATATCTAAATTACCTCATTATTATTATTATTATTGTTTTTATTATTATAACTATTTCTTAGCAATGTTTATTATTGTCACACTAACATTACTTATCCAACTTTCATTATTTACTTTCATGTTGTTTTATGGTCTAGATATTAATGTAATAACTATGTAAGCAATTGTATTCAATTAGAATTAGAGTCTGGCTGGGCGGAAGAGAAGGCCTACTGGCCTTAGCTCTGCCAAATTAAATAAATAAATTATTATTATAATTTTTTGAATCAGCGCCTCAGACAACCCCAGAAACAGGGATAAAGACCAAGACACCAACAAGAAGCATATTCGCTTTTATTATTGTCTGATATATGTATAAAATATAATGATTAATGTTCATTTCAGCATTGTCGATAATGTTGAGAAGAGCGTGTTACTAGCAAACGTCAGCATTGATCGTGAAAAAGGCAAATCGACGCAGTGTGGTAGCAAGAGGGAAGAGTGTTCAAACTTTAGCGATGTGAGCCGTAATGTTATCACCTGTGATATGTGCGACGAAGTATTTCGTACTGAGCAATCTCTGAATCTTCATTCTCAAACACACAAAACTGAAAAGTCATTCAAATGCAACGTTTGTGGAAAGTGTTATTCAAGATCGACATATTTGAGGAGACATGCACTCGTACACGACGCCAGGAGGGCAGTCAAGTGCGACTTGTGTGGAAAGTGTTTCACGCGAGGAGAGCTGTTAAAGATACATTCCCGGATACACACTGGCGAAAAGCCATATACGTGCGAGGAATGTGGAAAGTGTTTCTCACAGTCTGGACAATTAAAGTTGCACCTACGAACACACACTGGCGAAAAGCCATATGCGTGCGAGGTATGTGGGAAGTGCTTTTCACAATCTGGACAGATGAAGTCGCATGTACGAATACACACTGGCGAAAAGCCATATACGTGCGAGATATGTGGAAAGTGTTTCACACACCCTGAACAGTTAAAGTTGCATGTACGAATGCACACTGGGGAAAAGCCATATAAATGCGATATATGCGGCGAGTGTTTTCCATACTTTGGAAAGTTGAAGTTGCATTTACAAATACACACTGGCGAAAAGCCATATACGTGTGATATATGTGGGAAGGGTTTTTCACACTCTGCAAAGTTGAAGTTGCATGTACTAACACACACTGGCGAAAAGCCATATACGTGCGAGATATGTGGAAAGTGTTTCTCACATTCTGTTCAGTTAAGGTTGCATGTACGGATACACACTGGCGAAAAGCCATATACGTGCGAGGAATGTGGAAAGTCTTTCTTACGCTCTGGACAGTTCAAGGTGCATATGCGAGTACACACTGGCGAAAAGCCATATACATGCGAGGTATGTGGAAAGTGTTTCTCGACATGGTCAATTTTAAACAGACATGCTGTCGTACACACAGGCGAAAAGCCATACAAATGCGATATTTGTGGAACAAGATTATCTCAAATGGTGGATCTAAAGAAACACATTCTCAGACACACTGGCCAAAGACCATTTAAGTGCGAGTCTTGTGGAAAGTGTTTTTCAAAAACTGGAGATTTAAACAAACATGCGCGCATACACACAGGCGAAAAGCCATTTAAATGCGTGGTATGTGAAAAGAGTTTCTCAGCAACGGGAAGCTTAAAGAAACATATGCGTATACACACAGGTGAAAAGCCATTTAATTGCGAGGTTTGTGGAAAGAGTTTCACAGGAACGAGCAACTTGAACACACATGTGCGTATACACACAGGTGAAAGGCCATTTAAATGCGACGTGTGTGGGAAGTGTTTTCCACATTTGGGAGCAATAAAGAGACATTTAATGACTCACACAGGTTAAACCATGCAAATGTGAAGCCTGTGCAAAATATTTGTCACAAGCGAGACAACTGTCTACTTGTGTCCGCCTACACACAGGCCAGTCACCATTTAAATGCGATATCTGGAAAAGGAGTTATCTGTGAGCTGGAAGCATAAATAGACATTACTTCCTTCACGCAATCGAAATTTCTTTCGTTGTGATATCTGTGGAATGTTTTACACGTGTAAATATCAACTCAAAAGACATATCTTCACGTAAATCATTTTCACTACATTATTGTGTATTGGGTTTAAACAAATACAGTGTGGATTTTTCACGTGAACGCTGTTGCTTTGTGGGAAATTGCAACATACATAACCGGAGTTATGTTTGCTGTACTGAAGGTGAGTCTTTTGATAGTATTAGCTGTCATGTACATATTTGTCTGTTAATGATTTTGTTGTTATGTACTTTCTATTAAATGTAGATTAAATATTCGCACACAGTTCTCACACAACGAAACCGCGTATTAATGCACGAACGCACAGACTTTTTCTGACAAAGCGTCCCTCAAACTAGAGGTGCGGTTTGTTTACGGCGATCATCGCTAGACTTAAGTCTGATTCACAATAATCCGGGATCGAAAAGCAGAGGACGTGAATATGAAAATTTTTTATTCATAATAAACCGAGAACGTAGACGACTATGCATATCGATATGTATGTCAATAACGATATGTGATGTCGATATTACGCATTCTGATGTTATTTGTGTATAATTGACAAATGGCGGCTTCTTATGAGTACAAGGCAGCCAACATAAACACAGGTTAACCAACTTCGAAATTTTAACTGAAATATTTCATTAGGTACGCCTGTGCATCTTTATTATCACAACCTATTTTAAGTCTACCATAACGTAAAATAATTAGAGAAGAAACATTTGTAATAGAACAAAAATGAACACAACAGTAGTTATTGAATTGACGCATGAATATGTAGGGTGTAATACAACCAATACAGTAATAAAATATGATTCGCTTCCGAACGTTGTTCAAAGATGCAGCTATTGAAAGCCGCGTATTCTCCTTCATTTTCTCATCTTTATACGAGGCGCGCCGTTTATCGTAAACGTGAAGATTTTCCTCAACACTCAATATTAGAGTCTCATCAAATAAAACTTGTTCATGATGCATAGCACAGAACAAAATAATGCATAGGTTATGTTACATTTTTCTTGCTACAAAATATACGACGACAAAATAGCTTTTAGATAGCAGTAGAATGAATCTAGTGGGCTGTGATCGGAAACGTGAACGCCAAAGTTGAAACTTGGCCAACTCTCCGTTCTCGATCCCGGGCTCCGGCAAGCTTATCGTTAATTGTCAATGCTCACATTTGAATGTACACATTTTTCAAATTTTACCGTTTTCGTTCCGATTCTCGCTTCCGGTTTATTGTGAACCAGCCTTTACATCGCTGGCAATTTTCGCCTGGAGTTGCTAGCATTTAAAATGAATGCGCACTGTGTCTTTACAGCGATGATCGCCAACATACATCGTTGAACGGGACACAGATCGCTGGAGGTTGCTTTTGAAACAAATTCATCACGGACATCTCCGCATACATGTTGAATGATCGATATTTAGAGTCGGCCATGTAGAAATATTGAATCGAGTTATGGCAAACAAATGAGAATTAACAGCGATGTAGGCTGATAGAGAAATCACTTCGTGACGATCATCCCCGTAAAGAAACCGTAGCTTAACGACAATGTAGTATATACAGTCACGAACCTTGGGATAATGTTTTGCATTTCTCTGGTTAGTAGCTCTCCATACATTAACAGTCTCGGCACATGACGCACATTGTATATCTTTATTTATCATGAAAGAATTTTAACAATAATGAACTTGCACCTGTAGAAGTGCCTCTAAAATGTAAAGAAAAATACAAATAATTATCCCCGTAAGTGTGAATGAAGTTCATAGTTACGACACAAGATATAACTACTCACTGACGGTGCCAAATGTCACACAAACAAAATAAAACGATGATTTATTTGTATTGGTACAAGATTTGTTTAACCACTTACCATTAAATGTACACGAGCTACATTATTTGAGTTTGTAATTTTTAATTTATGGATGGATGATTGTAAATCCCTTCTACTGTGTAAATGAATATCTTGTATTCATATCTGTACGCAAGTAACTTAGTTATAATTTCATCTACTAATCAATGTAAAATTTGTAATGTCAGCACTTAATCCTTCTTTTCTGTATTGTGTTGTAATTGTGATTTGTATGTACTATATCCCTTGTCTCCCATTCAGTAAGTTTTGTTGTATTATGCTAATTCCAGAATTTAACCCATCTTAGCCCAAACTCATTACAGATGTACCAATTGTTTATAAATGATTAAATAATGTTTATTTTAGCCTATAGAAGTATTGTTTATTGAGAATTCATGGAAAATCATATTTACAAACGGACTGAACTGTCACCTGTAGGTGACATTGGGCATAAATCTTATTGCCACATTTAATGACTCTAATATCATATTTTATTCAGTGGAGAATATTTAAGATAGCATATATGTAATAATTACTGGATGGGACTGAATCGGGCTGGATGTCTGTATGGAGCTTTCCCATAAAGACCACAACATATTTGCACGATATTTCGGCGAATCCGGAATTCACAATATGTCAAGTCTTTTTGACCGGATTGCATCTCTTCTTGATACTAACCATGCATTATGACAGGCTGCATCGAGATCAAATGCAAAATTGGGTACCACCATTTCGTTCCATGCAAGCTCACTTTCAAAGAATGAACATTTTCGTCAAATCTGTCTACTCCTCCCATGTATTTGATGTACTATTCAATAACCGAAGGGCAATCCACTTAATTTTGCTTCGTTTCCCTGCAATAGCACTGACTCGATCTGCTTTCAAAATTGGAGTTACATTGTGTCAGTTTGATGCAAGAGTGACAATATTATTATCATGCCATCGAACAACAGCATCATCCTGTGTCACAGCGAAAGATACTGCACCACGATTGCGCATTTTCGTGTGCTTAGCAGGTAGCCAAGACGTGTAGCTGCTGACCATATTTTATATCCAAAGCGCATGAATATGAATATGCTGATTGTCACTATGTCTCCCATAATAGGGAACCATTATTTCATGAATAGATTTGTGTCTCGACCATACCTTTTCAAACTGTTGGCCAAAATTGCCATTTAGAATCTCGAAGTATCTTAGGACTTTAGCAAATTCATCATTAGGAGGAAGATTGAAATTGTCCGAAAGATGTAAATACTTATGGATTTCTGTAAACCTATTTCTCCTCATGGTATTGGGTACAAGTTCATTGTGTACATCTGATTTTGTTTCGCAAAACATTGTTATGCTTTGGGGAGACATGTAGCCCGTCAGTAAGAGAAACAATGTAAACTTTTTATATCATTTTTGTCCAATTCAATAGAATGAATCCTTTGGAGGGCATACAATTTTGACATTTTCACATGACAGCGTATTTCTTCACTGTACAGGAGCTCGAAACATTAGACAGGAGTAAGTTTTGATTCATTATAATCTGTAAATGTTTCATCTACGTCGCTCTTCCAGATTTACAAATAAAGATTTCTTCTTTGTCAGACCACTCTTTATTACGAAAAGAATTATTAGAAGTAGATTTTTTTCTCTGCTGAAGTCTAATACTAGAAATAGATTGTCTTTCATCGCGAGAAATGTTAGAATAACACTGTGTTCTTTCGTAGACCATAATTATTTCTTCCATGTATATTCATATCTGATTTCGGTAGTTTGTTTTTGTCTGTTGAAACTTCAGTGTTTATTTCCTCAATATAAGAATTGGACATTGTTATCTAGTCAATTGTTGATAGTCTCAGGTTACTTCCTTCATCATTGTCTATTAGTACATCATTGGCAGAAGTAACGTTGACTTCAAATGGGTCTGAGTATTCTTCCTGGAAGATGGTTGATGTCACTGGTTGTTTCGTCACCACTTTCCTCATCGATAACTGGTCCATCAGCCGATGGAAATATGGTAATATCAATAACAGACGAAGCTCCAACTGTATCTTCGTCCATCATCTCCAGTATTTGATCCAAAGTCAGACTATTTAAGAATAATAAGTAACATAACTATACTAATATAATGAGATCGGACGTTTAATGTATCTGACCAATGTCCCCTGGAGGTGACATGTCACTTTGTAGTCCCTACATACACTATATGCACCTTGTTTTACTTGTTTCTGAAAATTGGTTGAAATGTAGTTACCAGATGTCTAATAAGGCATTGTCGGCGGCGATTTATGTTTAAATATATTTGTTGGTTTTTGGACAGCTTGTTATGGAGCGTCACCTGTAGGTGACATTGGGACATCAAGAGTTAATAAAGGATTACTTACCATTCCTCGTTCAAATTATTACTTAGGTTACTTGTGTACATATATACGGTGCGGCAGTGTTGATTTTTAAACTCACAGCGTAAGTGAACAATTGTCATTTGTTTAATTTTCTAAATGACAAATACAAGAGACGGAAATGTCATTTACCTATCAATGTTTGAAGATGACCCCTGGCAATCAGTTACCATGACACACTGTAGGTACATGTGTCCAGTGCTAATATTCACTATGTCCAACTTTTTGCTTCGAAATACTATGTTATGTTCAAATTACACACATTAGCCGAAAATAGACGTGAAAGGATTGTGTAATTACTTATTTCATATAAAAATTAAAGTTGTCGGATAGGAGCGTTTGAATAAACTAATGTTATTGCTACATTGTTACAGCAGAGTCCGGACAGGCCAGTTTCTGTCAGATGCGTTTCCAATTCACTGTGGGCTAAAGCAAGGAGATGCACTATCACCTTTACTTTTTAACTTTGCTCTAGAGTGTGCCATTAGGAAAGTCCAGCATAACAGAGAGGGCTTCGATTGAACATTACATCAGCTGCTTGTCTATGCGGATGACGTGAATATGTTAGGAGAAAATCCACAAACGATTAGGAAAACACGGGAATTTTACTGGAAGCAAGTAAAGAGATAGGTTTGGATGTAAATCCCGAAAAGACGAAGTATGTGATTATGTCTCTTGACTGGAATATTGTATGAAATGGAAATATAAAAATTGGAAATTTATTCTTTGAAGAGGTGGAGAAGTTCAAATATCTTGGAGCAACAGTAACAAATATAAATGAAACTCGGGAGAGGAAATTAAGCACAGAATAAATGAGGGAAATGCCTGTTATTATTTGGTTGAGAAACTTTTATCATCCAGTCTGCTGTCAAAAAATTTGAAAGTTAGAATTTATAAAACAGTTATATTACCGGTTGTTCTGTATGGTTTTAAACTTGGACTCTCTCTTTGAGATAGGAACATTGGTTAAGGGTGTTTGAGAATAAGTTGCTTAGGAAAATATTTGGGGGTAAGAGGGATGAAGTTACAGGAGAATGGAGAATGTTACACAACACAGAACTGCACGCATTGTATTCTTCACCTGACATAATTAGGAACATTAAATCCAGACGGTTGAGATGGGCAGGGCATGTTTATGGGCGAATCCAGAAATGCATATAGAGTGTTAGTTGGGAGATTGGAGTGAAAAAGACCTTTAGGAGGCCGAGACGTAGATGGGACGATAATATTAAAATGGGTTTGAAGGAGGTGTGATATGATGATAGAGACTTGATTAATCTTGCTCATGATAGGGACCAATGGCGGGCTTATTAGGGCGGCAATGAACCTGCGGGTTCCTTAAAAGCCAGTAAGTAAGTAAGTATTGGTACATTGTTATATTACCTTCAACGATCATAACTTCGTTTTTTTTTTAATTTGTAATTTCATAGCTGGTATAGTTAAACTACTAAAATAAACAATATAATTCATGAAGGGAATACTTGAAATAAATATCTGCTATTAAACTAATTACGCTAAGCTACTACAATATCATTTGTTTACAAAATTGACTGGAAGGAAGCATGGTCTTGGTTACATTATTGACTGTCTCCATAGACTTCTCCAGATTTATTCAACAGAGACCATAAACAATTTTATTAAGACCTACGGAGGAAGTAGTAATCCTTCAAGTAATGCGTAGGAAATAGTATCGGATATGACATAGCTTGAGAAAATACAACACAAGCAGCTGGGATTCCTGTGCTGGAACCCGTACTGGAGTCGTTACAGAGGCAGACTTGCAGAAGAGTAGAAGAAGATTTACGAGAGTTTAGGAAATCCTGGGAAGACCTAAACTCTCTGGATAAAAAAGTGGGATTGGAGAAAATGTGTTGCGGCCATTTGCTGCAGTGTGAGACACGAGATTTAACTGAATGAATTTGTATATAAATTTGGATTTGCTTTTTAATTTTATATATAGGCCTACATATTTTATTATTACAGCTATTTCGGTTACTCAATCTCTTTTTTGTCTCTCTTTAACTTTGAAAGTTTGCAACACAGAAGAAATAATATTGATATAAAATGCCTCCATAATTTATTAACAAGTTCCGTAAATACAGTAGCGTGCAAATTAATCCGAACAACGTAATTACTTATGCAAAAACACTCAAACGGGATAAAAAAAAAGGGATCTAAGACATACCTCAATAATCTATGTGGCCTCCCTTGTTCCTAATAACAGCTCTGAGACGATTTTGCATGGATTCCACTAATTTCCCACAAATATTCTTCATTTCTTCAATGCGAAAAATACACCAATGAGGGCAGAAATAATCATCTCCTTTGTAGAACAATCAATTTTTGCATTCTTCTTTTGCAAATTGACCACAAGTTCTCAATGGGGTTAATGTCGGGTGAGTTGCCTGGCCAGGGGAGTACCTGAATATTCTTCTTGTTGAAGAATTCTGTAGTTTTTCGAGACGTATGGTGCCAGGTCTTGTTGGAACACACTTCTGCCATCCGGAAATGATTTTTTGCAGCTGGGGTACGATTCTGGTTTCCAATAAGTGAATATATTTGTCAGAATTCATCACTCCTTTTATAAGTATTAATGCTCCAGGCCCTTCATGTGTAAAACAACCCCAAAACATTACTTTAGGGGGATATTTGGGTGCTTGTTGGAGATGAGCTGCTGTTACTTTTTCGGATCCTTTCCGTACGTAAGAAACACGGTGGCCGTGGACCTCGAAATGAGACTAATCGGAAAAAGTACATTCTTCCAGTCATTGACTGTCCAGTGTTGATGTAATTTTGCCCACATTAAGCGTTTTTGCACATAACAGGGGTTAGCAGTTGCTTCTTAATGCTTAGGCCCTTCGTCCAGCGACATGTTGTGACATGAATATTCGCCCCAGTGATAGCCATTAACTCGCGGGTTAAGTCGACAGCAGTTGGTCTAGGATTTAATTTACTTTTCCTGACAATTAAACGATCATCTGTAGGTGAAGTCTTCCTTTTCCGGCCACAGTTTCCTTTTTCTGTAGTTTGATGGATCCAGTCTCCTGTATCGTTTTATGATCGAATTAACAGTAGCCAAACCGATGTGACATTCTGCAGCAATTTGCCTCTGTGTCATAGAAGAATGCTCTGCTAATTATAATTTTAGACCGTTTTCGTGGAGTTGTATCCATTTGTGAAGACGACAGAATGTACACATGATTGCAGTATTAAGTCTTCAACATAACTGAAATGCTTATAAGTACAAAACGACAGGCAAAATGTCACATATTATAAAAAAAATAATGACAGACCTTCAACAAAGGAATTACACGTACTACAGATGTCAATTAAAGCGGTATGAGCAGCTGTGAGGCCAACAATAATAGAAAATGTAAAAATATGTCTTGTTCGGATTAATTTGCACGCTACTGTAGTCATCCACTGTCCAAGATAGCAATACATGTACCAAGAGAGAAGTGTAGGACCAGTAAAACATTTAATATAAACTATGCTAGGAATGTTATTGTAAGTACTCTCCACTTCTTAGAATCTGTTCCTTCTATAATAAACAGAGCAATATTAACATTTTTCAGGATAGAACCACACTCTTGAGAGAAATAAATACCGTTCGAAACACTCCGTAAGTATTCTACTAATGAATTGGTCTTAACTGGTTTGCTCTATTACTTTAATATAAACTAAGTTTTCTTCATACTGTAAATACTTTTGTTTTTGTTACATGTAATATTTGCTTAATATCTTTTAGTATTGGATTGTAACTGTTTAAGTTTAAATACCATTGTTATATGTATTACTCCTGTTATTTTCATTATATCTACTCTGTAATTACATTGTTGAGTGGATTACATAAATAAATAAGACTGGAGTAAGTGTGCTACAGTTAAATCTAATTCCCCCCACCCCTCTCACGTCACGGTGGTGTGCTTCCGTAGAGGGGCAATAGCATTTCCTCTAAGTTTAGAGCCCAATTTAGATGTGTGTGTATTAATCGAAAATTAAGGGCTAGATAATATTGAGAATAGGACGCATGTTTCTATGATATTTTTTCGATTAACACGCACGCATGCACACTGGGCCACAGCTAACACGACAGCGCATCTCTGGAGCAGTGAGATCTGTTTAATCGCCACATTCACGGCAGCATTGATCTCTTCTCATTCCTGAATGTCCATGCAGATGGAATAAAGTTTACAATTTTGTGAAAGTTCCATTTTTGTTTCGTAGGACTGCAAATGAGGTAAGTTGGAATTTTTACCTCTAACATATATAAGTCAACTTAAACTTTAGACTCGAATATAACTGTAGCTCTGTTTCATTACATCTGTTACACTATTACCGATGTTTCGTGGCACGTTTTAGATTTCGGAAGTGTATAGTGAGGGTCACATAAGAACAGTTCCCAAGCAGCAAATATTGCCGTCTTCTCAGTGTTGCCAACTGTTACCAGATATCACAAGATCCTTCGTACTAAATTACTTATTTACTTACCGTACTCCATGTTGGAAGGTTATTCTAAATAATTCAATAATTTGTAACATGTTTTCGTAGGCAAACTATACGAGAAAGGGATCAACATGTCAAGTATTTTGACTGGCATTACGAAATTAATTGGTTTGGCTAAACAATTGACTCATGAAACCTAACCTTTTTAAATTTTAAGAATTAACTGAAATGATTTCCAATTTATGTTATACTCATTGCTTGTAAGTGTGTTTTCGACCATGTCAAAACTATATAGCATTTAGGAATATGTCTTGAAATCGAAGGGAGACAATTTAAATTTATTATTATTATTATTATTTATTTTATATATATATATATATATATTGTATCGTCAGTAACATATCTGATGTTAATTAATTTTGGTACTGTATACATTTTCAGCAAAATGAAACAGGACTTTTGAATCATCCTGTATTTTACAAATAGGACGATTATTTTATAATTTCACATTCTTTTGTAGGTGTATAGACAATAATATAATAATTATTTATATTTGAAATGCTTAACAAAGATCGGTATATCATTTTGTGGGGATACTTGTATTACCTTCTTGGTAGTAGCTCAGTAAGTTCTGAAAAACCGTGGTAAGAGGAGGGTTAACCTGGTACAAATGAGGCCATTAATCATCTCTTTTCCTCTTGCAGCAGATTACAACTAGAATTCCCTGAATACAATTAAAATGACAATTACAATATAAATTAAGTGTTCAAATATTATCTATTTAATAAAGGCTAGACAATTTAGTCACGGACTACTGAGTTAACCGAGCGGGCTAGGGGAGTGGTAGAGGGCTGGCCTTGCATTCGGGAGGTCCGAGGTTCGATCCCAGAGCCCGACAATCCTGAGGTTTTTCATGGTTTCCTCAGTTATTTCCAGGAAAATGCCGGGATTGTACCTCGTGAAAGTCCGGCCATGGATCTTTCCCTTAATCCTTTCATATGTGTGAGTAAATGCTGTGTAATGTCTTAAATGTTTGTGTTGTATCGGAGGTGGCCCTGGCAATGCGCTCATCCCTCATCCAGGGAGGCCCTCCATGTTCTTGTGTGGTCAAAAAAGTATGTAGGTGATCCAATAGATTAATTCCTCTCCGGTATAAGCTACTGAGTTATTTAAATTAAATATATAACGACTTCACTGTATAAACAATTTAAATTATGTTGTTATACCCGATTATTGTGAAGCAGTTATGTATGTAATTAAAATAACTTAATTGTTCATTACTGATTATACAAAACCTGTTAAAAGAGTGTATTCGAGAACGAAGTTTAGACAGTGTATTGTAGAAGTTAATAACAAGAAGAAATTCGTTACTTAAGTGCAAATTAAACTGGAATAATATTATACATATAGATGAAGTTACTGGAAATTGAAGTGTTTTATGCTAGAGTAAGGGCCGGTTTCACCAAACTTCACTAAGGTTTTAATGATTCATTAGTTTATTTGCTGGTTCATTAAATCATTTTCATATCTCACCAAGCATCTTTAGCCTAACGAAATAGTAAAACTATAATTAAATTTAGTGATAGAAAATTCGATCTTTAAATTTTTAATGGTTCATTAGTTGCAGTATTAAATGGTGGGATGTTTCGACGCAGAATTATTACAGGGCTATCTGGAACAGCTCGAAAATTAAGAGTCAAATGGAGATAAGAAACCATTTAAGAAACGATCATTTTGAAAATTTGAATTACACAAAAATTCACGAAAGAGACCGCGTCCTGAAGATCGTACTTACTTACTTACGGAACCCGTAGGTTCATTGCCGCCCTCAGATGGAGCCCGCCATTGGTCCCTATCCTGAAAAGATTAATCCAGTCTCTAATCATATCACCTCCCTCAAATCCATTTTAATATTATCTTCTCATCTACGTCTCGGCCTCCCCAAAGATCCCAACTGACACTCTATATGCATTTCTGGATTCAAAACCTGCCCCCTGAAGATCGTGGTACTCAAAATTTTAGAATAAACTGATCATAGGTTAGAATATCATAAAAACGGCTGAAACAAAGCTGAAACTAGTCAACTAGGTAATATACAACTGAGTTTTTGTTTTAACACTTGAAAGTGGTTATTATAATTACATACCGGTACCTAAGAAATATTAGTAAACTAATACATAATGTGCATTCAAACATAACAAAACTCAATTGGTATATTACATTTCATTTATTAGAATTACATTATAGCTAGCGATAAGATATGTTTTCACTGGCTTAAAACATAAGTCAATGAACTGGATTCGTGGAATTTATAATCGTTTTTTTTTTCGAAGGAAATTTAATTTTCCAGCATGATAACTACCCCGCGCACATCGCCAATACGTTCAAAGATGGTTCACGGAAAGACATGAAAAAGAGGAAGATTGACAAATATCGAGACAACCTACCTAAAAATCCAGATCAGGTGTGGGATCGAGTTCTGGCTACCTGGAAAGATCTCGCTGAGGACCAGAACTATTTCCGCGATCTGGTGGACTCAATGCCCCGAAGATGCCAGGCAGTGATAGACGCCAGTGGTATGTGGACAAAGTATTAGATCCACATGTGTATCTTTTTTTTTTCTTTTTTTTTTTTTTTTTACTTTTCTTTGATTTGTTTGTTTATCTTTGTTTTATTTCTGGAACTAAATTGATCTCCCAAGAGTTTTTTAATTCTCCTAGTGTAGCCAGAGTTGCCAAATAATTCGTTCCACTACAAAAAAAATAAAGGGTAACATGTATAAAAATTAGTTACGTTAATAAATAAAGAAGTTCTCATCGAGAATCGGTAGCTCAACGAATTTCTTTGACACATTTATCAAAGATGTTTGACATTTATACTCTTTATGACGATTCAATGTAGAAAAATATATTACAAGTGGCGATGAATTGTATTGTTTTTATTTGAAAATGAGGAAAGATGGCTGATAATTGCAGCCAGAAACTTATCGATCTTGTACGTCACCCATTGGCCTATTTATATGATACACGGGATGAAAACTGTAAAAACACGAAACTTAAAGAAGAAATCTGGAGCCAAATATCAGATTATCTGAAAATAAATAGGGCTATATTTTATTTTGATGAGATTTATAGTATTGATTAAACATTTGAAATAATGTATCTACTGTAACTTATATGTCTTTACAGTTTACATAATTTTTAACAGAACATAGCAAAGAATTCTGTATTATATCATGAATGGCAAAAAAAAAAAAAAAAAAAAAAATTGTGGTCCATTGAACCTGAAATAACGCCTAAACGTATCATCATTCAAATCGAAACCAGTGTCCAAAACTCGCCCTTATTTCCGTAAGATACAATGTGATTTCAGATATTTCTGGCTTTAATTTTAGGCCTACTTCTTCTTTTCATGAACAAAATATGTTCATGTAACACCATTTCCTCGTCATCTGAATACTCAGATTCGTACGTAATTTGTAAAGTACGACAATATAGGGTACTTACAGGTTATGTATTTAAGTACGACAGTATACTTACAGGTTATATATTTAAGTACGACAATATATTATATATTTAAGTACGACAATATACGTAAATACATAACCTATAATATTTCCCCAACGAGTGATTACTATAATAAGATAAATGCTTTTGCATGAAGGCAGTGCGTAGATGATCATAGCGAGGTGTGATCTGTGATAGCGAGAACTCGCCAAGTGTGTGGAGGAAGGCTCTTCGGCTCTTTCTCGCAACACATTTCTCGCTAGCGAAAACTCTTCAAGTGTGTTACGGGCCTTAATTGCGGTCAAAATTTAAATATTTCCACTACCAAGAGACACAACAAAACTCTTTTCTAATACTGTACACGATTTGCGATATAGTAGACTGTGGTTTCGTAGAAAGATGTTCTGATATAGTTATGAAAAATTTATAGATCGCACGTATTTAACCGTAATTTACTTACTGTTCATTAAATGTTAACCCTCTATGGCCCAACGTGACTTCAAAGTAACAATCCCTTTTTATTCAATTTTTATACGTTTCTGATGAAGTACCATGTATCCCAATGTTTCTTTGAAAAGTATTGAATCCATGCCTTGTTCGTATAAGTAGTGCAATTTGTTCTCACCAGATAGCATTAGCGTTTGCTCACAGAGGGAAGGTTGTGAAATCGAGGAACTTTATGTTTATTTTTGTGATTTTCTTTGTGAATTTAAGTAGTAAAAATATTCACAGTATTTATAAGTATTAAATTTAACACTTATACACTGCAACATTCAGTTAATCGATTTTATCTTGCATTATTTCATAAATATACGTTTGTGTCTTTCATGCAACATTGGGCTACTACATTTGAGGATATGCACGAGAAGCATGGTAGTGCAAATATAGAATGATCAGTCAAAATCCTCTTTTTATTTCTATTTATACTGTATTCAGAGCCTTCATATTATATGTCATATATTTGATTTTTATAATTTTAAACAATAATTATATTATATTGTCTTTTATGACCATTTCGTGATTACTGAAACAAAATTAATAACGGTACCTGTAAAATTTTACAATATTGGTATTTTATAGTTGTAACATATTTACTTTCAGCCTTATTTTGCATAATTTTCTTATCACTGTAGTGTATCTATATAATACAGCACCGTCAATATTTCTCTTACACAGTCTATTCGGGGATGAACCCAAAGAGGTTTTATGGACATAACAAGAGAAGCGAAACTAAAGTGAAAACTGTAGGAGGTTACGCATCTGATGATCCTGATTTAGCATCTGATAGTGAAGATGTGGAACTGCATCAGAACCTTAGGACCCAAGAAAATATAATTATTCCAGAAAGCGATACAGATGAGAATGAGGAAGTTACCTGTAATCACCACCAAGTTTTGGATGATGGAAATGATAATGCCCAAGCAGGAACTTATTCAGAAAGACGTGGTGGCACAGTTGACATTACTTGGAAAGTGAAACAAAGTAGGCAATCACAACCAGTTCAACCATGGAAAGGAGACTTCCTGATGGAACCAACTGCCCTGATGAGCCTATACATTATTTCAGAAAGCTATTGGATGAGAATATATTGAACAATGTGGTGAATGAAAGTAACCTTTAAGCAAGTCCTGATCCTACAACCAAATACAACCTTCTCTAGAAGAGATTGAGCAGTTCATTGGTTGCTGCTTTTATATGTCAATATATGCAATATATGGCTTGCCGGGTTCCAGAATATATTGGAAAGAAGGTACTGAAGTTCCAGCAGTCGCTGATACAATGCCGCGCAATAGGTGGGAGAAAATAAAGTCTAATCTTCACTTCAATAATAATGAAAACGTAGAAAGGAGTAATGACAAATTATACAAAATAAGACCATTTCTAGATTCCTTAGTGAAGAATCTCAACTCCATTCCTATGAATGAAAATCTTTGTGTTGATGAGCAAATGATAGCGTTCAAGGGAAGACATAGGCTGAAACAATACATGAAGAACAAAACAAAAAAGTGGGACTACAAAGCTCTTGTATTGTGTGATTCCTTCGGTATATTGCATAATTTCTAACTTTATAGTGGTGCAGTGTAGCATGATTCTAATTTACCAGATTTGGTATCAGAGGAAATGTTACACTTCGCCTCACTCAAATAGTGCCACGAAATCATTTTCATAAAGTTTATTTTGACAACTGGTTTACCAGTATTCAGTTGCAAGTGGAACTAACGAAGATTGGTATTCTGTCCCTTGGTACTGTAAGACCAAATAGATTTCGTGGCTGCAAGTTTTCCTCTGGTAAGGATATGAAGTAGCAGGGAAGAGGAACTGTAGAAGAAGTCATAACAAAGATTGATGGTATCAGTCTCATGACAAAGTAGTTCATTTGCTGAGCACTTTTGTTGGGGTGTATCCTACTACTACTGTCCAGAGATGGGACAGGAAAGAAAAAACAATAATCGATGTTCAGTGCCCCTCTGTTGTAATATATTACAACAAATTATGGGTGGTGTCGACCTTATGGATTCACTTGTAGTCCTGTATCGGAAGCCATTCGGTCCAAGAAATGGTACCATCGCATTGTCTTCCACTTGTTGGATCTGACAGTGGTAAATGCATGGTTACTTTACAGAAGTAGATCCTGCAATGTAAACACGAAGGACCAGATCAGTCCACGTGACTTCAAAATTTCAGTTGCAGCTTGCCTATGTCAGGAGAAGAAAGGAAGGACTAAGAAACGAGGAAGATCAAATTTCTTCTCATTGCATGCTGAAATTGATGTAAAGAAAAGAAGAGGACCCAGTGCAACTTTGCCGGGTAAAGTAGTGAGAACGGATGAAGTAGCACATTGGACACATTTCTCTGAAAAGAGGGGACGCTGCAAAAAGCCGAAGTGTGGTGGAACTCCAAAAGTCATGTGTTCCAAGTGCGAAGTCCACCTGTGCTTCACACCAACCAGCAGATGTTTCTTGGAATTACATACCACATAGACGCTCTTGTCAGAATGCTGAAAAAAGCTTTTACGTGTTTGCAAATCAATCCAGATTTTCTTTTAAATCTATATCACTTTTCTTGTAACCTGTACTGTAATATTTACTACATTATTATTGTCAATTCACTTGTATACAAATAAAAGGAATAAACATTTTTGGGAATATGAGTGCGAAATGATAACCTTATAGCCCACTGTGTCCTCAAAGTCACAAACCGATTTTGAAAAATACAAAATTGAAAATTTCCAAAATATCTCATTCTATTCCTAACTAAGCCCATATAAGTTGCTATAGCACGAAAAAAATTTTTGCTCAAAGAATAATAATTCGGGCCATAGAGGGTTAAGAAAGTTTGGTTGGTGAGCAGCTCACATTTTAGTGAATCGCTTAAATATTTTAATGTTTCATTTGGACTGATCTACTGAAGGTTGGTGAAATTGGCCCTAAGACAACTATTTACAAGAAGTTATCTCTGAATGAGTCTCTGTTATTGACCAAGTACGTAGTAAGTTTCCGTTCCAATTTAATTTTATTTCGACAGTGCCTAATCCAAGCATGTGGCGCATTCCAGGATCTTGGCACTGCTATTGGGAAGTAGATGGTTATGAAGAAGTGTCATGTGAATTAGATCGTAGCAACTTGTATGAAATCTTCTCAACATCTCAGTTTGTATAAATCACTGTCAGTTACATAACCTCTTCTTTCAGTTGTGATGGATTTAATGAAGATAGAATATGAACATGATACATTGGATTTACAAGCACATGATGATACATGCGAAATAGAAGACAGGAAGGCTTCATCAGAGGTAAAGTGGAAAGTCTTTTATTTCCTCCCTGAAAGTGCCAGAGCAGATTATATTTGTTATTGTTCTGAGTAATGATTAATAAAATATACTCCAAAAGACATTTTCAGGTATGGTGTAGAATATCAATCTTATTCTTGTACACACATGTTAATATGTAAATTATTTGCACAAGGAATTCGAGACCCATTATTAGGCCCGTAACACACTTGAAGAGTTTTCGCCAGCGAGAAATGTGTTGCGAGAAAATTCAAAGATTGATAACATGGATTCAAATCTACGTCCACACACTGGAAGAGATTCTCGTTCGAGGCAAAAACCTCGCGCGAGTTTCTCGCTGGAATCGATAGCTCAGCGAATTTTCTTGACACATTTATCAAAGATGTTTGACATTTATACTCATTATGGCGATTGAATGTAGAAAAATATATCACAGGTGGCGACGAATTGTATTGTTTTTATTTGAAAGTGAGGAAAGATGGCTGATAATTGCAGACAGACTCTTATCGAACTTGTACAATGTCACCCGTAGGCCTATTTATATGATACACGGGATGAAAACTATAAAAACGCGAAACTTAAAGAAGAAATCTGGAGACAAATATCAGATTATCTGAAAATAAATAGGGCTATATTTTATTTTGATGAGATTTAATAGTATTAATTAAACATTTGAAATAATGTATCTATATGTCTTTACAGTTTACATAATTTTAATCAGAAAATAGCAAAGTATCCTCTATCATATCATGAATGGCAAAAAAACTTAAATAACGCCTGGACGTATCATCATTCAAATCGAAACCAGTATCCAAAACTCGCCCTTATTTTTGTAAGATACAATTTGATTGTCAGATATTTCTGGCTTTAATTTTAGGCGTACTTTTTCTTTTCATTAACAAGATATGTTCATGTAACTCCATTTCCTATCATCTGAATACTCAAATTCAACATAGCGTTCGTACGTAATTTGTAAAGTACGACAATATGCTTACAGGTTATATATTTAAGTACGACATTATGCGTAAATACATAACCTATAATATTATTTCCCCCAACGAGTGATTACCATAATCAGAAAAATGCTTTCTGCATGAAGGCTGTGCATAGATGATCATAGCGAGGTGTGATCTGTGATAGCGAGAACTCGCCAAGTGTGTGGAGAAAGGCTCTTCGCCTCTTTCTCGCAACACATTTCTCGCTAGCGAAAACTCTTCAAGTGTGTTACGGGCCTAAGAACTTGTTGACTCTTTGGGTTCAATTTTGTTATCTAACTTGCTGCCACAAATTAAATAAATTTTATAACAGCTGAATAAAATCATTCATGTTGTAATTCTATTCTGTAGGAAAGGAATCTATCGCATCTGGAAGTGACAGCCATGAAGACAGAATGCGTGGACCAGAGTTACGAAATCAAATCAGAGATAAAGGTTCAAGACACTCCAGTGCCTGCGACCTTTCCATTCGTGAAATGTGAAGTTGATGTAAGTTGTTCACTATCAGTTTACAGATCTACAGGTAGTGCGTTTTTAATTATGTCTAAACCATTAACAGTGTGCAATATCAAGTGTTTTCTCGTTTCCAATAATTTCTAAACTTGAACTACTGTCATTTTTTTTATTTGAAATAGAATGAGTCGCAAATATATATTTCTGGCATTTAACAGAGAATTAATTATCTGAAATATATACGAAGAAATTTCTTGTGGCTAGGGACAGAATTTCATTATAACATCACAAAATATTTCCTTTCTTGTAGTGTCCCAGTAGCTTAGTAACAATGCTAAGCATTCATCAATAGGTTCGAACTAATATATATAGGTTATCCAAAACTTACAAGAGGTTCGGATGTTCCCTAACTTTGTTAAGAAGTAAGTTAATAAGTTAACAACAGTAATAATTAATAATAATAATAATAATAATAATAATAATAATAATAATAATAATAGGGTCAATGTAGAGTATACACCGCCCACTGAATGAATATTTCACACTTTTATCACTGCCAGTGCTGCGCTATAAACCAATTTTCGGCAATCCAATGTAAAAGACTGCCTACAGATATTTGGAAAGTTTCAGAGAAAATACACAAATTCAATCTTCTAGCACGATTTTTTTGTTTTATGAATTAAGTAATCTGCTGGGAGACATCGTTAGATATAGACTAACTCTTACACTAAACCTGGAGTAATTTAAGCTTATTAATCAGATATGATTCTACTTACTGTTTTTTATATGCTCACCTGTATGTAATTTCTATTTTATACATATTTCATTGTTATTTCCCATCCAAAGATCATTAAGAACGCTGAATATTACTTAATATCTCCTATCTTTCTTCAAATAGTGTTTATATGCCATGTTAATTTTCATTTGTTTTCATAAGTTAACAATGATACACATTGGGAGCAACATATAAGAAAATATTTTCCTACACAATCCACGCTATATTCACGTTGTTTTGAAATGATTAATCGAAGACGGTTTACTTATTGTTTATTACACGCACATTAATTTGATGTAATTTCTATTCCACACGTTTTTTTTTCTATCTCAAGATCATTAAGAATGGTGAATAATATTCATGCTTGTTTCCTGTATTTCTTAAAATAATGTTATGTGGCATGTTAGTTTTTATTTGTCGTTATTTACGTAAAAATTTTGCGCCAAAAAATAATAATAATTTCGTACTCACTCCACATACCTATATTAACATTTATTTTTCAATGATTTATTAAAGAATATACCGGTATTTAAAAGACTAATAATTTAGAAACATGTTACATAAATCATCCTTGTGCCAAAAGAGAATGCTCCCTGGACCAAATTATATTAAAGAATGTACCGGTATTTAAAAGACTAATTTTGAAACATGTTACATAAATCATCCTTGTGCCAGAAGAGAATGCTCCCTGGACCAAATTATATTAAAGAATGTACCAGTATTTAAAAGACTAATTTAGAAACATGTTACATAAATCATCCTTGTGCCAGAAGAGAATGCTCCCTGGACCAAATTATATTAAAGAATATACTGGTATTTAAAAGACATGTTACATAAATCATCCTTGTGCCAAAAGAGAATGCTCCCTGGACCAAATTATATTAAAGAATGTACCAAATTATATTAAAGTATTTAAAAGACTAATTTAGAAACATGTTACATAAATCATCCTTTTGCCAAAAGAGAATGCTCCCTGGGCCAAATTATATTACAGAATGTACCAGTATTTAAAAGACAAATTTAGAAACATGTTACATAAATCATCCTTGTGCCAGAAGAGAATGCTCCCTGGACCAAATTATATTAAAGAATGTACTGGTATTTAAAAGACTAATTTAAAACATGTTACATAAATCATCCTTTGCCAAAAGAGAACGCTCCTGGACCAAAATATATTAAAGAATGTACCGGTATTTAAAAGACTAATTTAGAAACATGTTACATAAATCATCCTTGTGCCAAAAGAGAATGCTCCCTGGACCAAATTATATTAAAGAATGCACCGGTATTTAAAAGACTAATTTAGAAACATGTTACATAAATCATCTTTGTGCCAAAGAGAATGCTCCCTGGACCAAATTATATTAAAGAATGTACCGGTATTTAAAAGACTAATTTAGAAACATGTTACATAAATCATCGTTGTGCCAAAGAGAATGCTCCCTGGACCAAATTATATTAAAGAATGCACCAGTATTTAAAAGACTAATTTAGAAACATGTTACATAAATCATCCTTGTGCCAAAAGAGAATGCTCCCTGGACCAAATTATATTAAAGAATGCACCAGTATTTAAAAGACTAATTTAGAAACATGTTACATAAATCATCCTTGTGCCAAAAGAGAATGCTTCCTGGACCAAATTGTCGTATTTTGCAGTGGTCGTCAGTAGTCGCTGATATGGGTAATAATATAATATACTTATGTTGTACGTAGCAAGATCGATTATTCAATTGATAGGATATTTTATGAGTTGTCATGACTAAGATATCTATTGTCAATTACTTTTATTTGTCAGAAGGCCTTGACTGACGTGTATACATATAAGGACTAGCGTTCTTAGGGGTGGAGCTCGGGGTTTGAGATGGCTCACAAGAAACAAGTTAAGGCCCATTGACAATTAAAATGAAACATAACCCTAACATAAACACAGAAGTTTGCGCCCAGGCTACCAAATGGGATCATTCACAATGATTCACACAAGCATTGACATTAACATTACCGTAAGACGTTAACATGAAAGTTTGCAAACTCCAAACTTTCATGCTTACCCTTCGTGATTTGCAAACAGAACACAATCGTGGAACGCTGAAGTATGCGACAGAATATGAGGAAATGGCGTCGTTGTTATGTTTCCATGGTTACCAAGTATCTTTGCGGTTATGTTTATGTTCCCATCGTGAATGCTCTTCATTTCACCGTAACGTTTACATTTTTAAGTTAACGCTTACGTTATGTTTAATTTTCATTGTGAATGAGCCTTTATACTAAATATGTTTAGGATTAGTGCAAAACTGGCCTATGTCTCCTGTATTGTGCGGGACATAAGTAACATTCACTAATAATAATAATAATAATAATAATAATAATAATAATAATAATAATAATAATAATAATAATAATAAAGCTTTGTTTATAACAGTTGTGTTTATTTTGTTACAAACGGATCTATCAAAATACGCCACACTCTTTAGTAGCTCATCTCCTGTCCCATCTGAGCATAATTCACGATACTTACGTTATACTCCTTTCAGAATGGTTTTTATTATTTTCTAGACTCTCAGTTATAAAATCAGCATTAGCACCGTTTATTAGGGACTTTGATCTGTCATAACTCTCTTTATGTCTCACTAAACTAGTTTCTTAATATATTACAATGACAAATTTCGGGATCCATTCCTCAATCCATTTCAAAATGTGAATCTTCTAATTCCGCTGGTACTACCTATATTATTTTATAGCCAATTTGCATGTCTGGAAGCAAAATCTTTATTTTCTGCTATCTTATCTGAAAAGAACGAGTCGTATTGGACAGTTTGCACTCGAGGAAATAAAACTTTTCACAATGGTACATCAGCTAAACCTGTTTATATGTGAATAAATACATTTTTACTCTTCATTTGCTCCATATATTTGTACCAAATTGCGGTTACGTATTTTGCATTATAATGACACATTACACGCACATATTTTCAAGTTTGAAACTTGATTCCAAAGCATTTTAATACAGGGAAATAGCCTCAATTTAAGTAATACATAAAGGATATATTTCAATGGAGTTAGGGGAAACCTGTTCGATTTTGTATAGACGTCATTACAATCTCACTGAAAATTGAGATTGGAATCATTAGGTTTGAAAAGTTATGTTTCTTAGATGAAACCGATGACCTAGATGGCCATCTCTTCATTATTTACTCATTTTTCCAGGAAGATTTGTTCGATGTGGACGGAGTTCAACAGGGACAGAAAGTGCAAGTATCTTCAGAGGAAGATAAAGTGTCTCCTGAAGGGTGAGTGTACTGTGCTGTATACTTTCAAATGTGTTACCCACTGCATCAATATATTTTTATTCCATGTTGAACACATCGAAGAAATCATCGAAATCACAGACATCATAACAAAGCAAAACTATTTTACACACAACAACAAATACTACACCCAAACAGAAGGATTGCCAATGGGCTCACCCATATCCAGAGATATTTTTTTACACAACATAGAACAAACATACATACTCAACAATGAACACAACAAAAATGCAGACAACATAATATACTGGCACAGATACGTAGACGACATACTCATACTGTACAAAGGAAACAAATGACAAACACACAAACTACACCAATACATAAACAAAATACACCCAAGACTCCAATACACACTGGAACTCCAAAACAATAACTCCATAAATTCCTAGACATCACCATAACAAAAATTGACAACAAACACACCTTCAAAATATACAGGAAAACAACCACCACCACCACACACATACACAACACATCTAATCACCCCACACAACACAAACATGCTGCATTCAGGACAATGGTACACAGATTACTCAACATACCCATGAGCCAACAACACTACAATGAAGAAGTGAACACAATCAAATACATAGCACAAGAAAACGATTACAACTCAAACATAATAGACAACATCATAAGAAAGACAAAACAAAAACTCAACAAACACACAAAACACAACACAAACACAAGAACACAAGAAATACATCACACTAACATACGAAAACAAAAAGACACACATAAGATCGCATCCTCATTTAGAAAACAGAAATACAACATAGCATACACAACAGAAAACACACTACAAAGACATCTCAACACACAAACAACACAAACAAATAAATACGACCACACAGGCGTATACAAACTCACATGTAATAGTTACGATATTTTCTACATTGGACAGACAGGCAGATCATTCCAAACTCGATACAAAGAACACATTAAAGCAATAACCAGAGGACACAATACATCTACATATGCCGAACACATAACTAATGCTAACCACACATACAATAACATAAATACAAACATGGAAATTCTACACATACAACCCAAAAACCAAAAACTCAACACAATAGAACAACACGAAATATACAGACATACTAAAACACACCCTAATCAAATTCTCAACACACAGATCAATTTCAGAACACACACACTATTTGACACAACTCTTCATCACACGAACGCACCCACACAACAGGCAGTGAAGTTGAGATAGCGCCGAGATCTAGTAGGTTCTGAGGATGGTGTCGAATAGCACCGAAACAGCTCTAAGCCGCACATGCTTACACAATTAACATTACAAATTGTACGCGCGTATGGCTCCCATTTCCTTAATTTCCATACCACGCCCTTCCTTCACACTAAACTTAAGAATAGTGAGTAATATTTTAAGATCATGGTCCAGGAAACAGTATTAGACACTATTACAAGGCAGAAGTCTTTTATAACAATTACAACGTATCACACATTTACCTAGTCATCTTATAATTTCGATTCACATATAGATTATTTCCTCTAACTGAGGTCCTGGCTGATATATACATCTATTATCAGGCAGTACATCTCACTTGACGATATGTGTCAAAGGAAGAAATAGGTACTTGGTGAAAGTGGCCACTCATCCCATTATCTCTTGGCCTAGTTACCTCATAACTCGTGTATTTTTGATATTATCACATGTGAGGTTGAAACCTGTCTTCGGACACAGCTGACTAAACAAAAATATAGATTACTTGTTGAACAAAATGTTATAAAATCTATTTATATACGAAAGAAATTATGAAGGATTTGACATAGGATTTGTATATTATCGCTTATAGTATCTGTAATTGACTAAAGTACACTAATTTGAATAATAATATGAGACAAGAAAACGATTGTAATATTACAAATTGTAAGAAAAAGAGGTCAGAGTTATCCTTCTTCCGAAAGATCCTGGGAGGTGAGTTCATAAAATATAATAATTCATAAGAGTACAAGTCAAAAAACCTTATTTTAGAGGAGAGCAAAAAAACTGTTTAACATCGTACATGATTTTGAAGATACTGTTATGTGCATCAGAGAATGCGGCGTTCTGCAGCAGGTTTTGACTTCTACTCTTTTTACCAGACATAGATATCGAGCTGATGATGACAAAACTGTACATATCTCAATTTCGCCTAAAATTGACTTGTACTCTTATGATCGCCCCTCAAAGATTATATAAACCTTACGTATATCATATTTCATCAGTGGAAGGAAAGTGTTAATATTTTCAAAAGAACACGATATCGAAAGAACAATACATTTTATCGTCTGCTAGGAAAGGGGTCTGTGATAAGGCGATAGTAGCGATCCTGGTGGTTAGCAACTATCTATTTTTATTTTATATATTTGTTTGTTGGTTTGTTTCTTTCTTTCTTTGTTTATTTATTTATTTATTTATTCATTGATTTATTCATTCATTGATTCATTAATTAATTCATTCATTGATTGATTCATTCATTGATTCGTTCATTCATTGATTCATTCATTCATTGGTCCATTGATTCATTGATCCATTCATTCATTGATCCAGTCCACACCTGTGGAGTAACGGTCAGCACGTCTGGCCGCGAAACCAGGTGGCCTGGTCGGGGCAAGTTACCTGGTTGAGGTTTTTCCCGGGGTTTTCCCTCAACCCAATACGAGCAAATGCTGGGTAACTTTCGGTGCTGGACCCCGGATTCATTTCACCGGCATTATCACCTTCATATCATTCAGACGCTAAATAACCTAGATGTTGATACAGCGTCGTAAAATAACCCAATAAAATAAAATAAAAAAATTCATTGATCCATTCATTCATTCATTCATTCTGGTGTAGTTAAGGCAATAAGGCCGTCTATTCCACAGCACCAGAAATACAAATACAATAATAGAAATACAACGGAAACAAATACACTATAAACAAAGTAAAGCCACGCAAAAATATACGCAGGTTGCAGTCACACTAACTTTAAATGAGAGATTAAGTATCATAATTAATTGTGTCCTAACTAATTAACTAACATAAACAAGAAACTTGCAATTTTAATGTAGAGTAAAAAATATATAAATCAAAAACCCAAATCATCACTTCTAGCAATACCTAAAAAGAATTAAATAATACAACATTTTCGAATTTAATTTTGAATTGTGATAAAGTCAGGCAGTCGCTGAAGTCATTAGGTAACGATTTCCAGAGGCGAGGCATTTCTACAGTGTAGGAGGACGAGTATAAAGACGTTCTGTGATGAGGGATAGAACGAAGTGCATCATGCATATTTATTAAGTATTGAGCTTCGTGAGTATCTAGTAGACTGTGGTTTTATTTCCCCATCCGTTTTCGAGACTGATATATTTTTATATTCATTTCAGCATTTTGCATAATATGGAGAAGGGTAATCTTGAAGAAGACAATTTGATACAGTGTGCTAGCAAAGGACCAGTGTGTCCAAGGATTAGTGACGTCAGTCGTAATACTATCAAGTGTAATATATGCAACAAAGCTTTTGCAACACTGGAGTCTCTGAAACTTCATTTTCGTACACACAAAATAAAAAAGTCATCCAAGTGCGATGTTCGTGGAAAGTGTTTCTCACGATTGGCAGAACTAAAGCAACATACACGCGTTGACACAGGGCAAAGACGATTCAAATGCCAAGAGTGTGGAAAGTGTTTCTTACAATTAGGACATTTAAAAGTACATGTCCGCATTCACACAGGCGAAACGCCATTCAAATGCGAGGTGTGCGGAAAGTGTTTCAAACAATTGGGGCAATTAAAACAACATGTTGGCATTCATACAGGCGAAAAACGTTTAAAATGCGAAGTTTGTGGAAAGTGTTTCTCTCGATTAGAACATTTAACCCGACATCTGCGCATTCACACAGCCGAAAAGACATTCAAGTGCCAATCGTGCGGAAAATGTTTCTTACTGTTCGAAGAATTAAAACGACATGAACGTATTCACACAGGGGAAAAGTCATTCACGTGTGAGGTGTGTGGAAAGTGTTTCTCACAATCGTCGAATTTAAAGAAACATTCCCGCATACACACTGGGGAACGACCATTCAAATGCGAGGTGTGTGGAAAATATTTCTCACAAATGGGAGATCTGAAGATACACGCACGCATTCACACAGGCGAAAAACCATTAAAATGCGACTTGTGTGGAAAATGTTTTTCATCGACGTCGAATTTGAAAAAACACGCTCGAGTTCACTCAGGCGAAAGGCCTTTCAAATGCGAGGTGTGTGGAAAGAGTTTTACATTATCGTCTAATTTAAGCAAACATGCACGCATACACACAGGCGAACGTCCATTCAAATGCGACATGTGTGAAAAATATTTCTCACTAATGGGAGATCTGAAGGTACATATACGCATTCACACAGGCGAAAAGCCGTTCAAGTGCAAAGTGTGTGGAAAGTGTTTTTCATCATCGTCGAATTTGAACAAACATGCACGCGTACACACTGACCAACGACCGTTCAAATGCGATGTATGTGGAAAATATTTCTCATTATCGTGGAATTTAAGTAAACACGCTCGCATTCACTCGGACGAAAGGCCTGTGAAATCCTAGGCGTGTGGAAAGCTTATCTTGCAATTAGGACGTTAAAAGAAACATCTAATCCCTCACTGTTTAAAAGTATTCAAATACGATATCTGTCAACTGTTTTTCACATGTCTCCAATCACGGCCCCGTATATACAGTTCAAAGACCATTGAAATTCGATGTCTGGGGATAGAGTTACTTCTATTTGTAATGTCTAAAAGTGCTTAAGTTCTTCACATAGCGGAAATGCCTTTCAATTGTGGTATCTGTGGAATATGTGTCGTGTATAAAGCTACTCTTAAAAGACATCTCTGTTTACACGTAGATCAGCTTTAATGTGATGTGTAAATTTGTGCTGGAATATTATTAGTTTAAAAAAAAAAAAAAAAACATACAAACATGATTTTTCATTTATGTACTGGCTGATCGCAGCTGCTTTTTGGTGAACTGCAGTACCCACAACCGGTGTTATGTTTACTAAGAGTGAGGTTAGTATTTTTATTTGTATATTGGCTACCATATGCCTAGGAGTCTGCTAAGCAATTTATTTATTTATTTTTTTATGGTCGACCATGCCGAAATGTAGTAATTATACACCTGGTAGCAGCCCTTCAATGGACCTCATTAAAGTACTCCTATTCATTAAAGTTCAGGTGTTCCACCAATCAGAAAACACCACTGTAGCAATATGAAAGCGCAAGTATCGATTATTCTCGTATATACAATCGAAAGACAACTGGCGAAACGTCACGGAGGCTGGAAATCCAATACTGTCGCAGAAGGTTATGTTCTGTTACTATAATAATTAGCGTTAATTATAAATAATATTCCAATAAATTCAATTTTTCATCTCGTTTTTCAATTCTAAATCAATTTCAAGGTTATATCAAGAGTAATGTTCATTTTACTCTGTAGATTATATCAAGGTCAATGACATTTATTCCGCGGAAAAAATCAATACTTTCGCGTCTGTGCACATCTCACAATTTACGAGATATTGCACAAGGTCAGTTCCGCTCCCCAGTCAGATAAGAGTAACATGAATACTTATGAATAATTTAAGTTAGAAATATGGTCGAGCATAAAAAGTCGTATGAAACTTGCCTATAATTATAATTAAGACGCTCGTATGAAAATGATGAAACTCGCTTGCTCTCGTTTCATAAACATACTCGCGTCATAATTACTACCATTATAGGGTCGTTGCATAATGTACTATTAATCTACCACCAACAGAAGCAGGCTTCCAATTGCAGGTGGCTGACAGATACATACTGAAATTATATAATAAAAAAAAAAAAAAAACAACACAAACGAAAGAAAGAAAATACATAACGGTAATAGATGCTAGAATATAATACAGCAGTTAATATAGTGCCAAACGTGAATATAATGGTGCAAAATTATTTAAGGACTAGAGTAAAATCATTATAATACACTTCTTCGTAATTTAAATGTCTAAGGAAATACAATTCTTTTTAATATTGTATGAAATTTTCAAGTATTAAACTGAAATCGAATTGAGAATCACAGTTTAAAGACAGAGAGTTGTAAGTATTACACATAAACAATGGAGAGTTCTTGAAGAAAACAGTTCTAGGAATGGGAATAACAAAAAGTTGCCTATGACGTAATTCTGTTTTTTTTTTTACATTGAACTGAAGGAATTTAAGAAAATCACAGTTAATCAGTATACCGTTAACAGTCTTTTAGAGTAAAATTTGACTATTTATTAATCGTCGAAATTTTAAAGTTTTATAATTAAATTCAAAAAGCAACTGATTATATGAAATTTGCTTGTCATAAGACGAAACGTAATGTTTTTTAAAATATAAATAACGTAAAAATCTTTTCTGTCTCCTTTGTATTTGCATCTGATGGGACTGGAACTGAGGTGACCATATTACAGACGCATACTCTAGCTTACTCCTCAGATATTTTTTCTTAAATGAAGAACAACTATTATCACATAGTTCACAGTCGACGAAAGCACTTGGTAACACACGAGCGGACAGCCACTTTCTGACAAAGAGTCTTTCAAACTGACTACAAGCGGCTACCTCCACATGTTTTATATGGCCTTGACGACTCATTTCTCCCAGTACGCAGCCGTGTTAAGGCCCGTAACACACTTGAAGAGTTTTCGCTAGCGAGAAATGTGTTGCGAGAAAGAGGCGAAGAGCCTTTCTCCACACACTTGGCGAGTTCTCGCTATCACAGATCACACCTCGCTATGATCATCTATGTACTGCCTTCATGCAGAAAGCATTTTTCTGATTATAGTAATCACTCGTTGGGGAAAATTATAGGTTATGTATTTACATGTATTGTCATACTTAAATATATAGCCTGTAAGTATATTGTGGTACTTTACAAATTACCTACTAACCCCATTGTTGCATCTGAGTATTCAGGTGATCAGGAAGTGGAGGTACATGAACATATTTTCTTAATGAAAAGAAAAAGTAGGCCTAAAATTAAAGCCAGAAATAACTGAAAATCACATTGTTTCTTACGAAAATAGGCCTACGGGTGATATCGTACAAGTTCGATAAGTTTCTGACTGCAATTATCAGCCATCTTTCCTTATTTTCAAATAGAAACAATAAAATTCATCGCCACCTGTGATATCTTTTTCTACATTCAATCGTCATAAAGAGTATAAATGCCAAACATCTTTGATAAATGTGTCCAGAAAATTCGCTGAGCTACCGATTCCAGCGAGAAACTCGCGCGAGGTTTTTGCCTCGAACGAGAATCTCTTCCAGTGTGTGGACGTCCATTTGAATCCATGTTATCAATCTTTAAATTTTCTCTCAACACATTCCTCGCTAGCGAAAACTCTTCAAGTGTGTTACGGGCCTTATCATCCTGTCGACTAAACTTTACAGTGATAATTTTTTTTCATCTGTGAATATAGCCCTATGATGGCAATTGTTACCATACTTCTGCAGAAGACTTTCTGACTGGCTTCAATACCCCCTGCTAGCTCTGATGATGCCCACTACTTCGAAGATGAGTTCCAAGACCTTCGCTAAGCATTCTGGACGTCTATATTTTCCAAGTGTGTCGATTTCGGCGATTACAGACTGCCATTAAATTGTGTTTTAATACTGTGAAAACATGAGGTTCAGTATGTGTCACATGTTTGTAACATATTTTTTGTGAGACTGGGTTTAATGATTGCGTCCAATAACTGATAGAATAATAAAGTTACACTAACATGAATAATGTATGTGTTCTTGAGTTTGGTGAAACGAGGGTTGAGCGGATTCCACCGATTTTGGAATAGACACCAGCGTAGTGAACTGCCGACATAGAAAACAAAAAATCACACTCAATCGCTTTCACCTTCATCTTGACGGGATAATAAAAGCCTAAACTAACCTAACCTAACCTAAGTGCGTTTGTGTCTTCCAAAATCGGCGGAATCCGCTCAACGCTCGTTTCTCCGGCACGGTACTGAACTGTTGTCATTTTACGAAATATAGCGACGTCCATCAATATTACTTTTCAACCACATTATATTATAATGGTGAAGGTGAGATAATAATTGATATCAATATTTTTAGATTCATTCTCTTCCACATCACAGTAAGTTATAAAACAAATATTACTCATCTTCTTAATGGCGATGGGTATCTCACAGTATGTCCAACTTCGGAAAAACTAATCCTGCTACAGATCTGTAAAACTTGGATGTGGGTGTGTTCTGACTAATTATGGAGCAATTGGAAATACGTTAAGGGTTCGTAAACACACATTTTGTTGTGTTTCCTGATGTACAGTAATATGTAATGTTGGAAGATCAAAGATGTGAATTATATTCAATTTAAATTCACATATATTCACAAATCCTTATACTTTAATAAAGAGGCAGTTTCTAACACAAATATAAGTAGTGTCTAATAATATTTTATTGTAACATACTGTATTTAATTTATAAAGACAAATCTGAAAGAAAGTTCCTTTAATTTTATCTCTGTAATAATACCCTATAAATATGTATGCTATATAAAATGTTTATTTTTTATATTTTAATACTACAGTATTAGCACATGGCTCTACTACTGAAAAATCGTTAATCTAGTTCTGCATCTGTAAGTATACGTTTTTTATGTTTACTTACTGGTCCCTATCCTGAGCAAGATTAATCCAGTCTCTATCATCATATCCCACCTCCCTCAAATCCATTTTAATATTATCTTCCCATCTACGTCTCTGCCTCCCCAAAGGTCTTTTCCCCTCTGGCCTCCCAACTAACACTCTATATGCATTTCTGTATTCGTCCATGCGTGCTACATGCCCTCCCCATTTCAAACGTCTGGATTTAATGTTCCTAATTATGTGAAGAATACAATGTAGAAAATATAAAAGCTAATCAGATTCTTCCCCAGGTGAACCCTGTGAAGTTGAAAGAGTACTCACGATAAATTTTTTGGTTCATCTACCTGATATATTATGATCACCAATATTGTAGGTATCTCAGCATACATTTTTATTTTCAGTAAACTTGCACTTCACATACTATATCTCTATGCTAATTTTATTCAAGTCTTAGGGAACATTAGAATTACGCAAAATCTTATGGAAGAACGAATGAAATTGGTTTGGGAAGTTTCTGAGAATATATTGGCCTACAAATTTAAACTCCTAAAATGGATTTTTTTAAATTCCGCTATATTTGGGCACACTGGTATCTTGTTGGACAGTGCCGATATTGTTACCAATTTGAGGGAAAACACGCTGAATTTAGGCTATTTGAGAAACACAATAGGGACTAAGATTTATGTCTGGAATTAGTGACTTTTCTGGACTCAGATCGAATATCTTAAGGAAAAATCAAGGGATTTTTCAAATGTCAAACTGTAATGCAGTTATTCCCTAATTAATGTTATATATTCATCTGTTAAGATGGACAGAACTGAGCGAACTCATATGCGTACATTGAGCGCCATCTTACTTACAAATGGCCGTTAAGGAACCCGAAGGTTCATAGCCGCCCTCACATAAGCCCGAATGGAATTGGTTTGGCTTCGGTCCCTATCCTGTGCAAGATTAATCCAGTCTCTATCATCATATCCACCTCCCTCAAATCCATTTTAATATTATCCTCACATCTACGTCTCGGCCTCCGTAAAGGTCTTTCTCCCTCCGGTCTCCCAACTAACACTCTATATGCATTTCTGGATTCGCCGATACGTGCTACATGTCCTGCCCATCTCAAACGTCTGGATTTAATTCTCCTAATTATGTCAGGTGAAGAATACAATGCGTGCGGTTATCCTTATGGGGAATGTTGTACTTTTGACAATTAAATTTTTCGATGTGGCAAAGTTGACTAATCTAACTCCACTGTCACTACTAGTTACGTGTAGGCTCTCTTTTTCAATAGTTGGTCTAAAAATATCTTCCCGTCCTACTTTAGCATTGAAATCCCCAATAAAATTTTCATGTGATATCTACGTAACTGATCAAAAGTATGTTCCAATTCCTCATAGAAGCTATCCTTTATATGGTCGTCTTGCTCTTCTGTAGGGGCGTGAGCATTTATAACTATGATGTCGCACCATCTACCCTTAAGTACTAAATATGATAACCTGTCACTGATAAATTCGGCCTTTTTACTGCTGATTTTATTCTTTTATGAACAAAGAATCCTGTTCTTATTGGTGATTATCGTTTCCTTCCCCATAATACAACAAATAATCTCCTATTTGTGTTATGCCATTCCCATCTAACCTAACCTCCTGTATTCCCAATCGAAATCTATTCTATATCTAGCTAGTTCTTTTGCTACTAATGTTACCCCTCCTGTTCTATATAGACTTGTAACATTCTAAGTACACCAAATCTCAAAACCTTATTCCTTTACTGTGGTTGTGCCAGAGAATCAGTCCCATTCCAAGGCTTATTTGAAGGATTCGTAACAAGCTGTTTTTTACGGTGACGGGTTGTTAGCCCATAGCCCAATCCCCAAGCTGGAGGACCACCCTCATCGGCTGTCCGCGATTGCTTATTCAATATATTCTCAGCTACCCTCCATATCTGGAGGCCGTCTCCTCGATCCGCAACCTGAGGACGCGCCATGCCGTGGTGATAGGGACCACAATACATGGATATAGCGCCATCTAGTCAGCCATATCACATGAGACACCTAACTTTGTGAATTCCCTCCCCCTGCCAATAACATAAGTTAAAAGCCAGAAGTCAGCAATTATGCAATTGAGTCTGCGTCTTTTTGTCAGTTCAATTTAGGCGTTAGTTAGTTTTGTTGCTTTTTACAGCTTTAAGAGTCATTGACAATTCTGGAATTAGCTGTATAATTTGGATGCACACCTGAAGTTATAGAAACAATCGTCTGTCAGGGCAGATCATTATTTTTTTATAAAATGATATGGGCTAATATTGCTAATACCGCGGATTATTGGTATGAAGTGGAGGTGATTATAAAAATTCCACAGGTATGAGCTGCTCTCAGGGTAACTTCTGTCGCTGGCATGATTACCTGCATTTTACTCTGATGGTAGGAAACCCCAATAGTTGATAAAGCCTTGTAAAATAAACCAATAAAAATGCAAAGCTACGAACTAATAGTAGTATCGCTTTGTGTGTCAAAAGCAGCGGCGGTTCCTCTATATGAGCACAGGAGCACGTGAGCACCTTCAAAAACCAACAATAATCATACATATTACTGTATTAATATTATTACACCTATTACTTTCCAATGTGCAATGACGTTCCTACATTTTTAATCTCGAGAGAATGTGTCGTTCGTGTGTCTTGTGTCTTTAAATCTCCATTGACAGTTTGACAATAGCTCGCACAATTTTTCTCTAGCAGGGTGAAATAGCCTGAGGCGAGAATACTTTCTGGTTTGTTACAATGGTTACAGTAGCTCTGCTCGCACAGGTCTGAACGTGCTAGTGACAGAGAAACAGAGATGCTCCATCTCCCTTGGGTCTGGCATCCTGTTCCTTTCTCCCTCTTTCCTCGTTTTCTCTCTTTACTCTTTCTTTTCAAAATACCGTTACGCGCGGGTGCTGATTCTGTTGTCTTTTGTTCAGCAAAGTAAGGAAAATACAAGCTGCAATGGTGCGTATTGAAAGTTGAAACGGTAACACTTGAAGTTTGGAGACGGACGTGTGTTAAATTAAAAGAGGATTAAAACATTCCTCCGCACCATGTCAGAAGACCGATTAAGTACATTGGCTATGTTGGCAGTGGAAAAAACTTGTTAACGACATTAGAGACTTCAATAATAAAGTTATTGATAAGTTTGCATCTCTCAAAACTAGGCGCATGGAGTTTCTCTACAAATAAATCTAGATCTTCAACACCATCTACAACAGCAGTGAAGGTGAGTCCTATGAATTAATTTTACTCTACCCTTGTTTAATTGTTTTAATTTTGGTTTATATGCATAGATTTGGTACACGCATATTAGAACTGGTTTATCTCTGACGTGTGACTCAGCTATGCGAGAATATATCAGTGTGTTCTTTACTCATTTTTTTTTTTTTTTGTGAACACCCTTCCAAGAAAGGCACGAGCCGCCACTGCTCAAAAGGTCAGTAAGTCTTTGAGCTGCAGTAGAAAATTAAACTTGCAATACTAATGATGTTCTATTGTTAAACTTTGTTATTTTGTAGTTTTATTAACGATTGATTGTAAGTTTTACGAAATGAACCATTTCTCCTTATTGCGAATACGAAAGTCTGACTAGACGTGAAAGTGCAAGTAGCGTGACGAAAAATTTAGTACCGGTAGCTAAAGTGTGACTTTAATGATGTTCAATTGGTAACTTGTATCTGAATCATAACTCAGTTTGGCTACTCTAGCATCATATTCCCGCCTCTCACGGCCCGTTTGATCGTCGTGCTTTGCCGTTTTATAGGTTAATAAGTTTTGGTATATATGCATAGTGTGCGCAATCCCAAATTATTACATAAAGTTTTGGTTGATATTTTGAAAGGAGAGGTGTTCGGTGTTTGGCTGTGTTACATTGTTGATTAGGTAGGTTGCAATTTGTTTACATTTAAGATATATTAAAGATGGAGGTGTATAATAAGTAAACATATGCATTAGTCTGAAATATACCATCATTCTATGTTGATTACGGTATGATTGTGTAGTAGAGATGGGATAAACTGTTCTTTTTAAGAAGCTGTTCCAAAATAACAATTTCAAAGAAACAGTTTTATAAGAATATGTTTACAACATCAGTGTCAACTGTACCAGCTGTTTCATCTTCTCATCTGCTTCAGGGACATGTTTGAAAGCCCTTTAATCGTGTGTAAGTCAGCTGTTCAATGTATTATGCCGACGAAAGTCATTTTTCGTAGGTTGCTGTTAAAGAGTACAGTAAGTAACTACAATTCAAAATTAATCGATTTTAGTAAAAATAACGTATATAACCCTAGGAGCGTTTAATAACTGTAAGACATTAGGCGATAATATTTTTCGCGGTATATTAACAATTAAAACTATGTTAGGGCACCGTGAACATATTCTCCATCAATGGACGGCCAATAATAATTAATATCACATTTATTAGGGAATTTGATTCGTACAATTAAATTGAGCGGTCCTACATAGGCTACTGTTGCACGAAGACCGTATGGAACCGATATTATATCTACTTTCGATTGGAGGTTGATGATAGCGCTACACGTGATCTTTGCAGACAGCAAAGAACAGGGAAGCTATTTAGAAATTGAACTGTTTATCTCTTGGAACCATGTGGAATGTTGAAGTGGTAACTAGTGCAACAACTGGAACAGTTAAAACAGGTTATTTGACGAAACAGTTTCAAAAAAACTTCCAGCTTTTTTTTACCCATCTCTAATGTGTAGTCTATTACATCAATATCGCTACCGATATTTTACTGTTACTGTTGACTGTTGTAGTAAGAAGTATTACCTTGAACTGTGTAATGAAAACGAGATTTAAACCTCGCTATACTGGAGAATTCCCACGGTATCATTGAACCGTGCCGTTACGTTTAGCGCCAAATTTTACTAAATACACAATCTCGCCAACATAAGAACACGATGTTGGTGTGTGGCGTCATTAGAGAGAGAAATTTGTTTATTTTCTTTCTGTGCCTCCTTCGTTCTGAACATTACTGAGAGATAGCACCACTGTTAGCTACAAGGTATATTTGCGCAAATATATTGCAAGTAGATTACGTGACTTAAGCACAGGAACGCCATTTCGTAATTTCATTTAAGAAACAAGCCAAACGAATTATCTTTGCATCAAAAACTGATGCTCCTGGACCAAATTATCGTATTTTATAATTGTTTGAAACTTATTACATGACTTAGATGAGAGTTTCGAGACAAAACAGTTTTGCTATATTTGTTTTTTTATTAAATGTTAAGCACCACTGTTAGGTACAAGGTGTATTTGCGCAAATATTGCGGGTAAATTATGACGAGTGGCTTAGATGAGAGGCTCGCGACAGAAACAGTTTTGCTGTAGCGCATGCGCGGACCTCTCATGCAGTGGAAGCGTGATCCTTGAAATTATTTTCGCGTGTACATTGAAGATTAAATGATTGAGATCCCTTCTTGTTCCGGTTACAGACCTTGGATATACGAAGGTTAGGTTTGGTTAGTTTAGGTTTTTATTAGCCAAGTCCGCGCATGCGCAGACAGGCAATATCCTGTCGCGAGCCGCATGTGATAAGTGATATGAGGTCGAGGAATGGGAGAAGGTTAGGTTAGGTTGGGTTAGGTTAAGTTTGGTTGGGTTGGGTAAGGTTAGGTTAGGATAGGTTAGGTTGGGTTAGGATAGGATAGGTTAGGTTGGGTTAGGTTAGGATAGGTTAGGTTGGGTTAGGATAGGTTAGTTAGGATAGATTAGGTTAGGATAGGATAGGTTAGGATAGGATAGGTTGGGTTAGATTAGGATAGGTTAGGTTGGGTTAGGTTATTTTAGAATAAATTAGGTTGGGTTAGGATAGGTTAGGTTAGGATAGGTTAGGTTAGGTTAGGTTAGATTAGCTTTGGTTAAAAAATAATAGGCCTATAATGAAAGCGGTGAATAATTTCATGGTCCTTAAATTTTTTTCGTAAAAGGCTAAGTATTTTCTATAGGCCAGAAATAAAACAGCAACGCCGTCATAATTACGTACTTTACGCTTTGGCGAACATTAACCGGAAATTTACTTTCCGTCATTTTAATTGTATTCCGTGAAACACACCTTTATCCTGTTAATTTCCTTGTGATAACCTAGTTTATTATCTTATTACATCTTCATTTTCTTTTAATGTATTCAAAAACCGCCGTTGTACTACATAAAACCTTGAACTTGACTAATGGAGTGAATTATTTAAGAATATAGTCGCGAATTTGACTACCACCATTTCGATTATATTTTGTTTGATACGGCTCGGTACGGCCCGGTGACTAGTGGCCAGCGAGTAGAGTCGACTATCGATATTGGTCTGCCGTGCGTATTATCCAGTTGTTCCTTAAACCTAATTACTACGTTTATTTTGTTGAGTCAAATGGAAAGTCGCTGTTTCCGCTATCAATAAATTGGATGACGCAGTACGCCTATATGACGTCACATGTGGACAGCTTATATTAGCAAGTGTGAAAACTGTTTTAATAAGAAAGCGGCAATATAACTTACCTCAATAAGATTAATAAAATATTAATGATTAGTATTGCAGTGAACCGATTTAATATACGTACAGTAAAACAATTGATAGTGGGTAAGTGTAGCAACGCCATGATTCGAGTATTTATCATAATATTAGTTCCTTGTATAATATAAATTAATTAATTCATGATATGTTTGTCATATTAACTGTAATAAAGTTAATAGTACAGTTTTTATTACCGGTATATAATAAAGTTATAGGCTGAACAGTGGTCCCAACACTGATGTGAAAAAATGAAACACATCAATATAATATTATATTTTCATATTGGAAAAAAATATATATATCAAATTGCTAACTCCATGATAAAAAGTTTTGTATAGCCTACAGTAATACCTATTAATAAATCTTGTTTTTCATACAAAACTCGTTTTTATTACATTTAAACAAACAATTAATCTCTTAAAACATATTTGTTGAAAGGGCATATAAGCTAATTTAACTGCCGCTAGTAAGGGCATGATTGATTTCATTTCCAAATATAACTTTCATACATGTGAGTTAAATATAACTTCTTAATTTGAATGGTTCAGAAAATTAATAAACTTATATGATTAAGCAGGAAATAGTTTTTGTTTCTCCTGTAAAATTTGTCTTTCTGGCCTTCCGCCCTTTTAACAAACAGCTATTATTTTATAACCAATATAGAAGGAGGGAAAAAATGTAGTGTGAATGAAAGGATAGAAAATGAAAGCAAGAAGGATACTAAATAATATTGTAATTTCTTACGAAAGAGTCTATAAACCCCAAATTTTCATATAACCTTCCAGTGCAAAAGCGGCAAATCTGAGCGAACGGCGTATTATGGTTAATTTGAGCCCGATCGCAAACTGGTGGCACCTGTGCGAAAGACGAATTGGCAGCCACTTGCATAGACTCAACCAAGAGCCTTGCTGGGGGTTGTGATTCTTACTGTTATATAACAGTCTAGTATATGCAGTCACGATGCTTGAGTTGTTGAGAGTACTAGAAACAATAGACTGTGCCGGTACTATTTCTCATTCAATTCAATTTATTTGGCCATTAGACATACAGTTTTAGCTTCAGTCAGAATATATTGAAAATATAAAATACATTAAACACACTAATAAAAGAAACAGTAAAATTTAAATAATACAATGGGAACGTGAAATAATTTGAAACTTTTAAATTAAAGAAAACTAACTAAATTGCAATTAAACTTATTTATTAAAATACAATTTCATACAAATTTGCGTTGAAAAACTCAGCAACAGAATAAAAGAATTATTTAATAACCAATTGTAAAATCTAGTTTTGAAGCTATTGATTGGTAATTTATAATATTGACTGGGGAGCTTATTATATTATTGTTGTCTGTGACGAGGCGATAGTAGCGATCCTAGTGGTTAGCACCTATCTATAGATTAGATGCATATTCCCGCCATTGAGTTTCGTGACTGTATATACTAGACTGTTAACCATTCTCATCATTTTTATAATAACAAGATGAAATGCGCATATTTATGTAAGTTCCGTTTCCGCTACTGTCCTCTTGAAAAGTTCTATAATTATAGCAGTGATAGTTTTCGCTCCGGCGCTGATATAGTTTCATCCAGAATGTAACTATCGAATCCTTACCATTGACGTTCAAATCATTGCTTACGCAATCGTCTTCCGTTGCTGCAAGACAAGTCGGCCATTGTTGCAGTGTCGATAAGAGATATTGATTTTTGTTTTTTCGTGGGGCTACAGCTGAAATCTACAAGTTACATTAGTAATCTTACAGAACAGCTCTTGTGTAGAAATGTGTTTGAGGAAATGGGATTCGAATTTGATGGTTGTAACTTGTAGTAAGTATTTTCTCAGCAGTTCAGTTTCTGTAATCTTTGGCAATCACATAACCTCTTCTTTCAGTTGTGATGGATTTGACCAAGATGGAGCCTGAGCATGATCCTTTGGGCTTAGTACCGCATGATAACACATACAGAATGGAAGAGAATAAGACTTCATCAGAGGTAAACAGAAAAGTCTTTCTATTTATTTTGTTTTTAATGTTTTGTCGAACAGTGGAAAAAGCATACATTTCACACTATACATTCAGTAGAATTGGAATCCAGTGCCGTTGCTGTGTGGTTGCATGCCATAATGAATTGGTCTGCCGTTATGAAGTGTGTGTTAGTTCAACTCCCCACATACGAATAAATTTTCACACAAAAGTGAAAGTAGTCCGTGTGACCACTGTTCTTTCTGCATGATGATCGAATAATGGAGAGCCACAGTTATTAATTCAATCGATCCTAAGACCATAGATAGATAGATAGATTTATTCGTTCCATAATATTCTTACATTTGCTTTATAGCATAGAATAAAGAACATGTCCAATTCTTACGTTTAACAATAAAGTGCGGTAATTTCCTAGAAGACGGGCAAAATCCAACATGGCTGACGAAAACTACCAAAAACCTTCTCGCAACTATGAAGTTCAAATGTCACCAAACATCGCAAAAATCAAAGATGAAAAATCAAATATATATTCATATTTTTATAAAGAAGAACAAGCCCTCCAAAATAATGAAAATGTATTTAATTTCTCGCCTTTGATTTTTTGGCGTTATATTATTCAACTTCATAGTTGGTAGTACTTTTCTGGCAGTTTTCGTCCGTATTTTGCCCAAAAATCACTAAAACACAAAACAAAACATAATAATTTATCATCTTATCGTAAAATTCATCATCGACATCTTCAACGACAACCTCTTCACTTCCAGTATAAATGACATTTAAGGTAATCTAAACTTAAACCATGCAGGCAACAAAGAACTAAACCAACACTTTGTCGTACAGTCAACTTTGCATAAATAAACCACGTGTTTAATTTGACTAAATGAAATTCTCTTCGAACACTTGTTACATCTTAACTTCTTTCAGAAAATTCAGTAAATAATTCCTTTAAACCACAGGAAAACAGTTTTCTTCTCAACATTCAACACAATCCTTCTTCACCAGCGAAAGAACTAAACCAAAATCGACAGAATTTAATAGATAAATTTCAGAACACGGTTTCGTTCCTTTCACTTCAAAATTCCAATCTTGTGCACATTAAATTATTGGCACTGAAAAGTGGCTTTTCGAACTGATGATGCGCATTTGACAAATGCAGACAAATCTACAATGTAACACCACTATCAAACAACCAAGAACAACAGGACAACGTCATTATACATGAAAAATTAATGAAAATTCTAGAATAAGTGATAACTATAACCAATCAAATCGAAAGAAAATCACAAAAATCATAAAATGAGAAACTTTCAATAGCTTTTAGCCATCAGACTCAACATAACACCACTCACGTCAAACAACAAGAACAACTGATAACGTCATTATCCATTCAAAATTAACGAACATTCTTTCAAATGACAACTATAACCAATAAAATTAAAAGAAAATCACGGCGACACCCAGTACAAAAACCTAGAACTAACATGATCCTAAAAGATCACTAACATTTAACTTTGAAATAAAGAATTGGTAATACTTACTATATTCAATTCTTCTTCTAAAATTACCTAAAGTGCAATACATATAAAATGCAAATATGAAATATGTACAGAAATAATACCTTAATAACAATAATATTTTATACAATGTAATATGTTTACCATTTAATAGTATTATAATATTTACACAGTACTGTGAAATGTCAAGAATTCATCTACAGAATAGAAAGTGTGAGATATTAAGTAATTTTTTAGTTTTACCTTAAATAATGCAGGGTTTTGGCTATGATTCTTAATGTCTTCAGGAAGACTATTGAACATTTTCATCGCCATGTAACGTACTCCCTTTGAAAGCATGATAAATTTGATGATGGCGTATGAAAATCATTCCTTCTGCGGGTATTTATACTATGTATGGCTTAGTTAGAAAATTTTCTTTATTACATAAGAGGAAATTTATTGTAGAGTATATGTATTGATTTGTTGAGGTTAGAATCTCTAATTTTTTTAAAATAATCTACATGATTCTCTAGCCTTTGCCCCAATTATTATTCTAATGGCTCTTTTTGTAATAAGAATATATTTTTACTATCTGCAGAATTTCCCCAAAATATTATTCCGTAGGACATAATGGAATGAAAATAGGAAAAATATATTGTTTTAAGATACTGCTGTTTAGAAATTGTTGTAACGACCTAATTGCGAAGCATGCTGAGCTAAGTTTGCGGGTTATTTCTTTGATATGATTTTTCCAATTCAGCTCAACTGCCGTATAAAACTTAGATGATCCTTGCATATCATGTAACAGAGATTTTGGTCTGTATCCCATAACATTTTCTTCTGCATTATAATTTCTAAGATGTAATTGTATTCAGGCCAGTGCAATATGATATCCTACATCGGTCACGTTTTTTCACTCGATAAGTATTTATGAAATACATTCTACCACTTACTGACAAGTAAATATGTCACTGTCCGTTAATTAAATATGTGGAAAAGTTTAAAAATCTACGTTGTTTCTATTATTGACGTACACGTTATGATTCACATTAGCCAATGACTACCATGCAGAACCATATTGGCAGGTGTTACACATCAAACCATCTTTAAACCAGCTAATAAAAGTATTCACGATGTTTTTTTTGTTCTGTAGGAAGGGAATTTACCTCATCTGGAAGTGTCTGGCATTAAGACAGAATGCGTGGACCACGGTTACGATATCAAATCAGAGATAGAGGTTGAAGACACCACACTAGAGCCTATTAGTTTTTTTATGGTGAAATCTGAAGTTGAGGTAAGTAGTTAAGTGTCAGTATACAATTATAACAGTAGTGCATTTTAAAGTGTGGCAGACCTGAATTATATTAACCATAATATTCAGAACTTACACGGTATTCATTTTAGATTTGAAATAAAATAATAATTCTCGGAACTATATTTCTGGTTTTGAACAGAGAATTATCTTGAATACTCGGAGACAATTGTGCCTAGGGACAGACTTGTGTTTAAGTTTGCGAATTTTTAATTTAATGATGTAGCAATTAATATGCTGGTCTTTGAATCATGAGTTCAAACCAGAGCCATCTTCAGTTACAAGCGGGAAGGTTTGGCAACACTGAGTGGAGGCGGACGGAGGCGAAATAAAGGCGTGACGTTTGACGTTTTAGTGCTTTGATTTCGTTGTCACATGTACATTTTCGACATCAATTGATACAAAACTAAGTGCATATGATCAAGATTCATTGTATTGATATACGTAATTTATCACGGAATGCGAAATGGTATTTTATTTGTGGTTCAGAATATCGCGTAAGTACTTGCATACAGCCACTTATAACTTAAAACACATTAAAAGCATACCCTACGTTTTTTATTGATAGTACAAGGCAAAACAAATAAATACTTAAAGAAATGTTACTTGTACCAAAAATAAATAAAATAACGACGTTCTTTCGCAGTACCCCATTCCAATCAATTAACCATTATGTGGCTAGTAAATTGACAATATTTGACCACTTTATGTTGTTTCACCTCTGACGTGAAAGGTCTAGGATATCATATTCATTTTAATTTCATGTGGTTATCTGTCGTGCTTTACTATAATATTTCAGTTGCCAGGAAGCCAGTTTTAGCTTGAACCTGGCCAGTCACCATAACAATACTGTTATCCTAAATTATTTTTATAAACTTTATAAAATAGGTATAATTTTAAATAAATATAACTACAGAAAACAAGCTAAGAAAATAAATTATGCAAATAAAATAAAAATGTAAACGGAGGAAAGCTATTGACATACTATAATAAAGTATGAGGATGTAAATTGAGTTAGGCCAAGTATAAAGATCTATGAAAAATGAAGAAACATACCTTCAACATAATACGTAAAAAACACATCATTATCTATTAAGTATGTGCCAATTAGCGTAAACTCAGCGAACTTTAAATCCTGTAAATACGAAGTGAAAACAAACATGTTTATAACTAATTTATTGCGAAAGATAATAATATTAATAAAGAAACCTTGAAAACCAACAAATTGAGTGTATGCACTAACAAATTATAGGTATGTCTGACGTATATCAGGCATTTCGAATCTTCAACAAAACTGCAACATTTATGGGACCACAAAACAGCTGTTTACAATGAATTTGAAAATCAACGGCGTAACTTTATTGATATAGGAGGCGAGACCCAACAATTTGGCTAGAATTCTGATACACCACAAACCACAAGTAACACTATAAAAATGTAGTTAATATAATATTTAATATTTAGAAGAATTGTCAATCATTTTCTCATTAATAACAACCGTAAAAATTCCTAACGACTGCAGCCATATTTTCATTTATTCTCATGTTTTTATGACCAACACGCACTTAGTTTATAATATATCAACAGTTAATGTTTGGTACGACTGCGAACGTAATTCCATCGACACACACTTATATTGTAACATTAATTTACATTGAAAATCGACGATAGCACAAACACGTGTTCTGGATAGTAGGCCTCCGGGTGACAGTTAATTACAGTGTTGCCGACGTATGGCTCCGGCTTGTAACTGAAGATGGCTCTGGTTCAAACACTTTATGCAAACAATCAAAGTCAGAAGTCCTCTAGTCTTTATTAAAAATTGAATTTAAAAAGTTATAGTATTAAGAGTAATGATAATAATAATGTGTGTGTAATGCCTACCCACTTCACTTTGCATACTGCAGATAGATGGCAGACTGTGATCCATTTTCAAGTTGCACACCAATTTGGCGGGTCATGTTATGTATGATGTATATCTATGAAGCGTTATTTCGTGTGTGTGTATGTTAAGTGTTCGTGTAAGTGTAGTGGAAGGAATAGGTGAGGAAGGGAGAAGGGGAAACCCGGCGCAGGGACGTAGCCTATTCTTGTCGAATAGCGCCAAGGGGCCGCCAGGTTTAATGTCCCCATCAATGGACGAATCACTATCAACAGTGAATTATCCCTTCCCTTAATATGCATTGCAGAGAGATTTGGGATTTAACCCAGGCATATTATGCACATTTAGTGATTACAAATTGTGCACTACCATCTCTCCTAGTCCCGACTGCCTCCGCCCCGGGAATCGAACCCGGTCCGTCTAGTCTGGAAGCAGACAGAGCTAACTCAGCGGACTGATAATTATAATAATAGCAGTATTAATATTATTCTTATTATTATTACCATTATATTCTTTATAAAAGTGTTGAGCATCTTCTCCTCCATACAACTCTCTTGAGCAGCTCATCAGCTGTCGCCTTGATTCAGAATGGATATTCGATATTCACATTTTTTTTTTTATAATAATTTTCTGTACTTACAGTTTTACACCATTTCTTATCGTCTTTGATGTGCCATAATTTTTGTATCTGCCACCAAACAGCTTCTTCAATTGTTTTACTAGCTTCCACAATGACGACAAATTCCAGCTTCCATACCTCAATTCATTTGTAATTATGAATCATCTGAATCTGCGGTAACAATCTGTATTACAAATTAATTTGTAAGGCCCGTAACACACTTTCAGAGTTTTTGCCAGCGAGAAATGTGTTGTGAGAAAATTAAAATATTGATAACATGGATTCAAATGGACGTCCACACACTGGAAGAGATTCTCGTTCGAGGCAATAGCCTCGCGCGAGTTTCTCGCTGGAATCGATAGCCCAGAGAATTTTCTTGACACATTTATCAAAGATGTTTGACATTTATACTCTTTATGACGATTGAATGTAGAAAAAGATATCACAGGTGGAGATGAATTGTATTGTTTTTATTTGAAAATGAGGAAATATGGCTGATAATTGCAGTCAGAAACTTATCAAACTTGTACGATGTCACCCATAGGCCTATTTATATGATACACGGCATGAAAACTATAAAAACACGGAACTTAAAGAAGAAATCTGGAGACAAATATCAGATTATCTGAAAATAAATAGGGCTATATTTTATTTTGATGAGATTTAATAGTATTGATTAAACATTTGAAATAATGTATCTATATGTCTTAACAGTTTACATAATTTTAGTCACAACATAGCAAAGAATCATCTATCATATCATGAATAACAAAAACTGTGGTCCATTCAACCTGAAATAACGCCTAAACGTATCATCATTCAAATCGAAACCAGTGTCCAAAACTCGCCCTATTTTCGTAAGATGCAATGTGAATTTCAGATATTTCTGGCTTTAATTTTAGGCCTACTTTTTCTTTTCATTGACAAAATATGTTCATGTAACTCCATTTCCTCATCATCTGAATACTCATATTCAACATAGCGTTCGTACGTAATTTGTAAAGTACGACAATATACTTACAGGTTATATATTTTAAGTACGACAATATACGTAAATACATAACCTATAATATTTCCCCCAACGAGTCATTACTATAATCAGAAAAATGCTTTCTGCATGAAGGCAGTGCATAGATGATCATAGCGAGGTGTGATCTGTGATAGCGAGAACTCTTCAAGTGTGTTACGGGCCTAAGTGTGGTGGAAAAACCTTTCTTTTCTGCTTTGTTATGTAAAAGGAAGAAGTCGTGTTAGAGAGTCTGCATTTTGAGGTAATAAAACTTTCAACAGAGAAAATGTTAATGTTCCAGTATGCATTTTATTTACTTCAAATATTCTCGCAAATTCTGGTTACCTAGTCTATTTTGCAGTCCATTTATAAATGACATGCATTTATTTACAAGGTTGCAACTTGACTCAAATGTGTTACGATAGAAGGAAATATCCTGAGTTTAAGGTTGGATGTTTGCAGGATGTAAAGCAATGCAGTTCGGATGAACTAATTTTGGATTTTGTGTTATAGTCATTACAGCTTAGCTGGCCTTCTGTGCTCGAGGATGCGGGTTCGTTCCCAGCCCAGGTTGATGATATTTAAGTTTGTGTTTTTTTTTATTTTATTGGGTTATTTTACGATGCTGTGTCAACATATAGGTTATTTAGCGTCTGAATCATATGAAGGTGATAATGCTGGTGAAATGAGTCCGGGGTCCAGCACCGAAAGTTACCCAGCATTTGCTCGTATTGGGTTGAGGGAAAACCTCGGAAAAAACTCAATCAAGTAACTTGCCCCGACCGGGATTCGAACCCGGGCCACCTGGCTTCGCGGCCAGACGCGCTGACTGTTACTCCACAGGTGTGGACATTTTTTTTTTCTTGTTAAAAGCAATTATTTATTATGTAAATACTTCACTTCATTGGTTAGGAGAAACTAATAGGGTCTACCTGCTCGACGTGTGTGATCTCTAAGTACTTTTGAGTATTTATTGAAAAAAATAATAATGGCAATATTGATTGAAATAGAGGATATTGATTGTGTGATTGTGAAAATGTAGTCCTTACTCTCCAGTCGTGATTATGTAATGAGTTTCCTTAGAGTGATTTGTGAGATGCACGTAACGCGAAAAATCAAATTGATTAAATTAAGATATTGAGAGCCATCGTAATTTTTGGGGTCAATCATTTAAGGAGATATGTATAACTTTTAAAACTTCCACAATTTTAGGCCAAAATTTGTGAAATTGAAACTATATAAACAGATTTATAATAATACCGTCTGTACAAAATGTTGTGCAATTAGGTCTAATAGTTTTGAAATTATATTTTTAGGTATATTTTATATTGACGTTAGTAAAAAAGCTCCTTGCAGCAATGTTTTCAAAATGTTTAGTTCATATTTGCTAAAAATCTTGAAAATAGTTATTCGAATAAAAGTGAATTAACTTTTTGAGCTTAGTAATAGTATAAGTTAAAGTGCAATTAAAGATAAAATATTATTTCTAAATTAAAAAAACACGTAGTCTAATAAAAGTAAATATTCAGAAACAAGCAACAAATAAAACATCAACAATACATTTTAAAATAAAGAAATACAAGGAATGTAGATACAATCTACTGACCCAAATATAATTTAATTTACCTTCGACGTCAATTCCGAAATCAATTCATTTCTCTCTTCTCCTGAATAATGCCTATATTTTTTAATCATGTTGCGTCTCATAATGCCGTTTTATGTTGTTTTTTTGCAAATTATATTTTTTTTACACAACAAACACTGGACTTCATCACCATTTTCGAAGCATAAATATTGCATCTTCCACTTTTCCTTGAAAGCTTTAAGTGCTTCCGTTCCGTCATGATGCGCTGTGTTCTAAGATCTGTACATCCTTTAGCAATGTTTGCAGGTAAAAGAGCTCCGCGCGCGCAGCGGGCATAAAAGAGCTCTCGCTGGAAATTATTCGTCACCATCGCAAGACTGTATTAAACCAGTGACCCATATGGTCAGTTAAAGCTCTCTTCATTGTTTACTCACTTTTCCAGGAAGATTTGTTCGATGTGGAGAGAGTTCAGCAGGAAATTAAAGTGGAAGTATCTTCAGAAGAGGATGAAGTTTTGACTGAGAGGTGAGTGTATTGTGTTGGTTTTGCTTTTTTGATTCTTTCAGAACTTCATTTATTGAGGACGTAGGGAATAAATCTTATAATTTATGATATGTATCTTGGTACTGAAATGACTTAAGATTCACTAAATCATCATTTCCATGACAACTGAAACACTACAACTCCTACTATATCAGCTGTAGAGATGGTAAGTCCGATTCATTTTGAAGAATCAGTTCAATAAAAACAATTTCCTAAAATGATTCGTTCATTTGATTCACAAATGTTCCGATAAAGTATGAACGAAATACACACTGGATCTTTATTTCTATTCAGCGATACCTTTCGTTCATTACTACAGTATTTACTTCACGTTTTCTTTTTGCTCACTAGATGACAGCACATCACAGTTCACTACATTAGTGGTAAATTGGCACTGGTTGCAAAGATGTATTAAAGACATAGTAATAAACTTAAAGAGATAGAGAAATGAGTACCGGTATATAAAAAAAAAGTTAAATTTCTCCTACATTATGTGACTGTACTGTAATGTTATAAAGTTATAATATTTAGGCTACATAATCATTAATCAGTAATGAAAAATAGAGATCAAATAATTAAACAGGTCACAGATTTTACAGTTTGAACACCAAAAGGAAGTTGAGAAAATTTTAATAAAACATAAAAATTCAGTTAAGTCTACTTAATTGGTGTGTGTTTTCCTTATCTCTTTTACATTTTTTGTCTAAAAATATTATACAAATGGTTGTGCGTTGTAATATTCACAAGTTTTGTTTTTTAATTTTCCTGTAGGTCTAACTTGATATTTTTAAACTTATGGTAGGCTCATTTTCTATATTTCATAAATGGTTGGTGATTTTGTCTTATTCTGTCTAGGGCAAATATGTTTCTTTAAGTACATGATAAGAAATACTAGCTTTCGTATCCATGTGATTAATTTAGACATGAATATGAAGAAGTTCGCCTATATAATTTTAATTAAGACCATCTCGTTCTATGCGATTAATAAGAGCTGATTTTAGCAAAGTTCCTCTACCAGCTACCAGATGTCGCAAATATCGCAGCGTATGGAACGAACATGTCTGTTACTGGCCGGACCTAGACATCTAGTGAGCGAACCGATAAGGAACCTGAATTGAGAAGATTCAATGTAGAAAATGATTCATAACGAGTGAGAACCGAGAAGATGTTCGATTCAACATTTGATTCAGGAAGGAGTCGATTTATTTCGTTTACTGAATCATGATTATGAACGATTCGTTCATAATCTCCCCACCACTATTCTGCTGTCCTTGGAGAACCATGATCGTTTAAGGTACGGTGACGTCACTCGCTGTACCTACTTTCTTTACTTTGTGCTGTATCCCACACACAGACATACTGTGTATAAAATTCATCTAGTAAATGCTGTGGTAGGTCATGGTAGGGTGCAATAGATACCAGATTCAAGTGCTGCACAGATCTCGTTGCTGAAGATAGATCAGGATGTGACCACTTATCACGATTATTTCGAACGATGCTAATGATAATATCAATAAAGAAATAAACCTTTATTTTTCTTCCATTTGTCTGTTGGCACAAATGCTGCGTACAAGTGCTGCATACCGTATGAGAGCTTATGGCTGATCTAGATCTCAAAGCTTCACACCAAATAATGTAAAAATGCTATATTTGGAGACTGTGAAATAGGTTTCCTACTTGCTTTAACTGTGTACTCGCCACATACTTAGCAAAATGTGTCGCAATGATTCCAGCAAAGCCGTTGTGAGGTAGCCATTAGTTTGTGACCCTGCATTTCCTGAAATGAATCGATGTAATTATGCACGATTTTAACTTTACTATAATCAATAACTTACTGTTCAGAATCTAATGTTTCGTAGTAAAGATCAGGGGCGAATGCTGGTCACGAAAGTTAGGCTTGCTCTTTTATTGATGGGGGAAGATGGGAGGATATAATTCATCTGGTTTATTCAGTTTTTTTTTCGACCCTGCCAACCAATGCGTATTGTTGTATTGAGATGTACTGAACAAGAACACATATTCTCTATTTTTCCCCTTTTGCTGTCTTTTTAAATCTGGGAGCTCTGGACATGGTCTGCCGTTTTTTATAATATCGGTCTTCTCTTGAATAGTCCTCCGGGAAAATGGATTTGATAATAAAGTTTCAGTAACACACATTTCCGAACTCATTGCCACACTTCAAATTAACGTTTAAGAACTAATAATACATGCAGCAGCTAACATATGCATTCCACTCATACAATTACATTACACTCGCAAATCACAGCACATTCACTGGTAAAAACTGCTGCCAATCAGTGTTGCCAACTCGATTCTTTAACATCCGCTGTGAAGCCTTACAGAAACCGCTAAATTGCTATATTGTCAATGTCAAATTATATTATTTTGCCACTGTGAGTGCTAAACATACCCGCTAAATCCTTAGATCAGCAATACAAGTTTCATAAATTTTACCCGCTAAACTTACGCCGAAAAACGCTAGATCTAGCAGGAAAACCACTGAATTGGCGGCAACAATGCTGCTATCTATGCAACGTTAAATATAGTCGTTGGTGTAGCTCTCGGATCAGAGCTTCATGCAGCATATAACAGAAGCATGTGCGACTGGGACGGATTAGGAGGAAGGCACTTGCGCGCGCATCATATTCTCGCTGTTTCTACGTCTTTCCTGTAGCTCCGAGAAACGAGCAAGCGTTGCGATCTTGCGGTGTGCAACCTGCGGATGGTATTATGCCTAGACATTATTACAAAAATCAAAATAAATTTTAATGTACGTAATCCCATTTTGAGAAATACACATTCTACGAAAATATTGGACTTGCGCAGCAAGCACAGCATGCCCTGAGAAATCGCCCCTGGTAAAGATAGTGACTGCTTAATATGCACGAGCAAAACAAAAACTAGGGAAAAGAAGAACAAACTTCGATGAGTTATGGCTCATTCACAATGAAAATTAAACATAACGTAAGCATTAACTTAAGCATATAAACGTAACGGTAAAACCAAGAAGTCATACCATCATTCACGATGGGAACATAAACATAACAGCAAACATAGTTGGTAACCATGGAAACATAACAACGACGCCATTTTTTCATATTCTGTTGTATACTTCAGCGCTCCACGATTGTGTTCTGTTTGCAAATCACGTAAGCATAAGCATGAAAGTTTGGAGTTTGCAAACTTTCATGTTAACGTCTTACGGTAATGTTTATGTCAATGCTTATGTGAATCATTGTGAATGATCCCATTTGGTAGCCTGGGCGCAAACTTCTGTGTTTATGTTATGGTTATGTTTAATTTTCATTGTGAATGGGTATTTATTGTATATAAAGACGAAATCTAAGTTTTGTGTAGTTTGTCCCGTGTCATTGTCTGAATCAGTACCCCTAAAAACCCCAGTAACATGTTTTAAAGGCAAAGCATATAAAAAGTGTCTTTTTCGCCTCTATTGATATCAAATATTGTGAGTAATACCACAGTCTATTATATACAGTCAATACGTCTATTATAAACGAAGCTCAATACGTAGTAAATATGCATCTATAGATAGTTGCTAACTACTAGGATCGCTACTATCGCCTCATTACAGAATAGTACCGGCACAGTCTATTGTTTCTTGTACCCTCAACAACTCAACCTTCGCGACTGTATATACTAAACTGTGGTAATACTATTGAAAAAGATATATATCTGTGCTTTTGATATTAAATTATTCCACTTCTTTAAATGCTTAGGAATTATGAGACCTGCTACTCAATGACTACTCAAATAAAATCAAGGCTTTATTCATTGCTATAGTAGTGGCCCTACTGATTGAATATGAGAGTACACATTTTTTTCATCATCTTCACTTCATAGTTTAGGCTTAGCGCCTGTACCGTTTTCACATTTTATTCAGTTCCACCTCTTCCGAGGACGTTCGACATCTCTTTTGCCTTTAGGTTGGTATTGATGTATCAGTGCTGGAATTCTTCCGTTATCCATTAGAGACAGGTATTCTTTCCACTTTTCTTTATAATCTCATCTTTTTCGTTTATGTTGTATATATTTAATTCTTTACGGATATCCTCATTTCTTATCAGGTCCCTTCTTGTACATCCCTTTACTCTGTGAAGAAACCTCATCTCTGCAGCCTGTAATTTACTTTTATCTCGTTCTTTAATTACCCATGATTCGCTTCCATATGTCAACTCGGGTACTGCCATAGTTTTATAGATCTTTAGTTTTACTTCTTTTCTAGTTTTATTTTTTAGTGTTCTATTTATTGTTCCATATATCCACTGGAATTTGCTTATTTTGTTGTCTACGTCATAAGTTACATTACAACCTAAATAATCAAAATGAGATATTTGTTCTATGGGCTTATTATTAACTATTAATTTTGTACGAATTGGAAATTTACCACAGTGGGCCATTGCTTTAGTTTTATCAGTTGATATGTTCAAATTATAGTTTTCTTTTCCCAGTAGGTGTAGTTTGTGAATGGCATATTGCAATTTTTCTTCACTGTCTTGTATTAATGTTACATCATCGGCAAACATTAGAACATTTAAAAATGTATCTTTACTAATCTTTATACCTGGATTCACCTCCATTTTCCATTCTTTAATTAAGTCATCTAGATATATGTTGAAGAGACTAGGTGATAGGCTACAACCTTGTCTGAGTCCTTGATTTATTCTTATTTCTTCTGTTTTCGATGTTCCTGTGTTTATTATATCTTTGTTTCTGTGTAGAGGCATTTTCTTATTTCTATTAATTGTGGAGGGTAACCTTTATTGTACATTATTTTCCATAATTTGTAATTGAAATTAAATTTCAATATATATCCTGAAAAAGATCAGTAAGAGAGCAACTTTTTTCGTATGTACAGTAGCGTGCAAATTAATCCGAACACGACATATTTTTACATGTTCTGTCATTGTTGGACTCACAGCTGCTCATACCGCTTTAATTGACATCTGTAGTACGTGTAATTACTGTTGAAGGTCTGTCGTTATTATTTTTTTATAATATGTGACATTTTGCCTGTCGTTTTGTACTTATAAGCATTTCAGTTGTGTTGAAGACTTAATACTGCAATCCTGTGTACATTCTGTCGTCATCACAAATGGATACAACTCCACGAAAACGGTCTAAAATTATAACATTAGCAGAGCATTCTTCTATGACACAGAGGCAAATTGCTGCAGAATGTCACATCGGTTTGGCTACTGTTAATTCGATCATAAAACAATACAGGGAGACTGGATCCATCACACCCCAGAAAAAAGGAAACTGTGGTCGGAAAAGGAAGACTTCACCTGCAGATGATCGTTTAATTGTCAGGAAAAGTAAATTAAATCCTAGACTAACTGCTGTCGACTTAACCCGCGAGTTAATGGCTACCACTGGGGCGAATATTCACGTCACAACAGTGCGGCGTAGGCTTTTGGAAGCTGGACGAAGGGCTCGTAAGCATATTAAGAAGCAACTGCTAACCCCTGTTATGTGCAAAAAACGCTTAATGTGGGCAAAATTACATCAACACTGGACAGTGAATGACTGGAAGAATGTACTTTTTTCCGATGAGTCTTATTTCGAGGTCCACGGCCACCGTGTTTCTTACGTACGGAAAGGATCCGAAAAAGTAACAGCAGCTCATCTCCAACAAGCACACAGATACCCCCCTGAAGTAATGTTTTGGGGTTGTTTTACACATGAAAGGCCTGGAGCATTAATACCTATCAAGGGAGTGATGAATTCTGACAAATATATTCACTTATTGGAAACCAGAATCGTACCCCAGCTGCAAAAATCATTTCCGGATGGCAGAGGTGTGTTCCAACAAGACCTGGCACCATGCCATACGTCTCGAAAAACTACAGAATTCTTCAACAAGAAGAATATTCAGGTACTCCCCTGGCCAGGCAACTCACCCGACATCAACCCCATTGAGAACTTGTGGTCAATTTGGAAAAAAAGAATGCAAAAAATGGATTGTTCTACAAAGGAGAAGATGATTTTGCCCTCATTGGTGTATGGTTTCACGATGAAGAAATGAAGAATATCTGTGGGAAATTAGTGGAATCCATGCCAAATCGTCTCAGAACTGTTATTAGGAACAAGGAAGGCCATATAGATTACTCAGGTATGTCTTAGATCCTTTTTTTTTATCCCGTTTCAGTGTTTTTGCATAAGTAATTACGTTGTTCGGATTAATTTGCACGCTACTGTATTTGTGTATGTGTGTGTGTAATGTAATCATTGGTATATATTGTTCTCACCACATTAATTATTGTCGAGACCGATAAATTTTTTATATTCATTTCAGTATTGTGGATAATGTTGAGAAGAACTTGTCACAAGAACGCACCAGAATTGATCATGAAGAAGACAATATCGTACAAGTGGGTAACCAGAGTCAAGCCTGTTCAACCATTATTGACGTCAGCAATAATTGCATCAAGTGTGATATATGCAAGGAGGTTTTTCCAACACAGGAATCTTTGAAACTTCATTTTCATACACACGAAATAAAGTCATTCAAGTGCGATGTGTGCGGATTGTGTTTCTCATCGTCGTCCCATTTAGGAGTCCATGCTCGCATACACAAACGGGAAAAGCCATTCAAATGCGAAGTGTGTGGAAAGTTTTTCTCAACAATGTCACATTTGAGCGAACATGTTCGCGTACACACAGACGAAAGACCATTCAAATGCGAAGTATGTGGAAAATGTTTCACCACGCCGTCAAATTGTAATAAACACGTTCGCTTACACACAGGCGAAAAGCCATACAAATGCGAAGTATGTGGAAAGTGTTTCACAACGACGTCAAGTTTGAACAAACATTTTCGCTTGCACATAGGCGATAGGCCTTTCAAGTGCGAGCTGTGTGGAAAGTGTTTCTTAACAATGTCACATGCAAGCATACATTCTCGCTCGCACACAGGGGAAAGGCCATTCAAATGCGAAGTGTGTGGAAAGTGTTTCTTAACGTCTTCAGGTTTGAACAAACACGTTCGCTTGCACACAGGCGAAAAGCCATTCAAATGCGAGCAGTGTGGAAAGTGTTGTACAACGTTGTCACATTTAAGCGATCATGTTCGCATACACACAGGCGAAAGGCCATTCAAATGCGAAGTGTGTGGAAAGTGTTTCTCAGCATCGTCAAATTTAAACAAACACGTTCTCTTGCACAGAGGCGAAAAGCCATTCAAATGTGATCTGTGTGATAAGTGTTGTTCATCATCGTCACATTTGCGCGAACATTATCGCATACACACAGGCGAAAGGCCATTTAAATGCGAAATGTGTGAAAAGAGTTTCTGTACGCCGTCAGGTTTAAACAAACACGCTCACTTGCATACAGGCGATAGGCCATTCAAATGCGAAGTATGTGGAAAGTGTTTCTCAACAAAGTCACGTATAAACATACATAATCGCGTACATACAGGCGAAAGGCCATTCAAATGCGAAGTATGTGGAAAGTGTTTCCAAACGTCGTCGTCTTTAAACAAACATGTTCGCTTGCACACAGGCGAAATCCCATTCGAATGCGAAGTGTGTGGAAAGCGTTTTTCTTTATTGTCATATTTAAAAAAACATGCTCGCCTCCACACGGGCGAAAAACCATTCAAATGTCAGGAATGTGGAAAGTGTTTTTCAGTATTGTCTAATTTAAATAGACATGCTCGCATACACACTGGATAATGGGTTTTGGAATGCGTGGTTCGGAGAAAGTGTTTCTTATTAACTTCAAATTTAAGCAGACGAAAGCCATTCACATGCGAGGTGTGAGGAAATTGTTTCAATGAGGCTTTTAAAGAAAAACTTGTTCTCTTCAAGTGTGTTGTGTGTGTGAAAAGTGGTTCTCACATTCGGGAAAATTAAAAAGACAAACACGTACGGCGAAGGGTATATAAACGCGAGTTATGTAGAAAATGTTTCCCACAGTTTCTGCGGAAATAGTTGTCTGAGATCGAGATGTCGAATATCGCATGTTCCTTCACACAGACGAAACGCCTTTCAAATGTGATACCTGCGGAATTTCTTTTACGTGTGAACTAAAAAGTCATAAGTGTTTACACATTAGACTAGCTTTAAAATCATGTGTAAATTTCTGCAGGAAAACGTGTGAAGATTTTTTAGTTTCTTGCTTTCATATTCGGCAACTCCAGCCATCCACAAAGAGAACGATGTTTGCTTTGCGTAAGGTTACTATTTTCATTTATATTAGCTGCTATGTGCGCAAGTGTGTTTAGCATTTTTTTCTCTGATTTTTTTTTTTCTAAATCAAAACAAGAATAGTCCACAGACAGCAAACACAGGGTCTTTCTGACAAAGCGTCCCTCAAACTAACTACAAGAAGCTACCAATACATTCCTTTCATGGTCTTAACAACTGGTTTTCTACAATACGCATCCTCGATTGTAACTCAACGTCACTGTATGTTTACGTTTACTCGTGAGTGTAAAGTTTGTGAAAGTGATTTCTCTCTGTGATATATTCCAAGTATCATTAGGTCTGTTGTCATAGATTCGAAAGAAGATAAATGTTGATATCGTACACAATTTGAGACATTGAAAGAGTAAAAATACAAATTTACTTTTCTTCACAGCGAACGTTTTTCTAAGGAATTTGGTATTATATTATATTCCCATTGAGGAACAGATGCATTATAGGACCCACCCCGAGTATTCCATATATCGATTATATATTCTATACTTTCGATTATTATATCAAGTATGCCATCTTAACAAAACTAAAGCATACTACAAACATGTATCATTTAATAAAACCAACAACAATGAAATTAAGCTCATATTAGTCACCTTTGTTATACAATATATTATATTTTATTCAAGATATAAGTTAAAGAAACAAACCAAAACTAAACTTAAACGTAAAATATTTTACCAAAAATTTAATATGGTCCACGTAAAATACTAATTTTACTCCAGTTATACTCCAGTTTTAGTCCTGAGAAAAATAATATTTCGGTGTAAAAATTAGCATTTTACCTTGGTAGTCTAGTCCCTGTGTTTATCATTTAATATCTTGTATTTTCCATTGACATCTCCAGATGAGTGCATCTCGTTTACTTTTACATTTCTTCAAACTCGCAAAACAACTTTTATTCACAAATAAAAAGTATTTTTTTCCAATGGACAGAAGAAGTAAAGACGAAAAAAAATATCTGTGTAAAAATTAGCATTTTACCTCTGGACATCACTGGTTAGATGTTCCTTTCATTTTATCCGTTATTAAAGTGATTTCAAACACAAATGACTTCCAAACTTGACAAACCATGATGTTCCTGTGTTTATCATTTAATATCTTGTATTTCCATTGACATCTCCAGATGAGTGCATCTCGTTTGCTTATACATTTCTTCAAACTCATCTCGGAATTACATGTTTCGCAGAACATTTTACTCCTAAATAAACCACAATCACATTTAAAAAAACCATAGAATTTATCTGTATTCATGGGTAAAGCAAATAAAAAGGTTTTCCTTATGATTTCATAATTTTCCATTTACATTTTAAGCGAATAGGAAGAATTTGATCAACTTCTTTTGGATATTTAACTACAGCATTCGAAATTGCCGCCACGATTAAAATCAAACTAATTTACAACAATATTCGTTGGGTGGCAACATAATAAAAACGATATATATCGATAATTTAATTGATCGAAACGCTACTTCCGTTGACCTTTTTTTGTGGCTTTCCATATTCTCATATATAGGGTGGATTCTATAATGCATCTGTTCCATCATTGGTTTTGCTCATAGAATTTTTAGATGGTTTTGCGATAAGTTCTGTTAAAATACGAACACGGAAGACTGACTGGTGTAGAAGTTGGCTAACGAACAGTTCAGTAAACAGTTCTCAGTTCCTGACGTTTATCGCAACCATGGCACCATAGTCCTCTGCCTGAGGTTCTAGCTCTTATGTACATCTATTATCATGCACTGCATCTCAATTGATATGTCAGAGGAAGAACAATTGTTTGTATGCCTTGTTATCTGATGTCTGATTAGTGTAACACTTAGCTATTCAGCGATATACCTAATGGAGTGTGAAAGCAAATGGCCAATCTACCACATTATCTCCTGGCCAAGTTGCCTCATAAATTGTTGCTTTTGGTTTCACGTGTAAAGTTCAGACCTTGTCCTACGACAGTCAACTAAACAACAAACCATGGCATCATCTGACTACTACAGCGTCATAGTCGTTATACAAAATGGCGGATAGCGCTTGAAATTCACCTCTCATGTGGTTGCTACTAATGCCAATTCGCTGCTAGGAGCACTGTCCTGTTCTAGATATTCGTAACAGAACACTTAAATTACATTCACATTTGGGGCATTTAGAGGGCTTATTAAATGCTTCATGCAGTATTATATAAATAATAATGCCCTTTTCCAACTTCTGTTTCACAATTATATTAAAATTAATGGTTGTCAATCTTAATATTAAAAGATATTACATTTGTAATATAAACTAAGGCATTACCTTACTGTTGTTCAATTCTTACACCATATATTTTCGGAAGTAATGAAAGAAACAACACATTTTACATCAGTACAGTACCCTACCCTTTTCAGATATTTATGATGTAGAACACAATAAAATATTAGTTAGTGAATAAAAATAGAGTAAGATGTTCCATTGAATTCAGGTACTATATTATCTTTCATTTCCCTGAATTCATAACTTAAGGATTTGTAAATAGACCAAACTTTTCTCTCTCTCTTTTAAAAAATATATTGACGAAGTATTATGATTTCTAATAATTGATAGGAAACTGCAGTCACTAAGCATGAGAAGTAAAATTGCGAGATTTTTTTCTTGCAGACATTGCAGAGGTGAAGTAATCATCCAATAGATCTGCTGGGTAATATGTAGTGGATAGTAATAGCAATCAAATTATATTAGGAAAGTATTCTGCAATATATGTAATTAAAAATGGTTTACTGTTGTATTCACTCTCCCAATCGAACCGCAGTAAAGAATGTGGTTTCTTTTATTATTTCCACAAGAGCTGTACTAAGGAAAAGAGGTGTTTAACCATTTATCTCAAAAAAATTATTCCGATTCTGAAGCAGACAATTCAGAGAAACTAATTTTAGCATTAGAAAATAAGAAAATGTTTACTTCCCAATGTGGACCATCCATATTTGAGGATTTCCCAAAACATAAACAAATATCTCATGATTCTCAGGGACTTTTTTTTCTTCAGAACAAATTTTTTAGGTGTTTTCCACCGATTCCCTATTTGTATTTTGTTATGATCTTGTCCTGATGTTTTCTGTTGTCAATAATTTGTAAGTTTAAAAGTACAAAATATTTATTATATCATAAGGTGATAGTTGTACCTCATCACAACAAATAATTGCAATAATTTTTTTATTTATTAGTTCTCGTAATTTCGTAATAATATTTATTTGGATTGTCGGTTGAGGGAACCACGTTACATTAAACTGGGCTCACGCAAGAACAAAATCGTCTTGCTGCATAAGTTGCATCCTAAATAATCAGAATATTTCACCATAACAGATGATTTTTAATCATACTGTTTTCCTCGAAAGTATTGAATAATGCTACTGATTGTCTTAAGAAAAACTAACTAAGAACTATAGTCTTTTAATAATAATAATAATAATAATATTAATGAAACTGGAAAACATACCGGTAGTACATTTTCAGTAATTAAAACGAATGCCGACTTAAGAATACCGCGTAAGTACTTGAGTACAAAGACTGTTTAAATTGAAAGTAATTAAAACACGTTTTTTATTCATGGTACAAGGGTAGATAAATAAATAAATAACACACAAAAAGATATGCCCCCTGCAGCAAAGATAAATAATGTAATAGAGCAATAACCATATGTCCTTACGTGGTATTTTGAAGTAGTTTCAGAACGAAATCTGAAGAAAGAACACGGAACTGAAAACAACTTGCCAAAGTAAATGAACCGGCTGAAGAATGTATTTTGGAAGAAAAATTTTTAATTGAACAAATCCAGCCTTTCGGGAAACAGACTTGTAAATTCCATTAAATCACATCGAAAATCTACATAGGCTACTGTTATTTAACATGTCGTCAATAAATCTCAAGTAGGACTTTAGTATGCTTGACACATTCATAATCTGCGTAGTCGATCAGTACTATCAGTAATGCAAAATTAATCAAACCAGTTTCACGATACACAATGCTTAGTAATGGAACTATTCATCATTTAATATTACTGGGGAATTACCCACTGACGATAAAAAAATAAGCAAAAATTTTTTAACTTGTGGAGGAAAAGGAAGGAAAGAGAAAATTTTAAAAAGTGTGAAATTCAGACACGAATAAAATAATACCTAAATAAACTGAGAAAAAATTGAAGTTGTAATATAGCCCATTTTTCAAGCTTAATGATTTCATTGGTGTTCATTGAAAGTTACCTACATCGGTCTGAGGTTACACGGTTAAAATGTCTTGTATTAGATTTTGTGATTGATAATATTTTTATTTTCATCCTAATAGACTTAAGAGGATGAAGTTACAGGAGAATGGATAAAATTACACAACGCAAAACTGCACGCATTGTATTCCTCACCTGACATAATTATGAACATTAAATCCAGTCTTTTAGATGGGCAAGGCATGTAGCACGTATGGGCGAATCCATAAATGCATATAGAATTTTAGTTGGGAACCCGGAGGGAAAAAGACCTTTGGGAAGGCCAAGACGTGGATGGGAGGATATGTTAAAATGGATTTGAGGGAAGTGTTATATGATTGTAGAGACTGAATTGATCTTGCTCGTGATAGGAACCGATGGCTTGCTTATGTGGGGGCGGCAATGAGCCTGCGGCTTCCTTGAAAGTCACAAGTAAGTATAGAGCTGTTACTACAGGAGGGACTGCGACAGGAACAACTTGGCTGTGAGATCAAAGTGCAGGATTTATTTCCACCTGCACATTCCAGATGAACTCAAGAAGTTCCCTTCGTTCTCCGGTTATAGCCTACATCTTGCAAATACGAAGTTTAAGTTTGGTTATACATAAAGATTAATTTTTGGTCCTACAGAATTTATCTGTTATGATAGCATTTGTTTTTAGAGCAGAAATATTCGCTGCGTCGCCGGAGATCGAACCCGGGTCCTTAGTTCTACGCACCAAGCGCTCTAGCCACTGAGCTACGCCGAAGTTCAATCCGCAGCACCGGATCGAATCCTTCTCCTCTAGTGTTTTTCCCTTTGTGGCCGGTTCTATTCCCAGCGCCAGAGCGAATTTTTCTCCTGTAATAACTATAGGTTTGGTTAGTTTAGGTTTTTATTAACGAAGTCCGCACATGCGCAGTTTGACCTCACAATCAAGTTCCTTCTGTCATTCATTCATTCATTTATTTTATTCCATAGATCTTACATGAGCAATGAAGCTTTAAGATGTGGAACATGTCAACATTTTACAATATTACAATTACAATTTTTACAAATTTTTATAGTTTTACAATTTAGTAATTTTCTACAATTTTGTACAATTTTTTTACATTTTTTTTTTTACATTTTTTTACATTTTGGAGATGTAGTGAGATGAGATGAGATCAGAGGATTCGCCAAAATATTACCCGGCATTTGCCTTTTCGGTGGGGAAACCTCGGAAAACCCAACCAGGTAATCAAATCAAAGGGGTTGATGCCAAGGACTCGCCATAGACCATCCGGCTTCAGTCCCACGGCTGGGGAAAACCTCCGAAGAAACCAAAGTCCAAAGGGGGATCCAACCCAAACCCGAACGCAGCTCCGGATCAGCAGCCCAGCGAGTCTGTCGACTGAGCAACATCGATGGCTCTACTAAAAGTATACAATACATAGCCAATCAGATTATTAAATTTACAAACGCAAACGATCATTCATAAGTTGAGCTATACTATAATACAAAACAATTTAATTAAATTTAAGGCATAAACAATTCAACCAGTTGTGATATACAGAAATTGATAATACATATCATGCAAACTACTTCAAATTACAAACACAAACAATTTATCAGTAGAGCTATATAGATTACTATTCAATTTAAAGCATATACAATTCATCGGCCAAATATATACAATACAAAGTAGCATACTTTCATTAAGCTATACAAATTTGTGCAATTAATATCAAGTAGATTAATTCAATTTATAATCATAAACAATTCATCAGTTGAGCTATACATATTACCATTCAATTTACAGTAGGTCTAATACAATACATCAGTAGAGCTACACAGACTAGTAATCATTTTAAGAACATATACAATTCATCAGCCAAACTATACAAACATATACAATCAAATTAGTATTTTCGTTAAGCTATACAATTCATATGAAGTAGATTATTTCAATTTATAAGCTTAAACAATTCATCAGTAGACCTATACAGTATACTATTCAATTTACAGTACATACAATTCATCAGTTATGCTAAACAAAAAATACAATACATAGTAAACAGATTAAGTCACTATAAAAACATATTTTAGTTGAGCTATATAAAATTGTACGTCATTTAAGTAGAATAATTCAATTCACAAGCATAAACAATTCATCAATTGTGTAGAAGGTATGAGTATGTAGAAATTTGGTTAATTCTTTTCTGAACCTTTTCTCGTTGTTCTTCAAATCTTTAAGATAATTAGGCAGTGCATTGAAGACTGTTATACATGAATAGCGAACTCCTTTTTTAAAACAGCTTAGACTAACAGAGGGTAGATGAAGATCTGATTTATGTCTTGTATTAAAATGATGAATGTCTTGATTAGTACTGAATTTATCTTGGTTCTTAATATACAGCATCATTAGGAAAGAATGTATTCACAAGGTAAAGTCAAGATTTCTAAGTTTCGGAAAATATTTTTACATGAGGTCCTTTTATGCACACCGGCCATTATTCTTATAGCGTTCTTTGTAAAACAAAAACGTGTTTAGCTTCAGACGAGTTACCCCAGAATATTAATCCATATTTCATTACAGAGTGAAAATATGCAAAGTATGACATTTTAAGTAAGTTTATATCACCAATAGTAGATAAGGATCTTAATGCATAACAGGCAGAGCTCAATTTACGAGTAATACATTCTATATGCGTTTTCCAGTTCAAGTGATTATCCAATTCTAATCCAAGAAACTTTGTGCTTATAGATTCTTTGAGATGAGTTCCATTTAATCGAATACTGTAGGAAACCTGAGCACTATTGTGTGTACTAAATTTGACTGCACTGGTTTTATCAACATTAAGTGCTAGTTTATTTGCATGGAACCATTCATTCATTAGATTCAGCACTGTATTAGAAATGTTTATAAAATGATCGTATTGTTTGCTTGAAATAATTACACTTGTATCATCTGCAAATAAAATTACATGGGATGAATTGTTTATGGTCAAGCTAAATCATTAATATAAACTAGAAACAACAATGGACCTAAAATTGACCCCTGCGGAACACCATGTTTAATATTTCTAAATTCTGAATAAGTAACTTTATGACTATTTGGTACATTTATTTCTACTTTTGTTTTCTATTTGATAAGTAATTGATGTAAACCAACCCAACATCTCATCTTTAATACCATAAAACTTCAATTTTTTTACTAATATACTATGGTCTACACAATCAAATGCTTTAGCCAAGTCACAAAAAAATCCCACCTACATGTAGTTTCGAATTAAATGAATTTAGTATTTCATCCACCAAACTAAAAGCAGCATTCTCTGTCGATTTTTGTTTTCTAAATCCAAACTGTTCTAAAACTAATATATTGTTGGACTCCGTTAGGTAATGACATAATCTATTATACATAACTTTCTCAAACACTTTTGAAAATGTTGTTAATAATGATATGGGTCTGTAATTAGCAATAGTACATTTATCTCCTTAATACATTTAATACATTTATATTGTCGTGAGTATCACGTGTAATTATTATGTGTTCCTTATTACTATATGTGTTTATTTTCTATAGGTGTTTACTCATGTTGTAGAAAGAATCTCAGTTATGTGGAAAATTTTATGCTTTATGGGAAAATCAAGGTGGAGTTTCTGGCAACACTGATCATAGACGGCTCTTTCCCGGCCCTTTCGATTCTTGCGCTTTGCCTTTGTCTTGGGCAATAGAGCTTTGCTTAATATTCTGGTTTGAGATTCGTTTGTTGAAGTCTTACAGTTTTGAAGAGGTAAGTTGCAATTTTTTTACATTTAAGATATAATTCAGATATAGGTGTATATGTTATAAAGTAAACGTACGATAATACGTATCCTAGCAGTCACAGATTCTTACTATTTTGGATCTCAGTTCAATTGTGGGGGTTCTACTCCAATTAGTTACAAACTGGTAATATTTAAGTATCGCACTTATTGTACGCATTGAAATGCACGTTGAAGTAACCAACATCTTTTCTGAGCTATGGAAAAATTAAAATTATAATTGCATGGATTTTGAAAACATAGTTTCGCTTGGAGCTACATTTAATACAAAATGGATTAATATCAGCATTGCTGACGACGGTACTTACCGAATCCTTACCACCGAACGTTCAAACCATTGGTTACGAGGTAGAAATACCGATGACCATTGCTTACGAGATTGAACGTATAGGCATTTTTGTTTCAAGAAAAGTCTGAGATTGTTGCAATGGCGATATGAGGTTAAATGATTTAAGTTTCGTAGTGGGAGCAATCCGAAGTGTACGAGTTTATATTATTAATTTTATGAAACATCTCAGCTCGAAGAGTTCTCGTGTCAAAATGTGTGCGAGGAAGTGCGATTCGAATTGTTTTATGGTTGTAACTTGCAGTAAGTGTTTCTCAGCAGTTGAGTTCCCGTAATCATTGTCAGTTACATAACCTCTTCTTACAGTGTTGTAATGGATGTGATCAAGATGGAGTCTGAGGATGATCTTTTTGGCTCACTACCACCTGATGATAAGTACAAAATGGAACTGAATAAGGCTTTATCAGAGGTAAGCGAAGGTCTTACCATATTTTCTTTAGGTATTTTTCGAACAGTGACAATAAAGCGTACATTTCACAGTTTAGGCTATATTCAGTAAGCTAAACTACAGTCCCACATATATAACTCGTCGTGATTTGGTCTGGCATTATGAAATGCGTGATGGTTCTAATCTCGGCTGGGGAAGAAATTCTCATTCGAGGCTCAGCTGGGGCCTGTTTCTCAAAAATACTAGTCTAGTAGTTCACCAGTTACTAGTTACCAGAGTATATTTCACCAGCTCTAGTAGATTCTGTTTCTCAAACTATTTTGCCAGTCTAGTAACTTGTGACAATTTTTCACTAGTCACATGATCTATTTCGCTAGTCAGCTGGTTCATTTCGTTTGTTTATAGTCATAGGTATTCTTATTTGAGGTTAGAAGGCTAAGTTGTTCGTGTTTTGGTTTTGATTTCTCTTTTCGCTTGAAATTTTATCAATTGAAAGCAAATTAATTATACTCAATATGGTTACTGAATCAGAGGATATATTATTCGGTGCTTATTCAAGCATATAAACAAAAAATGATAAAGTAAATGACTGGACAAACAATTTCGTAATGTGTGAGGTTATGGAACTGATACCTCAGAACAAAGATTATGCATACGTTAGGGACACTTACTGACCCAACATTAAGAAAGCAACTTTGATAAGTACCAATTTAAATTCACAGTATCATAATATGAATATATTATGTAGCTAGCGAGTGTACTGCCGACATGAATGCCACATATGACTTGATGAAAAATTCGCTAATTTTTTTTCAATTTTACATTTGATCTATTCATAAATTAATGTTCTTTTATATTTAATTTGTAGGCTGAAGTTGACGATGCCAGAAGAACTGGCAGTGGAGGAGGAAAGCCAGTAAAAATTAGTTTATTAGGAAAACATTCTGAAGCGTTGCTGGTCTAGAACAGAAAGACCAGGGGGCTGTTTCTCAAAACTCTTGAACAAGTAATACTAGTCTGTATGGTAGTATTATTAGTTTATTTTACAAGTTTGTGTTTCTAGAAACTACAAGGGTAAAGTAGTAGTTACCAGTTCAGAGCACAGTAATATTTGAATAATTTCAAGGGAAAAATTGTTCCGGGGCCGGGTATCGATCCCGGGACCTCTGGTTGAACGTACCAGCGCTCTCCCAACTGTGCTACCCGGGAACTCCACCCGACACCGTCTCAACTTTTCCCTTTATATCCACACAACTCGCGTGGGCTGACGAAACGCCAGAGACCCACATGTGCTGTATTTACATCCTCATACTTTTATTATAATAGGTATGTCAATAGTTTCTTCTGTTTACATTTTATTTTAGGCCTATTTGCATAATTTACGTTCTTAGCTTGTTTTCTGCAGTTAAATTTATTTAGAATTATATTTTTAAAAGTTTATAACAAATAATTTAGGATAACAGTATTGTTATGGTGACTGGCCAGGTTCAAACTAAAACTGGCTTCCTGGACATCTGAAATATTTATAGAAAAGCACGACATAATCACATGAAATTAAAATGCATATGATATCCTACATCTTTCATCAGAGGTGAAACAGCATTAAGCGGCAAAACATTGTCAATTACTAGCCACAAATTTGTTAACTGAATGGAACTTAAGAATACTGCGTAGGAACTTACGTCTTTATTGTATTATTGGTTTTATTGTTTTCGGTGCAAGGAATATCTTTTTGTTTATTTATTTACCTTCGTACTATCAATAATAAATGTTTTTTTTTTTAATTATTTTAAGTGGCAGCCTTTGTATGTAAGTAGCCTACTTATGCCGTATTCTGAAGTATAGCTAATTGATTGCAATAAAACACTATTTTCGAACCCGTTATTTTACATCACTACTCTGAATCTTGATCTTACCTTTGTGCATGAAGTAATATTGAAAAATACGCGTTACGTATAACGAAAGCAATGAGCAAACACAATATCACTCTAAAATCTCCACTCTGCGTTGCCAAATCTACCCATGCCCCGGCTTGTAATAAAGAAGGCTCTGTTCGTAATCGAGAACCAATTTAAATCGTTCCGATCGAGTTATAAACCACATTCGAACAGGGAACTGGAAGTTGAGTATTGGTTCGAATCAGTTCTAGTCTTGTTGGAACGCACATTGAGTTGCTGCGCATGAGTAGGCAGTTCAGAATCGATTCAGAAATTCAGAACCGTGGTGGAACAAACCCATTAATGTAATCTGCCTTGAAATTTAAGGGTCTCAGTGTGCTTCTCACACAGTTAGCGGAGTTCTGGTTTTAGCATCTTGCGCCTCTCTGAGAATGGAAATATTGTTGAAACAGATGTATTTAAATAATATTGTAATTAACTATTGTGAATGCTGACAATGTCGTTTCCAATAATATTAATAATAATAATTTATTTATTTATTTATTTAGAATATTAACGTGCGAGACAACAGCACAAGGCCAATTACAGTTTAGCACAAGATACAGAACAGAACAAAACAACAAATGATGATGAGAATGAATGATAGAAAATGGCAGTGAAATGAAATACAATCAACATAATAGTCAACATTAATCATCGACCAAATGCAACAAAATAAATAGCACAAATAATTATTAAAATTAGTACAGTGAGATAATTAAAATAATGGCAATTAAATAAAATGAATTACAAATTAATTAATGAAATCAAATAAATGAAGACTGGAATAATATAAGACAGTGCATACAAATAACTATTAAAATTAGAGACAAATACAAATAAACAATAATGACAAAATGAATAGATAATTACAAAAATACATGATACAGATGATAATAATAATAATAATAATAATAATAATAATAATAATTTATTTATTTATGTATTTATTTCCTTATTTCCTAATTTATTTCCTTTTTTCCTTATTTATTTATTTATTTCCTTATTTATTTATTACCTTATTTATTTATTTATTTCCTTATTTATTTATTTCTTATTTATTTATTTAGTTTTATTTATTTATTTTTTATTTATTTATTTCCTTATTTATTTATTTCCTTATTTATTTATTTCCATATTTATTTATTTATTTCTTATTTATTTATTTAGTTCCTTATTTATTTATTTCCTTATTTATTTATTTCCTTATTTATTTATTTCCTTATTTATTTATTTATTTCCTTATTTATTTATTTCCTTATTTATTTATTTAGTTCCTTATTTATTTATTTATTTATTTCCTTATTTATTTATTTAGTTCCTTATTTATTTATTTCCTTGTTTATTTATTTCTTGTTTATTTATTTCCTTATTTATTTATTTTGTTCCTTATTTATTTATTTCCTTATTTATTTATTTATTTCCTTATTTATTTAATTAGTTCCTTATTTATTTATTTCCTTATTTATTTATTTCCTTATTTATTTATTTATTTAGTTCCTTATTTATTTATTTAGTTCCTTATTTATTTATTTCAAATTTATTTATTTCCTTATTTATTTATTACCTTATTTATTTATTACCTTATTTATTTATTTATTTCCTTATTTATTTATTACCTTATTTATTTATTTATTTCCTTATTTATTTATTTCCTTATTTATTTATTTAGTTCCTTATTTATTTATTTCCTTATTTATTTATTTATTTATTTATTTATTTCCTTATTTATTTATTTCCTTATTTATTTATTTCCTTATTTATTTATTTATTTATTTCATTTATTAATTTATTCCTTATTTATTTATTTATTTATTTATTTCCTTATTTATTTCCTTATTTATTTATTTAGTTCC
>JAJSOF020000041.1:21403612-21687938 GCA_025594305.2 Periplaneta americana
TTCTTTTAATTGGCTGCATTAAACTTTGCCAGTTTGGTATTTTCCTAAGTGATAAAATATATTCTAAAAGATATTTTCACATACGGCGTAGAAGAAACTCAGCTTCTATTACACATATTACAGTATGCTATTAAAAACACCTGGTCTATAATCAGGCATATTCTGTGTGCCTTAAGGTCTCCTTCCTATTGTGTGTCAAGTTTTCTTCTCTAATTTGTCGCCTGAGTTGAGGCAGTTAGCCAGTGACCATGTAGAACCATATTGACGACTAGTCCCCATGTAGACAACTTTGAAATAGTTAAATAAAATTAGGTAAAGACGATGATTTTTTTGTTCTGTAGGGAAGGAATTTATCGCATCTGGAAGCGATGGCCATGAAGACAGAATGCGTGGACCACAGCTATGATATAAAAACAGAGATAAAGGTTGAAGACACTCCAGTTCCTATCAGCTTTCCTATGGTGAAAACTGAAGTAGATGTAAGTTGTTCACCATCAGTATACAGATATACCGGCAGTGCATTTTACATAATATTTCAGAGCCATTAACAAACTGGAATAGTTCTAAAATTTTCTCTTTTTCCAATATTTCCTAAACTTAGAAAGCTCTCACTTCAAGCTTGATGTTATGTAATAATAATTCACAATTATATATTACTGGTAGTTAACAGGGAATTATCTGGAATGTATAAATTCATGATCCTAGTTCAGGAATAATCTTACTAAAAATTTTGTTAATTTGAATGATTTGCTAGGGAAAAAAGTTCCGGGGCTTATACAATGGATTATTCAAACCACGGGACCTTTTTTAACCTGCTTTATCAACGAATTAAATCTGATATAAACTCTAATGATACCGATTCAATTTTTCCTTCTATAAAAACAGACCTCAAAGTGGGCTGAATTAATTATTTCCATCAACAATTCTCAACATTTTTTTTTAATGCATTAATAACTTTGTTAATGACTTTGATCAGTCAAAAGTTTTTTATCTGCTACGGAGAAGGACATTAAAAATTATGCAAATTACAGCTTTATTTAAGGCAGGAATAAAACTTTTTCCTATTTGGTGTTAATTTGAATAATTTGTAGAAAAATTGTTTTTGAAAAAACCCGGGGGCCTTTGAAAAAATATACCAACGCTTTTACAAAATGATATATCTAAAATTTTTAAATGTTCATGATCCTAGTAGCAGGACTTCAATTTATCTTACTAAAATTTCTATTTTGTTCTTAACAGAATGACATATTATTGAGCAAAAAGTTCAAACTTATAAAGAATGGATTATTCAAGAATCACGAAAATTATTTTTGAAGTCTTTTTAGTCAAGAATTTAATTTTTGTCTGGCAATAATACAAAAATAATGAAACTGATAAAAGGGGGCCACTGATTTTCTAAGCGCAATTTAAAAATTAGTCTCAACAAACAATTCTACAAAATACCCACACAAAGCTGCTTGGAAATTAATTTTTTTGAAAATACAACTGCAAACAACATTCTCAAATGTTTTATTTTAAATCAGCATTAATAATTTTTATTACTGACTTTGATCAGTCATAAAGTCTTTTATCTGCTATGGAGAAGGTCTCATTAAAAATTATACAAGCCTTCACATTGGCAATTTACAATATTCCATATCTCAGTCAATTTCGAATTATTAATCTTATCCAAACGCTGATACAATCTGTGTTATATATTGTTTTATGCTCGACCATGCCGAAATGTAGTAATTATACACCTGGTAGCAGACCTTTAATGCATGTCATTGAAGTACACCTACTCATTAAAGGTCAGGTCTTTCAGCCAATGACGACTCAGGTTACAACTGTTCAGCCAATGACAGGTCAGCTTTCTACCGTTATAAAACCGCAAGTATCGATTATTCTCGGATATGCAATCGAAAGAGAATTAGCGAAAAGTCAAGGAGGCTGGAAATCCAATACTGTCGCAGAAGGTTATGTTCTGTTACTATAATAATTAGCGTTAACTGTAAATAATATTCAAATAAATTCAATTTGTCATCTCGTTTTTCAATGTCTAATTTAATTTCAATGTTATCTCTGTAGGTTCTTATGGCCTAGCAAGGTCAATGTGGATATCTGTTCCTCAGAAAATCAATACTTTCGCGTCTGCGCACATCTCACAACATACGGGACATTGCTCCAAGTCAGATACAATAAAATTAATAATATCAAGTTAGAAATATGGTCGAGCATAAAAAGTCGTATGAAACTAGCCTATAATCGTAATTAAGAAGCTTATATGAAAATTATGAAACTCGCTTGCGCTCGTTTCATAAATATCCATACTCACTCTTAATTACCTTCATTATAGGCTCGTTGCATAATGTACTATTATAGTATTAATGAATAACGCCAATCCACAAACGATTAGGGAAAACATGGGAATTTTATTTTAAGCAAGTAAAGAGATAGGTTTGGAAGTAAATCCCGAAAAGACAAAGTATATGTTTATGTCTCGTGACGAGAATATTCTACGAAATGGAAATATAAAAATTGGAAATTTATCTTTTGACAAAATGGAGAAGTTCAAATGACTGGGAGCAACAGTAACAAATATAAATGATATTCAGGAGGAAATTAAACACAGAATAAACATGGGAAATGCCTGTTATTATTCGGTTGAGAAGCTTTTATCATCCAGTCTGCTGTCAAAAATCTGAAAGTTAGAATTTATAAAACAGTTATATTACCGGTTGTTCTTTATGGCTGTGAAACTTGGACTCTCACTTTGAGAGAGACAGAGATTAAGGGTGTTTGAGAATAAGGTGCTTAGGAAAATATTTGGGGCTAAGAGGGATGAAGTTACAGGAGAATGCAGAAAGTAACACAACATAGAACTGCATGCATTGTATTCTTCACCTGACATAATTAGGAACATTAAATCCAGATATTTGAGATGGGCAGGGAATGTAGCACGTATGGGCGAATCCAGAAATGCATATATAGTGTTAGTTGGGAGGCCGGAGGGAAAAAGACCTTTAGGGTGGCCGAGACGTAGATGGGAAGATAATATTGAGATGGATTTGAGGGAGGTGGGATATGATGATACAGACTGGATTAATCTTGCTGAGGATAGGGAGCAATTGGGGCTTATGTGAGGGCGGCATGAACCTCCGGATTCCTTAAATGCCAGTAAGTAAGTAAGTAACTAATGAATAACGCCAATTTGTAAGTTTGGAAGCAAAACACTTCTATTCTGCTATCTTACGTCAAAAGAATAAGTCGAATTATACAGTCCACATCCTTCCAGGATTGATGTATACAGCGGTACTATTAAAGTTTCAATATGTAACCATTTACTGTTTATTTACTGCAGTTATTGTTGTAGTTTGTGGTTATACATGTTGCAGACCCTGTGTGGCTCCCATACACATGTTTCAAGGTTGAAATTGGTGCCAAGACGTCAATTAAAGCTCTCTTCAATATTTAGTAATTTTTTTCAGGAACTTATATTCGATCTGGACAGAGTTCAACAGGAACAGGAAGCAGAAGTATCTTCAGTGGAAGATGAAGTATTGACTGTGAGGTGAGTCTAATGTGCTGGTTTTGCTTTTCTTCCAGTCTTTCACAGCTTCATTTAATGACGATGAAGAACATAAATTTCATATTGTATGATAATGTGTTATGACTGCCATATCTATACAGTTTTCTTCAATCCACATTCTTAACTACTGTGAGATTTGGCAATTTTTAACTGCTTCTGATTACGCATAATCCGCATTTTACGACTTTCTCTAGTCCAGTACATCACCATCATGATCATCATCAGTTAAGTTCTATGCCATTTGCTTTGTTCCATTGTCATAACAGAACCTGTAACAAAATGTAAAGAGGTTGAAGCTTTTCTCGCCATCTTTTTTGTGGGGAACAAATGCTCCTTTTTCCCGCTTGGTCTATATTCGTCGTTATGTTAGAAAAAGTAGCCTATCTGTCGTCCATTATTTTGAAATCTATTATCCAGTAATTTCGATATTGGCCAATTCATTTAAAGAAACTAGAAATTTCTACTTCTTGACGGATTTCCTTCCTTCTTTTGTTATCACCAGAGACCGTAATTTTGGCAGAATGCCTTTTTAAGGGAAGGCAGAGGTGAAATTTTCGACCAAACTGAAGAAAAAATTAAAATTTGGTTTTTTCCATTTTTATTACCTTATTTTCATATTCCCATGTTAGTTTTTGATTTTGTGCCCTTTAAAAGTATGAAATTAAAACCAAGATAACTGTATTACTATATTATTCCCATAATAAACTAATACCATTATTTATATACCTTCTCTGAACATATAAATAAAAAGAAATTGAAAATCTATTACATTATGGTGCATGGAGCATTTTATATGAAACGATATAAAGTTTTATAAAATTATTAATATTTACAGAACTATTGTACTTAGAAAGTTGAAACTTGGTATGTCTATTACTAATAACATACTTAGTATCCATGATCAATTTCAAACAAATCTGATAAATTTTGTGGATTTTGAAATATTCACCTCTGCCACCCCTTAAATGTGTTAAATCTGTCTTCATTTTGAAAGTAAATGTGTACGAATTATATCTTTGTGATTGAAACGTCACAGTTTTATGTTGACCTTTTCTGCGTTTTTTTTTAAATATAAATGCCTAATTTACAAAATAAATCCTTTTTTTTTTGTCTTTATTTGATTTTTTTATCTATTATTTATTAATTTATTATTAAAATTGCCTACAGGTATATTTTAATTTATTTCTATAACCGCTATTTTTGAAAGTGACTTCACGAATGTATATTATTGTCTTTCAGTCAGTTCATATTCTCTTTGCAACAACTGAGTGCAAAAATGGTCTGACGTTAGTTTTATCGGTTATTTTTTTCTTTCAGTTTTCATTGCGACGTTGTTGTAGCTAGCTAAATATTTCATATCGCAACATATCAGTACCACCAAACAAAAATCCACTTTCTAAGGCTACTGGGAAGAAGATTCCTTTGCTTCCAACAGTAATTGCAACATCGAGTCGAAAATGTCAATTTACAATCGACTTATGTAAAGCTTTTCTTGCTGCCGAAATCCCTTTGTGGAAAGTGCAAGGTTGTGGGTCTAGAGCAAGGTTTTTGTAATTGCCTTTTTTTTTATATAGTGACACTCGTGTATTTCGACATCATTTATATAGTGCTTAGGATGAATCTTCGTTGTGCTGAACTGTGTTTTACAGAAACAATTAATGTATTGGATTGATGCATAAGTTCGTAGCGTTTTTCTGTGCTTTTATTCATTTTATAATAATTTTGGTTTAGAATATTCGTGAAAGTGTAAAATGTTAAATTATTCCGGGGAAAAAATCGTATTATTTCTAATCAATTATAATGAAATTGAAGTTTTCAATTTCGCATACTATAATATTGTACTGTTGGTTTTAATTTTTATTTTAATTAGGCATTTGATTTCCAATTTTGAGCCATTTCTTGTAATACATCCCTATTTCCAATTGTTGTTACTAAATAATGTATTTAATTCGTAAATTTTAATCCATCTCTTAGTATAGCTGTTTATTGCTTCTAAAATAATATGTTTAATAGCTAGGTATATATATATATCTTCCTATAACCATTACAGGTTGCCATTGACAAAGAGTACCATGATACAATAAATATAGAGAAAAGCATTGAGGCCTTATGAAACATATTTTTGTTCTTACAGTGAAAAATAACAAATTGAAATAGATTGAAACACAAAATAATATACGAAGTAACGTCAAAAGATGTAAATTAAAGACATGGTCCATGTATATAATGCCTGAAAATAGCTATTGATCCTTTGCGTGTTTGTTTTTAAAATAATTTGGTTAATCTCTAACTACAGTCATTGTAGTATTATTAGTATCTCTTTGTTGTTACCTACTATTGCTTTAAAAAGAATGTGTAATTTTAAGTCAATTTTTCTACTATTCCTTTACTGTTTACATTCGTTATTAAATCTTTTGTATTGCCTCTACTATTATATATTGCCCTTCAAGAATTTCGTTAGTTATAAGTCATTACTTGTGCTATTATTTCAATTTTTGTACCTGTTCCTGAATCACGTATGTAACTTGTAACCGTAAATCATTGCTTGTAATATCCTTTCATTACTCTTAATTGTTCCATTGTTCATGAATCTATATATATATAATTTGAACTGGTAATGAAAATACGGGAAAACGGCTGAACGGATTTTAATGAACGTGACCCTAATCATTTTCATGCCTGGCATCCAAAGTTTTTAGGAAAGTAGTTGTTTTGAGTGAAATGTCAATTTTCCTACATAATTTTCCTATTTTCCAAAATCCATCTGTTGTCAGTTTTGAAAACTATTTTATTAAATCACGGCCGACTTGATTGAATTTCAGAACAAAACACACACTACAATAAACAATAGGCTATTACACGAAGGCAATGACCTGCAGGATTGCCGACATATTTAGAGCTCAATTCAATTTGTTATTAAAAACTGATTCTGCAGTGTATAATTTTCTGAGTACAGCTGTGTATTGGATATTCAAATCTACGAAACTTGAGGTGGATTGATGACATTATTACCATTAGAAATTAAATATTATAATAGTTAATATCATGATGCATCTATTTTTCATTAATTGTACATAATATTGATCCTATATTGATGACATGAAAGTGAAATGTTTTGTGGTTATGTAAGTAAATGTAGAGAATATCTTAATTTAGATCTTCATTTCTATAACGTACTGAGTGGCTGCTATATATAACTACAAAACTTAAGTAAAATAATAATATGGGTATTAAAAATCAAATATTTTTATACTTATTAACCCAGTGGGGTTGGATCTTTTTCATATACTTAATGGCGGTGTAGTATAGATATTGATATGTGTCATTGTCTTCAGTATTGGCTCGAGAGAGCGCAAAATTACAGTTCCTAAGGAAAGATCAAAAGGTATTACTTACTGATAAAATAAGAGGCCTAGAAAATTTTATAGTCTCCAGATCATTTCAGCAAGATCTCTTAGTAGGATAAAATGAATTTACGCTCTACATTTCAAGTTCTACATGCAACAGCTATACGAAAATGCTATTGTTCGAAAGCTTAGCAAACCTGACATTTTTTTTTTTTTTTTTTTTTTTTTTTGCCTACAATCCACAATGACCTGAAATAGCTACTGCTATCGTCCTGACATTGATACTTGCGTTTTCGCCTTGAAACTCAAAAACTGAAGTTGCATAGGTTCAAGAAAAAGTATTTGGCCTAAAAAAATCCATTCAGAGTTAGTATGTTTCATTATTGTGAAAGCAAATAACTATCAAAAAGACAAGTATTCTTCATTGAAAATAAATCTGAAAAATTTGTATTTGAACGTATGAAGAACTTAGTTTGCAGCAGTATTTGCTGCACAAGCTACTAGTTAAGTATAAATTTGAAAGTGAAAGTCAAACTTTGTTATATTAATGTACTAATGATTATGTTTTAGGTCGTGTATTTATTCTGAAAGGGTTAGACATTCTTGTATATCTTTGAATTGATTATTCCTCAAACATCCCATTAATCTTTAACAGGATCCATTCTTTCATTAAGGTGCATTCTTGTACATAATTCATGTGAATTGTAACCTTGACCACAATTTTGTATTATCATTTTGTTATTGTTTAATGCTTATAAAATACGTATTTTGATGCCAACTATAACCCTAATATACCTCAGGGTGAAATAGGGTTTATTTAATTGGATAATAAAATAATAAATAATAATTTTGGTTATGTTCAACAGCATTTCCAATTTGTTTTCCAAAGTGAGACCACAAAAATTTCTATCGGATTGATATATGGTTATGGTGAAGATGTATCCGTTACTTTAGGGCTGTTGCATAATAACCAAATATGTCAAAACAATGAAGTGCTGAGGGTAGAATTTGGAAATAATCATTGTGCAAATTTTTATAGCACGCTTCTAATTTTTTCAGACGATCAGCGGATTTCAAGACACATTTACGCAAACACAAAGACGAACGACCTTTGAAATGCAAGACGTGTGGAAAGTGTTTTTCATCTTTGTCAAATTTTAACAGACATACACTCTCACATACAGGCGAAAAGCCATTCAAATGCGAAGTGTGTGGAAAGTGTTTCTCATGGTCGTCGACATTAAGAGAACATACATGCGTACGCACAGACGAAAGACAATTCAAATGCAACGTATGTGAAAAGTGTTTCTCTGCATCGTCAACATTAAGAACTCATATACGCAGTCATACTGGCGAGAGGCCATTCAAATGTGACGTTTGCGGAAAGTATTTCCATACATTGTCAAATTTAAGGCAACATATACGCATACACACGGGCGAGCGGCCATTCAAATGCGAGTTGTGTGAAAAATGTTTCTCAGCATTGGCACCTTTAAAAAATCATGCACGCACACACACAGGCGAAAGGCCATTCAAATGCGAGGAATGTGGGAAGTGTTTTCCATTGTCGACAACATTAAAACATCATGTACGTGTTCACACTGGCGAAAGGCCATTCAAATGCGAGGAATGTGGAAAGTGTTTCCGATTATTGCCATTATTAAGAAATCATGTACGTGTTCACACAGGCGAAAGGCCATTCAAATGCAAGGAGTGTGGGAAATGTTTCTCATGGTCAGCAGCATTAAGAAAACATGCACTCATGCACAGGCGGAAGGCCATTGAAATGCAAGGAGTGTGAGAAGTGTTTCTTATGGTCGTCAACATTAAGCCACAGTCTACTATATACAGTCGCGAAGCTCATTGCAAACATGGGTATTATAAATCGCTACTATCGCCTCATCATCGCAGATCTCTCTCTAGCAGCCGACAAAATATGTTTACTTGCGTTGTCGTGTTCTTTTGGAAAAATTAACACTTTCCTTCCGTTATTGAAATATTAAATGCATAAATCTCAGTTAATTTATTATTTTAATGAAGTATATATAAATTCCACCATAAACTCGAAGATACCTGCAAGAAATAATTAATATAATTTTTTATTTGTTTTAAACAATGATACTGAAATTTACTATAATAGCTTCACTCATTCAAGATTATAGCGATAATTAACTATGAAAGCAATAAATATTAATTTGCATTTCACTTTACAACAATAATGTTGGAAATATGAAAGTAAAGTAAAGCAACAAATAAAATAACAAAATTAACAGCTATAATTAAAAACATATCCTTTGACAAAAAAAGTAGGCCTAACAATAATAATCCCACCAAATTAAAAATAAAACGTGATCAATAAATTTCATTAAAACAAACTTAATTTTTCTACGTCTTTAGTAAAATAACACATAAAAATAATAACAAAATTAATAGCTACAATTAAAAATTCCAAACTAATTAAAAAAATTGGCTATATCCTCTGAAAAAAAAAAAGTAGACCTAACCTTTATTTCTCTGCAAATTTAGCAGCCTAAGTGACAGAACTTTAACCGGTATCTAATGTCCTTTCGGTTAGACTGAAACATTTCATTGTGAAATTTAAGAATATAATGTATTCTAACAGTCACAAAAAGAACTTCAAATTAACAGTTTTGTTTCTGCACAGCATTCTTGTGGAAACCCAGGAACCTTTCTGAATCTTTAAAATCGGAAAAAGGATAACTCTGGCCTCTTTCTTTACTGTTGCTTATTTATCACAGCTCATACTAAAACGTCTTATCCTTGTCCCATATTATTATTCCAATTATTATATTTTAGCCATTAACATTTTCATTATAACCAAAACGAACATTTCACAAGCATCAATGTGGAATACGAAACAAGCTAGACTTGTCTAAATACGACATTGAACAAATCGACCATGGACAGTCTATTGTTTCTAGTTGCTAACTGCTTGGAACTGCTTTATCACGCTGATTTGCAAAAAATTTCACCTGCTAAGCTTCGCGACTGTATATAGTAGACTGTGTTTACGTTTGGTTCCGCTACGACGATCATCGCTGAGCGAACAACGCTGACGATCGCTCAGCGCTCAACGTCGACTATGCGGTTTCCTTTTGCAGCGAACATCGCCGTCTTTGCTGTAGAGAATAATCGATTTCTAAGAATCGACAGTCAGTCGATCGAGGACATCGCAGATTAATATCGATTGTCTCCAGCTGTTTAACAATGAACTTGAGAATTTACAAGTTGTTAAAATGGCTTTAAGGGAAAAAATAATGACTGTAATACTTCTTGAGGAAGAACAATATGATCGAATTAAAAATAATGTACACCAATAGACAGAGACTCCAAACCAATTATATGTTTAAAACCAGACGTACAGAAGGATGTTTCAATGCGCTAATTTGTAGACATATACTTAGGCCTACTGATCAAATTAAATTCTAAGACTATTTTATACTTACCATAGAGCAGTTCAATTTTATTTTGTCTTTAATTGAAAGTGATGTGAAGACAAATCCTACTTCATTTGTTGAAAAACCATCCAGCGAGAAATTGTCTATTACTTTTTAAGATAGGCCTACCGGTACCGTAAGATGATATTGCAATTATGTTAAAACAATTATTCATGTTTAATAAATTCTATAATTTTCAGAAATATGTAGCGTTTCTCCGTCTGCTTGTTACAAACATAATACTCTACAGGTGCAGGAGCAATTCTAAGGAAACTGACAATGTAGGCTATATTAAATATTTCTTTTTAATACTATTAGCGTATGGCTCTATTTACTTACTGGCTTTTAAGGAACCCGGAGGTTCATTGCCGCCCTCATATAAGCCTGCCATCGGTCCCTATCCTGAGCAAGATTAATTCACTCTCTATCATCATGTCCCACCTCCCTCAAATCCATTTTAATATCTTCCCATCTACCTCAGGATAGGGACCGATTGCGTGCTTATGTGGGGGCGGCAATGAACCTGCGGGTTCCTTGAAAGTCACAAGTAAGTATAGGGCCGTACCTACAGGAGGGACTGCTGTGGCAGCGTAACAGTGGCGGCTGATTGACTGAGGCAAGTGAGATCAAACTGCTGAAATCAAATTTTGTGTTTTTATATAAAGTATTAGTTATTTGCGAAGTAATATCCAGTGGCATTTGAAAACTTTATGATTATATAGACCTGTTTTGTAGTAAAATTTGTTCCTGAGGCCAGGGTCCTCAGTCACTCTGGCTTGTGATAATATATAAATGTTTTGCAAAAATTTGTTCCTGTGTTTTCTGATACAATGTTTTGCAGTAAAATTATTTGAGGCCAGGGTCGCTGAAGGCATATATATACACCTGTTTTGCAGTAAAATTTGTTCCTGAGGCCAGGGTCGCTCGTGCCGGGTCTGGCTTCGATGTATATAGACCTGTTTTGCAGTAAAATTTGTTCCTGAGGCCAGGATCGCTTGTGCCGGGTCTGGCTTATGCATTTCCTGTCTTTTCACGGTCTTTGAGTTTGCGCTAAAACGTTGTAGTTGAGGCACAATTCGTTTGGCCTGGTCAGGTTTCACTTCTCCCATCCATGGGCCGGCCTCAAGGGTAGAGTGGGGTGGGAATAGCAGTGGTGACTTGTCTTCTTAAATAGGCCATAAATAACAAAATTCCAGCTCTTTGGCAGGCAGGGACCCACACTATTCTCTCCCATTGTGTCTTTGTTTATGACTTAAGCGAGGGTGTTGTACTATTTTACTTCGTAGTACTGTAGTGAATCTGAGCCAGTGTTGTTATGTATTTCGGGAAAATATAAACAGAAACAAATGAGAGAAATAATGCTAGTGCAGTTAATTCATTGTTAGACTGTCTTATTTCGAGAAAAAATAATACTGAAAGAAAGGAAGTTTTAAATAAAGAGAGAGACTACCGAGATACCTACGACATCGCTGACAATTTTTCTGACACATAATCTTAAAACGCGAGTCTCTATTGCATACCGGTATAGGCAACATAAATTTTTAAGTGGTAATGTAGTGCAAAATAAAATTCTCTTGGCCTTGTTTGTTGGTGTCAAATGAAAAAAAAAAAAAGGGAAAGAGAGAAACGGGAATTTCAACACGTAATATGGTTTGCTTCATCACACTGAAACAATCACTGAAACTCTCAGCATAACAGCTTATTTGGTGAGTGAAATTATTATTTTTCATTAATAGTAATAATAATAATAGACTAATAATAATAATAATTAATATCATAAACATTTCCTATCAGGGGCACTTAAACTAGTTGCATCTGGCCTCACCGAGGATTTCGATCACCAGCCGCTACTGCGTAATCCAGAGCTGGATTTATTTCCGCGTGCACATTGCAGATGAACTCCAGAAGTTCCCATCGTACTCTGGTTATACGTCTTGCATATACGAAGGTTAGGTTTGGTTATACATAAAGATTAATTTTTAGTCCTACAGAATTTATCTGTTACGGAAACAAATGTTATTAGAGGAGAAATATTCGCTCCGGCGCTGGGGATCAAACCTGGGTCCTTAGTTCTACGCACCAAGCGCTCAAATCACTGAGCCACGCCGAAGTTCAATCCGCAGCACAGGATCGAATCCTTCTCCTCTAATGTTTTTCTCTTTGTGGCCGGTTCTATCCCCAGCGCCAGAGCGCATTTTTCTCTTGTAATAACTGCAGCTTTGGTTAGTTTAGGTTTTTATTATCTAAGTCCGCACATGCGCAGTTTGACGTCACTATCAAGTTCTTTCTGTCGTGAGCATCACGTGTAATTACTATGTGTTCCTTATTACCAGGGAAAGGATTTATATGTAAATACATATTTACTTATAAAGCTAATATAATTTATATTTTGCATTATCTTTATGTTTCACAATGTGTAGGGTTGAAAAATCCTACTTTTATTTTCCATATTTTTCCATATTTTAGAGTTTAGTACATATTTTCGTTAATTTCCATACATTTTCCATATTTCATATAAAACAGTCCATATTATATTAGGTTTAACAATAAAACAAAACAAAATTCCATTAACTTTTAAAAATACATTTCAACAATAGAGATTTAAACACATGTTCAGTAATCCCTTTAACATCAGAGTTATTTGAAAATTAGCAGTCCTATCAACAATGGGAAAGTAAGTTACAAAACTGTATTAATTTAATTTAAAATTTTTAACAGACTTCAGTTGTGCAGCTCAACAGTTAAATGCCAGTCAGAGTACACATAGGTTCAGTTTTGTAAATCATACTATAAAGACGGTAAATATGCCAAAAGTACGTCATTCAGTCAATTTAAAATCAAAACTAACAAGTTACATTTCAGAATTTAAAGAAGATGGTTTATCAACTGACAATAAAATATTATTTTGTAATTTGTGTCAGTGTGCAGTATCATCTACACAAAAGTTCCTGGTGCAACAACACATTACAACTAGTAAACATCAGGCCAACAAACAACTAAATTCCAAGCAGAGACAATTGTTTTTAACACAACCAACAACATCGAATGTAAGATCTGAGTTTAACATCGACCTGTGCCGTTCTCTCATCTCTGCTGATATTCCTCTCTACAAACTAAAGAATAAGGTCTTCAGGGAATTCCTTGAAAAATATACTCAACATACAATCCCGGATGAGTCAACACTTAGGAAGATGTATGCTCCATCCATCTACGATGAGACAATACAGAAGATAAGAGATGAAATTAAAGATAGTTCAATTTGGGTTTCCATTGATGAGACTCCCGACAAAGAAGGTAGACTTGTTGGTAATGTAGTTATCGGTTTGTTAAGTGAACAATATTCTGAACGAATTCTTTTACATTGTGATGTTCTAGAAAAGTGCAATAACAAAACTATAGTTAAACTGTTCAACGAAGCTATGGGTATCCTGTGGCCAAAGGGTATTATGTACGATAATGTGTTATTCTTTATTAGCGATGCTGCCCTTATATGGTCAAAGCTGGACAAGCATTATCTGTTGTATATCCTAAATTGACTCATTTTACTTGTGTGGCGCATGCATTTCATCGTGTGGCAGAAGTGGTCAGAGACAATTTCCCTAAAGTAGATTTGTTGATTTCATCAGTGAAAAAGTATTTCTCAAAGCTCCCAGTAGAGTTAACGTGTTGAAAGAAATGTACCTGAAATTCCATTGCCACCAAAGCCAATTTTAACTAGATGGGGTACATGGCTAGAAGCAGTTGAATATTATGCCGAACATATAGACTCTATTAACAATGTTCTCCTTGCATTGACTCTGAAGATGCAGTCTCAATTGATACTGCGAAAACAGTTACCTGTGACATAAGTGTGAAGAATGACTTAGCTCACATTCAGCATACATTTTCATGCATCATAAAAACGCTCAAAAGTCTCCAAAATAGGCACCTTTCACTATCTGAAAGTTTTGAAATCATAAATAGTACTGTGGAACAACTGAATCGTGGTAGAGGTAAAGTTGCAGATGCAGTAAGAGCTAAGGTGGACACTGTACTTTCAAAAACCCTGGATATGAAGAACTACAAAGGTTGTTGCTGTGATGAGTGGTGAATCAACAGTGAAGATTAACTTGGACTTATCCCCAGCAGACATTGTGAAATTGAATTATGTACCAGTTACTTCTTGTGACGTCGAACGCTCTTTTAGTCAGTATAAATCTATCCTCAGAGACAATAGAAGAAGATTCACTTTTCAGCACTTGAAAGAAATGTTTGTAACCTATTGTTATGGTAACAGACAATAAAAATTGTGTTTTGTTGAAACTACATTGGAAGATAAGGTACGTCCATTATATTTTTTGTTTAGTTTGATTAAAATGTACCAATATTTAACGTACATAGTCATTTTTTTATAATTTTAAGTCCATATTTAATTCCATATTTTGGTAAAAATCCATATTTAATTCCATATTTTGGTAAAAATAACTACATATATATTTACATATTTCATATATTTTTAGTCCATATAAATCCGTTCCCTGCTTATTACTATTATATGTGTTTATTTACTGTAGCTGTTTATTCATGTTGTAGGAAGCTCTAAGTCGTGTGGAAAATATTTTTGGTTTATGGGAAAATGAAGGTGGAGATCCTGGCAACACTGGTTATTGACATCTCTTTCACGGCCCCTTCGATTCTCGCGCTGTTCCATTCTCTTGGGCAATAAACTTTTAGTTAATATTCTGGTAGGAGATTTGTTTGTTGAAGTCTTACATTTTGAAGAGGTAAGTTGCAATTTTTACATTTAAGACACAGTACAGATATAGGTGTATATGTTATAAACTAACATACGATAATGGGTATCCTAGTAGACACAGGTTCATTTACTATTTTCGATCTCAGTTCAATTGTGGGGTTTTTATTTCAAATAGTTACAAACTGATAATATATTTAAGTATCGCACATATTGCACGCTTTGAAATCCACGCTGAAGGAACTTCAGATCTGAATTTAGGAAAAATTAAAATTATAATTGCATGTATTTTGAAAAAGCAATTTCGCTTGGAGCTACATTTAATACAAAATGGATTAATATCAGCATTGCTGACGAGTAAGAAAATAGGCCAACAGTATGATTCTTAGGCCCAACTGTATAAAACTTCCTGACTAAAGATCACCTTTGATCGAAGATCGAAAAAACCGAGTTCAGACACTTCTTCTATTGTATAAAACTTTTCTGCGATCAAATTACCTTGGTTCAAATGCAATCTAAGTTCACGTGAAAAGGATTTGGCAACATCGCATAAATAGGTAAAATAAGTGATGCGCGGACCATGTTATACAGGTTTGTTCAGTGTTGCAAGTCTAGCGACTTTAACTCTTTTTCAACAACAATTTCTTTTAACTTTTATATTGTTTAAATGGGGTTTTAGTAACCTTTTTAGCACCCATAATATAGTGACAAAATTTAATCTTCCTTTGTTGATAATGAGAAATCTAGCGACTTTACAACTACTTTTTGGCGACTTTCCGTACACTCTGTTGGAGACACTGGTTTATTTTGTGCAATGTAAATAATGGCGGACAATAAGAAGAAGGTTGACTGTTCTCCAAGTTGTTAACATGTTATGCTGTTTGATACTGCTAAACACAATAAAGCTTTATAAAACGACAATTTTCGTTTAGTAATACAGTTAATTGAACATTTATGAATGTACCTATCATATCCATTGGTTGTTTTAACATAATATAATTATAGGTTATGTTATTTGATACTGCTGAACACGATAGAGCCTTATAAAATATAAGAATGTTTGTATATTAAGGCAAGAAATTGAAAGAAATATATATAAATGTACCTAACATATCTATTAATATTAATAATAATGGACATTTTATTTGCACAATCTGTCACTCGTATATTTCAAACAGAAAAGAAATAACTGAACTTAGATCATCTAACTTAATCGGAGAAATTTCTTCAGTCAAAGTTGACTTTAGTTTGAGACAAATTAATCTCATATTAGACTTTATGCAACACAAAATTCCAAGTTCAGCTGAAACAAGGATCAATTTAACCTCTGATCTAAGATTAAATGGTTTATACAATCGGTCCTTACTGTTATCTATTGTTGATTAGTGTGATCTTCATATTTATACCAAAGAAGTAGTTAACTTATATATTTAGCGCTGGCGTCGTGTACAAATTTGAAACATTTCGCGCATAGTCGCTCGGCGCCATGTTTGGGGAGCACAAATGATTGTTTCTATAAAGCATTCGGAGTTTAGAAAATACCATTGGGTATATAGGCGTTTTCTTAGCGGACATCCCTCTTCACTGTAATATAACTAAACTTATTTACGTATCTTGTAACGTATAATATAAAATAACAGAAGTAAAACTAAATACTATAAGTAAACAATGCTATAAATATAAACGTCTTATATTGCTCTTAAAAGGACTTATTAGTCTATTTCTATTTCCTATGACCGAATACATGAAATATTTTTACTTATGTTATTTTATATACCTTAGAAAATACGTAAATATTTTTTTTTTAAATTGTAGAGGGATGTCCGCTAAAAATACCTATATACCCAATGGTATTTTCCAAACACCTAAAACACTGTAATAATAATCCTCAGTGTTTTGAGAGTCAGAGGCGATTTGACTCTTTAGAACTTTCAACTATAGACATTGATTGCAATTCCCTCATTCTTACATCATTCTCAATGACAGAATATTGTGAAAATATGATTGTATTCATTGCTGGCTTAGTTGTTAAATCATTAAGAAAAATATGGTGTAATAAATCGAAAGACTGAATTCATAGTACGTACCAGCAGTAAACAAAATCTATTTTATTCTTTTAACGAAAGAATAATGGGAGTCTTATCATACCATCATCTGAGATTATGGAAATATGCCGCTTAAGTGAAAGAGCGATTATACAGATGTTGACAGTTCAATGGCATATTACTACCCAATCTTACATCGTGTGAAACGGTCTTCGGTTTTGAATAAGTTGCTTTTTCGTATTCCGTATCCCAGATGACTGTTACATGAAGAGAAACAACTGTCTTCGTCTGTAAAAGTCTATTCATCTTGCATTGATTGTTTAAAAGCAATGTTACATATTGAGATGTAACAGTCTTCGAGTAATTAAATCTCACTTTGCCTTCATTGTAGTCTTCTTAAATTTTGTTATAAATAAACATGTAACTGTCATCACTTATATAGCATGTAATTTTTTTTAGTTGTAACAGCTTATGATGTAACATATTTAATTACACATTAGCAATATTATAACCGTTTGCCCCTTTATTTTACTTTCTAAAGATAAATATTTTTTATGCTTAATCCCATATACGATACCAATGATAGAAAGCTCCTGAAATTTCAATTTCATAATTTTGGAATGCTACATTCCTTTTATTTACGTATTTGTATTAATTAATTATATACTCAAAAATCGTATTTCATATTAATTACTCTAAACCCACATGTTCAGACAATGGAAAGCTGTAAGCAGTTAGTAAAATGATTATCAATGGAACCACCAATAATCAGAATAGCGAAAACTTAGCCTATAAGCCTATATACAAAATGAATGATGAAAACAAAAATGAGGAGCCTAAACTTTGTCGTAGAAGAATATTGGAAACCACTGCCTTCCGAATATGACTCTTATCTTCCATTTGTTGATAACCATATTTTGAAATACATAGGCCTATTGAACAAGTTTTATACTTTAGATATCCTAGATAAAAAGAGCTAGGCCTATTCGGAATCGCTTTCCAGCAAGGAAAATCACTCATGTAGAATCTTTCCGAGAGCTACTTAAAATTAGAGATGGCCGATATTTCACAAACCGATATTTTGTCACAGATAAACCTGTGACTGATGACGCGAAATATCTGTGACAAAATATCGCTATCCAAATCTGCTCCGTATTCAGTACTCTGTCACCGTTTTAACATCTGTAACTGATATTTTCTCCTCTACTTCATGGTTTGCGCATGAGCATAATACAATAACAGCAATCGGGCGGTGGTGTTTGATTATTTTTTCGTGATATTTTGTTCAATATTATTTTTTTCAAAGTGATGATGTGTTGCAGAGTTATTAGTGGCATTATAATAATATAATCATGAATCTGACATTTTGTTTTCATATTTTAATCTATATATATGTTTTATAAATATTTTATGAATTCCGCCGAGATCTTCACATTTTCATATTACTGTGAATTTATATTAATGTGTAAGTATTTTTCACTCAATTAAAACCGAACGAGACAAAACTGGCTAATATGATGGGCAACTTATTTCGCTAAACTAACCTTGAGGTAGTTTCCTTCGTATTCCCCTTATACACCTTGCATATACGAATCTGTGACAGGTCAGGTTTGGTTGGTTTAAGCTTTTATTAAGCCTAGACATATACGATCAACGACTAAACTAGCGTTGAGATGGTTCCCTTCATACTCCGCATATACACCTTGCATATACGAATCTGTGACAGGTTAGGTTTGGTTAGTTTAGGCTTTGTTATGCTTTGGATATACGATCAACTGCATCTCCACAAAAAATCATATTCAGTGATTTTCACTTCCGAAATCACCGAAACTACCTCAGCACTAGTTTAACCCGAGGAACTGTCTCTCCAAAAAAAAAATCCTTATAAATGCAACGATTTTCACATCCGAAATCGCCGAAACTACTTCAGCGCTAGTTTCACCAACTTATTATAAATGATATAGTGATTACACGATTTAAACAATAATAATACCATTGGTTACCAATACTTTATCTTGTATAAAATCCTGTCTAAACAACTGTTTTGTTTTGTAATTATTTTCCATTGTTTTTCCGAATACCGGTACTGATGTTTCGTTAATTTTTATTCTGACTCACTATTATGTTATTGTATGACTTAAAAATAATTTATCCATTATATTATATGCAATAAAAAGGATCAATTTTTAAAACGATTAGGATAATCACATAACCTCAATTTCTCCATACCCAACTACATTACAAAATTATCAACTGATTCCATATCTACAATCAACTACGATATAACCTCTTAGTATATGAGGTTAACTTTTTACATGTTACTGTTGAGTTAGATTAGTATTTATTTGTTAATGGTAACATGTACATAACTTATTTGTTGGATTTTCCCATATACACCACTGATGTGTGGCATGTATAGAGAATTCATATTCACATTGCATTGCTCTTCAATATTTCCTGTTAATTTTTATCGGTGTGACAAAATCACAGGTAAAAGTCACAGATATTTAATTGTCACAGTCACAGTTGTCACAGATACTTTGAAATATCGTTTAAGCTCAACTCTACTTAAAATCAGTCGTACGATTTCATTTCTATTCAAAGAAGAAGGATTTAAGTCTCTTTTGAGCTGTGAAATCATTCCACAGGTTTATTACAGTTTTTACGCCTCTTTGTAATGTAGTATCACATAGACTGAAATAATATTTGTTTCAATGTTTGTTTTATTTTCTTAATTCATGTTAATATAGTCAATTGCTCATAGATAAACATCAGTATTTATATAATTTGTGCCAAATTGTATAAGAAAAAAATAATAAATTTACCAAGGTATCTCAGGGACTGTGAACATGAAGAATGGCTTTAAGTTCATGATAAATAATCTAATGAAATAATAATTATTGTAATGAATGACTGCTATTATAAATAATTGTAATGGATAACTGTGATAAATGGCATTTCGGATGATAAATAATTATAATAGATCTACCTATATAACTACACTGCTTCCTTTTTCTTAAAAAATAACTCAAAGTTCATAGAAAAAGTTTGTTTTGCATGATTATTTCCTTCAGTAATTCCTTAAATCATTATAAACAAATAAACATTTTCAATAACATAAATTTAAAATAATTATTTTAAAATACCATTAATGGTATTAACGCTACATCTCACTAAAATGCGAAGAAAGGCTTTCTCGCATATGGTTACATCGTCTGAAATTATATTAAAAAAACATTTAAAATCACCATTTCTTCCAAAAAAATTAGTTACTGTTAAGATTGAACTCCCATGTTGTGAGAAAGTTAAAAATCATTGTCCACAGTTGTCACCAGCACGACTCTAAAACAGTTAATATTATTAATTTTATGGAACATCTCAGCTCGAAGAGCTCTTGTGTCAAAATGTGTGCGAGGAAGTGCGATTCGAATTACTGGATCGTTGTAACTTGCAGTAAGTGTTTCTCAGCAGTTGAGTTGCCGTAATCATTGTCAGTTACATAACCTCTTCTTTCAGTTGTGATGGATTTGATCAAGATGGAGGCTGAGGACGATCCTTTAGGCTCACTACCACCTGATGATGAATACAAAGTGGAACAGAATAAGGCTTTATCAGAGGTAAGCGAAGGTCTTACCGTATTTTCTTTAGGTATTTTACGAACAGTGACGGAAAAGCGTACATATCACATTTTATATTCACGCCATCCACAGCTGTGTGGTGTAAGTCGTCGTGATTTGATCTGGTATTATGAATTCTGTGATAGTTTTACTCTCCACTAGGGAAGAAATTTTCATTCCAGTTGTTATTAGCAGTTCATAACGCGTCCCGAACTTCTTTCGACGCATGCGCCAGTGCGTCAGAACTAGTTCGGAATTTTACGTTGTTGCAACGTCGTTTTTTGAACTCTTCTTAATTATTAATTATTCGTAAAACATATCGCTATCACCTTTCAAATCACACATGAAGTTATTTTTTCTAAGATTTTGTTACATTTTATTGAAATTTCAATAGGTTATAGAGAATCTAGTCCAGCTATGGGGACTATCAGCAAAGTAGGGAGGGAACGTTCCTACCCACCCCACATTCGTTTGATTGACAGGCGAGGGGTAACGCAGTTGTTTTGCTAAGTCAAGTGCAGTGGTGGATTCCACAAACCTTGCGCATCAGTAATTTCTCCGCTCTTATTTCTCGTTTTAAAATCTTTACAGTATTTTGTTTATAGGAAGTACACGTATCATACAATAATTATGACGGCCACCTACTGTCATTAGGCAAATTATATGTTTTTCAATTGTATAACCATTCCTTTATCATGTGCGCGAAAAATTCTTGAACTGCCTTGTGGTCGACATAATAAAGTATTTCTTTTTTAAAAACAATAAAGAAAAAAGCAAAGCTCCGTTATCATTTAACTGCACAATATATTAAAAGATACAATGTTCAACATAATAAATTGTTTCTTTTTAAAACCAATAAAGTAACTAAGGTCCAGTGTCATTTAACTTGAAAACATATTAAATACAATATAATGATCAACAAAATCAATTGTTTCTTTTTATAAGTACTAAAGAAAGTAAAACTAAGCTCCACTGTCATTTAACTTTAAAACATATTAAACAAAATATATGAGATATGAATGAAACGAAATAATACTGTGGGCCTATACTGCTGGTTTTCATATTTTTGTTGTTGATTGCCCTCGAAATTTCTTGCTATTAACTAAAAAGGATATGTTTGGCTCTAAAATAGAACAACTCAACCGTAATACTGAAACTAAATGCATGTCTGTGATCCTAGACCTGGAGATACTTTTGGTCATATTCATTTTGAAAGAAAAATAGCTCACAACAGTAAGTTGAGCCAAACATAGATACCATACGCATTGCAAATGTGTGCAGATTAGGGAATTGCTCCTCTGGTAGATATTTAAAGAGATCTAATACATTTTTTCCTAAACACTTTAATGGCGTGCTCTTTTGCATCTCTGTAGTGCCTCTGATGCTTGGGTAACATCATATACAAATGGATTATTGAACAGACACATCTCCATGTCCATTGCAGTTACTTCTGAAAATCTTTCTTGGAAAGAGAACATATCAAGTAGGCCTAATATGCACTCAAAGTTTTAAATAAGTTCAATTCCAGATACTAAATAAAATAAAAAGTATATAAATCCTGAAAATACCATAAACATATCTTGTTTTTGTTTCTTTTCACAAATATTACGAAAATAGCTTTTAAAATTGTAAATAAATACTTGTAAGATCACCGAAGTCCACTTTATGCTTCCGATCAAAGTGGCGTTTAATATTGAAGCGTTTTATATGCGCAATTTTAAACCTACATATTAAGCAACAGACTTTCTTCTTTTTGTAAGTGACAAAAAATTCTTTCTGCCACTCTTCCTGAAACTGACGTCCCGAGATCGAAGCCATACCCGCCACTAAATGAAGCGTGTCTAGAGAAGTACCTGGTGGGGTGAGGTAAGGCTTTGAGTGCAGTGGCCCTTCGGAGTCATTTTTCCCCATGGTTGATCTAGACAGTCACCTGGTTGTGTAGGAATTTTTTTATCATTTTTATAACACAGTTTTCATGGAAACTGCATCAGATTAAAGAAGAAAAATCCTTTAAAGTTTACGGTATTTAAATAATATTGTAATTAACTATTGTGATTGCTTACATTTAAATACATTTATTTTAACTTCTCGTTGTTTCCGTTTATAATAATAATAATAATAATAATAATAATAATAATAATAATAATAATAAATTATTATTATTATTATTATTATTATTATTACTGCTACATTTATTTCTATTATTGGTCTAATTAGACTACAGAAGTCCAGAATCGCATTTCTTATTTAGCACCATGTAATTTAAGTTGAATGAACCGTAATACATTTTTCATACTTTTTAACTAATACGATTTATAAGTTCAGAAGTAGACATCTTGAGTCAGTAGTCACCTTAATGGGTATTGAGTGTAATATCATTAGGCGGCTGTAGTTCTGTTTGTCATCTCTGTATCAAACATAGATCAACCTTGGATATCATGTCAGCGAGATTTTTCTCTGTTACTTGCATATACAAGTAGCCCATAACATTTTGTTTTGAAATGTTATTTATTAAATGTAATTGTATTGATCCTATGATTTCGCTGATGTCCCACATCAGTAATTTTTTTCTTTCCTTCTGTTGATTAACATCGATGGAGTACTTGCCACCACCTCTTGACAAGTAAGAAACAGATGTAAGAGCTTAGAAGAATATCGATTACAGCTCTGATAATGTTGTTCAAGTCCAGGTAATGATAAGGATTGTCTTGTAATTGTACACGAGAAGCTTCTGTGAAAGTTTAAATCAATTTAGCAATCATTCATGGTTTTTAAAACTGCTGTAGGATAAGAAAATATCCAAGCTGGATGAATGTAGATTTCAAATATGGACCAAGGTTAAGAGTGAGCAAACATTGATCGAATTATTTCTTCGTAAGTGACAACATTGATGGTGATGGAAATATAAAATTGAACAGCATTACTTATAAGCATTTTGTACTTGCCTTGCATGTATACAAGATATTTTTAGGACTGTTACCTCCATGATTGTTACCGTTTGACAACTTAGCACAATACAGATACGGATTTATAAATATGCTGAAGAATCTACTTCATTTTAACGGCTTTAGTTATTGTACTATTGTAAATATGTGTATTACAGAAGTATTGATCCACTCCAGCAGTGACGACTTTGTAATGGTTACTATTGTATGTATGTATTTATTTACACTGCAAGTGGGCAAGCACCTGGTGGCAGTGGTATACAGAATATAAACAATACACAATACAATACAATTATATACACAATACAATAACGGTCTTACTAATAAAAACTCTATATACAGACGTTTAACTGTCTTATACTTATACAATGAGTAGATCATTTATACGTCGTGTGTAAATTCCTTACTAATAATCACTACATACGTCGTGTATAACAGTACAACTGTTACACAGCTACGTCATAGTTTCGTCATTACTTCGTTACGAAAGATAATAGAATATCTGAGGTTCTCTATTGCATCCGGTAGAGCGCTCTAGTGTGGCGTATTAAGTATCGATAGTACAACTGGCTCTAATCGATTACCACACTATATTTTGGTCAAAGAGTGCAAGCTACAGCAATATTATTCTAATAATTCTATGATCTTTGGTTTGTTCTTCTGTGGTTACAAGGTAACCATCATCATAAAATGACAGTCGATACGAACAGCTGTTAGAGGGGCGGTCATTTTTTCTCTATATACAACACTTAAACAAGGGGTTTCGTGTATATAATATTGCAAAGCAATTCCCATTGTATAGTTACAGCCTGTTTATACATCCATTGCTTATGCATGGTTTTTTAGTAAAGTTTTCTGTCTCAACTCTGCATAAGTCTCATATAAAAACTATACACGGTTTATTAGTAAGACTAAGAATACACAATACAATTTAACACAATAATTACAATTAATAACAATACATAAAATAACCTAATTAATAATTGAACCTAATTGTACAATACAACCTACATATGTATACATAAGTTTCACATTGGTACTGATAATAATCTTTCAGTTTACTCTCATTTCACTCACTGTAGTGGCACTATGACGCATTTCACCGACACTTTAGCACACATTTCACTGACACTATAGGACACATTTCATTGTCACTATAAATTATCACTGATCGGAACTTTTCACTGCACTGTAAAACCATAACTTCACTGACTCACCTCGCTTCACTGATACAACAGTTCAAATAAGTCAAATAATTACACCCTTATGCATACTTTTAAACAGAACTACAGTTAAGCTAAACATTTCTAGTCTAAGGCCCTCTTACACGCTATTTTTAAATAATTTACAATTCACACCAAGGTAGTAACTCGTCAGGCTAAATAAATACATGTCACCTTAATTTTAATTTACACTTTATACTCAACTTTTTAAGTTATTCTCCTTAAGGAAGGACAGCCCTCAAAGACCACTGCAGGTAGGTCAATTCCAATCATTTATAGTTCTATTTAAAAATGAGAATTTACCTACAGCTTAAGGTGTTAAATTTGATATACATGACAATATTCTCATGTGGTTTTATACAAGTGAAGACAATTGCGATAAGTTTGGATATTGTCAGTGTTTGGTTCTTTTAATTGGCTGCATTAATCCACTTTGGTATTTTCCTAAGTTATGAAATATATTCAAAAAGGTATTTTCACATACGGCATAGAAGAAACTCAGCTTCTATTACACATATTACATTATGTAAGTTATTTCTATTAAAAACACCTGGTCTATAATCAGGCATTTCCTGTGAGCCTTAAGGTCTCCTTCCTATTGTGTGTCAAATTTTCTTCTGTAATTTGTAGCCTGAGTTGAGGCAGTTAGCCACTAACTATGTAGAACCATATTGATGGCTAGTACCCATGTAGACAACTTTAAAATAGTTAAATAAAATTAAATATTGACGATGATTCTTTTTTGTTTTGTAGGAAGGGAATTTATCGCATCTGGAAGCGATAACCATGAAGACAGAATGTGTGGACCACAGCTGTGATATAAAAACAGAGATAAAGGTTGAAGACACATCAGATCCTCTCAGCTTTCCTGTGGTGAAAACTGAAATAGATGTAAGTTGTTCACCGTCAGTATACAGATATACCGGCAGTGCATTTTACATAATATATCAGAGCCGATAATAATCTGGAATAGTGGTAAGGGTTTTCTCTTTTTCCAGTACTTCCTAAACTTAGAAGGCTTTCCATTCAAGCTTGATGTTATGTAATAATAATTCACAACTATGTATTGCTGGTAGTTAACAGGGAATTATCTGGAATATATTTAGAAAGTTCATGATCCTAGTAGCAGGACTTTATTTTATCTTACTAAAATTTCTATTTTGTTGTTATGTCTAGGAATGACTCCGCGAGCGAAAAGTTTAAACTTATACAATGGATTATTCAAAGATCAGGAACATTTTTAATCCTATTTTATCAACAATTAAATCGATATAAAACTAATAATGATAATACACTTTTTTATAAGCTATTTGAGGTTACTCTGTCACAAACAATTCTATGAAAATATTCCACACTGCTGCTTGGAAATTAATTAATTCACACTGCATACTACATTCTCACATGTTTTGTTTTTTTAGATCAGCATTAATCATTTTTTATTACTGATTTTGATCCGTCATAATGTTCTTTATCTGATACACAGAAGGTCTCATTAAAAATTTTACAAGCCTTCACAGTGGCGATATATTTAATATTCCGTATTTCAGTCCATTTGGAGTTATGAATCTTACCCAAACGCTGGTACAATCAGTGTTATATATTATTTTATGCTCGACCATGCCGAAATGTAGTAATTATACACCTGGTAGCAGTCCTTTAATGCATGTCATTAAAGTATACCTATTCATTAAAGTTCAGGTTTTCGATTATTCTCGGATATGCAATCGAAAGACAACTAGCAAATCATCTCGGAGGCTGGAAATCCAATACTGTCGCAGAAGGTTATGTTCTGTTACTATAATAATAAGCGTTAATTGTAAATAATATTCAAATAAATTCAATTTGTCATCTCGTTTTTCATGTCGAATTCAATTTCAAGGTTATATCAAGTTTACGCTCTAGGTTATATCAAGGTCGTCGACATTCGTTGCCCGGAAAAAATCAATACTTTCGCGTCTGCGCCACATCTCACAATTTACGAGATTGCACAAGGTCAGTTTGTCCCCAGTCACACAAGAATGAATACTTGTGAATAATTTCAAGTTAGAAATATGGTCGAGCAAAAAAAGTCGTATGAAACTTGCCTATAATGGTAATTAAGATGCTCGTATGAAAATTATGAAACGAGCTTGCGCTCGTTTCATAAACATACTCGCGTCTTAATTACTACCATTATAGGCTCGTTGCATAATGTACTGTTATCTGCTACGGAGAAGGTCTCATTAAAAATTTTACAAGCCTTCACAATGGCGAGATATTTAATATTCCATATCTCAGTCAATTTCGAGTTATGAATCTTACCCAAACGTTGGTACAATCTGTGTCATATATTAGTTCATACTATGTATACAGCGATAGTATTAAAGTTTCAATATGTAACCATTTACTGTTTATTTACATCAAATGTTGTTGTAGTTTGTGGTTATGCATAACCTGTGTGGCTCACATGCACGTATTTTCGAAATTGAAATTGTTTCCAAGACGTCAATTAAAGCTCTCTTCAATATTTAGTAATTTTTTTTTCAGGAACTTATATTCGATCTGGACAGAGTTCAACAGGAACAGGAAGCGGAAGTATGTTCAGAAGAAGATGAAGTATTGACTGAGAGGTGAGTGTACTTTGCTGGTTTTTCTTTTCTTCCAGTCTTTCACAACTTCATTTAATGATGATGGACATAAATTTTATATTGTATGTTCTGTGTTATGACTGCCATATTTATACAATTCATTTTAATATATCAATATGCCTGGTAAATTATTAATAAGTATTTAATGAATTTCAATCTTAAGGCATAGTAAACTTGCAAATGTTTATTTGTTCTATTTAATAACAATATATGAACAGATTTCGTTTAGGGCATTTCAGATATAACAAAACATATTATTGTGGACCTATGATAACATATTATGCAAATAACAAGGAAAATAGAGAACAATATATATCGTACATGAAATTCAAAACTTTATGTAGATATAACATGAAACAGGATGAATGTTGAGATAATCTTTGAATTTGAACTTCTAATTAAAAAAACTAGACTGACGAATATTTTATTTTATTTATAGCTCATCACTAATATACAATGTTTAAAATTTTGTCAATGTTTTTAAATGATGATAATAAAATATTTTGAAAGTAAATCATGGCTGAAAGTTGTCGTAATTAAAGATAGTTTTGTAGTTAATGTTCTTTTGTGTTTTGTAAATATAAATACCTAATTTTGGCATTTGAGTGGATGTTGTTTTTTCCTTTGATGACTTTTTTCTACTAGTTGATATACAGTAATTAAATTAGGTAAGTTAAAATTTTTAAAGCCTTATAAAGAAGATAATAAATATTTAGTACGTAACATGAAAACCAAATGTCGTAAGTTCAAGATAGTTTTCGTAGTTGAACTTGTGTGTTTTGTAATGTTTCAGCCCAACGGTTGTTGAATATAAATGGAAACTCTGATGATGATGACATCCTATTACGTGTTCTCAGGTTTATTGAAGTATAAATGAAGAAGTTGGAGGTTTTAAGACCTCCAACACATCAACACCAGTACGTTAACAATTTTTCCCTTGAATTTATAGAACTTCTTCATTTATACTTCAATAAACCTGAGAACACGTAATAGGATGTCATCACATCAGAGTAGCCATTTCAAAGTCAATGACCTTTAAGTGAAACAATTACAAAACACACAACTTCAACTACGAAAACTATCTTGAACTTATCGACAATTCCCAGCCATGATTACTCTAAATATTTATTATCTTCATTATAAAATTTAAATTTTAACTTTGGCTAATTTAATTACTGTATATCAACTGTAAAGTAGTCATCAACGTAAAACAACATCCACTCAAATGCCAAAGACCTCTCTAAGCGAAATAGTTACAAAACACACGAACATTAACTACGCATACTATCTTGTAACTTACGACAACTTTCACCCATGATTACTTTAAATATTTTATTATCATCATTTTAAATTTTAACATTGACAAAATTTTAAACATTGTATATTAATTGTAACATGAGCTATATGTATAAAATAAAATATTCGTCCAGTCGAAGTTCTTTTATAATTGCCTTTAAATTCAAAGATTATCTCAACATTCATCCTGTTTCATGTTATATCTACATAAAGCTAATGAATTTCATGTACATATATATTGTTCTCTATTTCTTGTTATTTGCATAATATGTTATCATAGGTCCAGATAATATGTTTTGTTATATCTGAAGATGCCCTAAACGGCGAAAACGTTCATATATTGTTATTAAATAGCAAATAAACATTTGCAAGTTTATATGCCTTAAGATTGAAATTCATTAAATACTTATTAACATATTTATACAGTTTTCGTCAATCCACATTCTTAACTACTGTGAGTTTTGAAAATCTCTAACTTCTGCTGATTATGCATAATCCGCATTTTACGTCTTTCTCTAGTCCAGTACACCATCATTGTCAATTAAGTTCTACGCCATTTGCTTTATTCTATTGTCGTAACAGAACCTGTGACAGATGTAAAGAGGTTGAAGCTTCTCTCTCCATATTTTTGTGGGGGACAAGTATTCTTTCTTCCTCTTGGTCTACATTCGTCATTATGTTTGATAAAGTATCTATCGTCCATTCTTTTTAAAACTATTATCCAGTAATTTCGATATTGGCCAATTAATTAAAAAAAAAGTAGAAATATCTACTACTTGACGGATTTCCTTCTTTATTTTGTGATCACTAGAGGCCTGAACTTTGGCAGAATGCCTTTTTAAATGTGTTAAATCTATCTTCATTTTGAAAGTAAATCTGTACGAATTACACCTTTGTGATTGAAACATCACAGTTTTGTGTTGTCCTTTTCTGCCTTTTTAAATATAAATGCCTAATTTACAAAATAAATGTTTTTTTTCCCTTTATTTGATTTTTTATCTACTATTTATTTTGCAAATCTAGTCTTTCAGGTAATGTTCAAATCTGCTTTACAGGGAGCCTTACCTGAAAGACTAGATTTGCATAATATATACGTCACTGTGTACGTTAACAGAAAACCACAATTCCAAGTCACACAGAGTTTGTGTGCACTCGATGTGGGTCTTTGGCATTTCGTCAGCCCACGCGAGTTGTGTGGATATAAAGGGAAAAGTTGAGACGGTGTCGGGTGGATTTCCCGGGTAGCTCAGTTGGCAGAGCGCTGGTACGTTCAACCAGAGGTCCCGGGATCGATACCCGGCCCCGGAACAATTTCTCCCTTGAAATTAATCATTACTATTTATTTATTTATTATTAAAAATTGTCTACAGGTATATTTTAATTTATTTCTATAACTGCTACAATGAAAGTGACTTCACCGAATGTATATTATTGTCTTTCAGTCAGTTCATATGCTCTTTGCAACTATGAGTGCTGCCGTGCAAAAATGTATAACAGTAAGCGTTTTAATTATCGCTTGTGTTTATTTGACAAGGAAATAATGAGTGCGGGTCTAACGTTATTTTTAACGGTTATTTTTCTTTCAGTTTTCATTGCAATGTTGTTGTAGCTAGCTAAATATTTAATATCGCAACATATCAGTACAACCAAACGCAAAAATGCACTTTCCAAGTCTACTGGGAAGAAGATTTCGTCCACACCTGTGGAGTAACGGTCAGCGCGTCTGGCCGCGAAACCAGGTGGCCCGGGTTCGATTCCCGGTCGGGGCGAGTTACCTGGTTGAGGTATTTTCCGGTGTTTTCCCTCAACCCAATATGAGCAAATGCTGGGTAACTTTCGGTGCTGGACCCCGGACTCATTTCACCGGCATTATCACCTTAATTTCATTCAGACGCTAAATAACCTAGATGTTGATACAGCGTCGTAAAATAACCCAATAAAATAAAAATAAAAGAAGATTTCTTTCCTTCCAATAGTAATTGCAACATAGAGTCGAAAATCTCAATTTACATTCGACTTATATAAAGCTTTTCTTGCTGCCGAAATCCCTTTGTGGATAGTACAAGGTTGTGGGTCTGGTGCAAGGTTTTTTGTAATTGCCTTTAATTGAGTATTTTAGCTGTTTATAATCAATTTTTTCCTGCCCATTTTAACTATTTATGCCTTTTTTGCGTGCATATTTTAATGATTCATAATGCTTCCGGTCTCTGGTGATCACTCATAGTGTTTTCATGAGAAATGTGGACTGATGCGAATGCCTCCTTAAGGTTGTGTATTAACGTCTGCAACAGGGTTGTCTCTTCTTCTTGTATCACATTTAAGATGCTTGATGCTTTCACCTCTCCAGCTGTTGAGGACTTCACCTCTATCCGTCAGCAGTGGCTGTCATTGTACCGTGATAGAACTTAGAATGTAAAATTAACGTTAACCCCCGCGACAGAAACTCGTCTCTAATGTCAAGCCTAAATGCATAATAAAGTAATAAAACAAATTGATATATACATCATAACCTAAGATAAATAAATTATATCACTGACACCACAGATCAATATTTTTTATATTAAACTGCTTAAGTAAACAACTACAATAGGGTTATATGTATTATAATAATAATTAATTTACATAAAATACTGATTATCTATAAATAATACCAGTACAGAATTGCAAGTTACAAAATAAAACAAGAGTGATGTTGTCGCGATATGACTCTTGTTATGAATAAAGCCACAATTAAAAATAAATAGTGGTTTAAACTTCCGACCTGTGTACTGATAACGAAAATAACTAAGTTAAATAATTGGTAACGAAAGTCACGAAATGACGCATATTGTTCCACATCATTTATTGTTTGTGCTGCCATCTGAGATATGTGCTTGTAAGTCAGCGTCTGCATATGCGAGTGTAATACAATCTAGGATGCTGAGAGGGAAGTTGGCAGTACGTCCATTGAAATGAAGATCAGGGAATCGCAAGACATCGTAAGATGTGAAACATGATTAATGTTTATCATATTTATGAATAATTATTAAGTTGTAATAATTAAGAAGTAACTAATTTTCTTTCACGTCGTAAGTAGACACCATGAAATTATTTAAAATAGCTACAGTTCTCTACACCTATAAAATTAATAATTTATTGCTCTGTACATATGAAGTGCATAATAAGAGGATATATTTCGTCTTTGAAGTGTATGTAATGTTTTTTTTTTTATAGTGACACTCGTGTATTTCGACATCATTTATATAGTGCTTAGGATGAATCTTCATTGTGCAGAACTGTGTTTATTAGAGAAACAGTTAATGTATTGGATTGGTGCATAAGTTCGTAGCGTTTTTCTGTGCTTTTATTCATTTAATAATAATTTTGGTTATGTTCAATACCTTTCAAATTTGTATTCCAAAGTGTGACCACAAAATTTCTATCCGATTGATATCTGGTTATAGTGAAGATGTTTCCGTGACTTTAAGGCTGTTGCATAGTCACCAAGTATGTCAAAGCAATGAATTGTGCTGAGGGTAGAATTTCAAAGTACTCATTGTGCACATTTTTATAGGACTCTTGTAATTTTTTCAGACGATCAACGGATTTCAAGACGCATTTACGCAAACACAAAGTCGAACGACCATTCAAATGCGAGATTTGTGGAAAGTGTTTTTCATCTTCGTCAAATTTTAACAGACATGCACGCGTACATACAGGCGAAAAGCCATTCAAATGCGAAGTCTGTGAAAAGTGTTTCTCGGATTTGGCAAATTTTAACAGACATGCACGCATTCACTCAGGCGAAACGCCATTCAAATGCGATGTGTGTGGAAAGTGTTTCACACAATTGGGACTTTTAAAAATACATGCTCGCATTCACTCAGGCGAAACGCCATTCAAATGCGAGGTGTGTGGAAAGTGTTTCACACAGTTGAGACTTTTAAAAAGACATGCATGCATACACACACGCGAAAAGCCATTCAAATGCAAGGAGTGCGGAAGGTGTTTCTTATGGTCGTCAACATTAAGAAAACATACATGCGCACGTACAGACGAAAGACAATTCAAATGCAACGTATGTGAAAAGTGTTTCTCTGCACCGTCAACATTAAGAACTCATGTACGCATTCATACAGGCGAGAGGCCATTCAAATGTGACGTGTGTGGAAAGTCTTTCTATACATTGACAAATTTAAGGCAACATATACGCATACACACTGGCGAACGGCCATTCAAATGTGAGATTTGTGAAAAGTGTTTCTCAGAATTGGCACCTTTAAAAAATCATGCACGCATACACACAGGCGAAAGGCCATTCAAATGCGAGGAATGTGGGAAGTGTTTTCCATTGTCGACAACATTGAGAAATCATGTACGTATTCACACAGGCGAAAGGCCATTCAGATGCAACGAGTGTGGGAAGTGTTTCTCATGGTCTTCAACATTGAGAAAACATTTACGCATGCACAGGCGAAAGGCCATTGAAAGGGAAGGACTTTGACAAGTGTTTCTAATGGTCAACATTAATAAAACATGTACAAATTCACACAGGCGAAACGCCATTGAAATGTGACGTGTATGCAAACTTTATCTATGACGTCTCATATTTGAGGCAACATCTACGGTTACACATAGGCGAAAGTCCATTCAAATTCGAGGTCTGTGGAAAGTGTTTCTCCCAGTTGGGACATTTGAAGAACCATGCGCGCATAGACTCTGGTAAAGTGCCATAAAATGCTAGGTGTGTAAAAAACTTTTAAAATGAGAGGGTGGTATTTTTTGGTGAAAAATGAGTAAAATCTCAAAAAAAAAAAAAAAAAAAAAAAAAAACTTTAAAATATTCTGTGATATGTGTAGAATGCATAGCGTAACATTTTGTGGGTATTTGTGCCCTTATCGGATGTTGAGTCGCCATTTTTAAACTTCCTGCGTTATTGATTTTTAAATCACTCGTCCACTTTTATTGTTGTTTCCGGTAAATTAAATTAAAAAAAAAAAACTTTCTTCTTTAAAATACTCTGGGATATGTGTGGAATGCATAGCGTAACATTTTGTGGGTATTTGTGCCCTTATCGGATGTTGAGTCGCCATTTTTAAACTTCCTGCGTTATGGATTTTCAAATCACTCGCCCACATTTATTGTTGTTTCCGGTAAATTAAATTAAAAAAAAATTATTTTTTCTTTAAAATACCCTTTGGTATGTGTGGAATGCATAGCTTAACATTTTGTCGGCATTTGTGCCCTTATCGGCTGTTGAGTTCCCATTTTTATTGTTGTTTCCGGTAAATTAAATTTTCAAAAAATTGTTTTTTTTTTTCTTTAAAATACCCTTTGATATGTGTGGAATGCATTGCATAACATTTTGCGGGTATTTGTGCCCTTATCGGATGTTGAGACGTCATTTTTAAACTTCCTGCGCTATGGATTTTTAATCATACACCCACTTTTATCGGTTTCCAGTAACTTCATTATTTTGCTATATCGCCACACAAAAATGGATATAATTTCTGAACTATTAAAGATACATGCATGAAATTTACAACACATTCTTTAGACTATTATGAAACCTTTCTCTGTAACAGAATTTTGTTAATTGATTTCATTTAAAAATACGTTCGTTTGTTTGCAAGAAAGAAAATCAGAAAATTGTTATTAAATTTTAATTGTTTATTTTACAAAAGTAGGGTCTAATATCAAAATTCTGTTACAGACAGTTTGTACAACATGCTTTTGCAAAATACATTGCAAAAAAAGTTTGAATCTATGTTTAAAAACGGTTTAGATATATCGGTTTTAGTACAATCCTGCATTGGGTATATTTTTTTTTTTAATTTGGGCCCCCAAACATTTTTTTTTTTTTTCAAAATATTTATATTTAGTTGAGTTCCTACAGCTATGAGCTCTCTACGTACAAAAAATTAATATTTTATACCAAATAGGCAAAAAACAGTTTTAAAAATACCATCCTCTTCCCATAATCAACATCGGAATATTTTAATAAACTTGCATCTCTTGACACACAGTAAAGACATTTAAATTCGGTGCCTACCAACATGGTGTGTCTCAAGTAGAATATCTCTATTATCAGTCCACTGAGTTAGCTCTGTGGTAGCGAGTCTTTCTCCATACGAGCCGGCCCGTGTTCGATTCCCGGCTAGGTCACAAATTTACATGTAAAATTTCTACCTCGGGGATAGGAGAGATGGCGGTACACATCTTCTAATCACTAAATTGTGCGCCAATATTCCTGGTTAAATACCAAATCTCTCCGTCGTGCACACAAAGAGAAGATATATGTCACTGATGATAGAGATTCGTCGGTCACATGGGGTCATTAAGCTTGAAATTTTTCGATTGGAGTAAGCTACGTGCCTGCACGGGGTTTCCCCTTCTCCCTTCCACACCATCATCCTCACACAAACCCTACACTACACTTATACATAAACTCACCCTAGTACACGACATAACTCTTCACACATACACATCATGTACAGTGTGGGCCGTCTAAGTGGTGTACAAATTGAAAATGAGTCAGAGTGCTGCCATCTATCCGTAATATGCGGAACCCAAAACACGAAAGTGAAGTGGGTAGACATTAGACAGGCACACATCGCTATAATCACGTTGTCTACTTAGGCGAGAGAGCATAGAAATGTGTTTGCGGAAAGAGTTTCACTAATTTCCTTTAGATAAATATTCACGCTCGCCTGCACTGATAGGAGAGATAGTTTTTGTGTCATGCATTTGGAAATACTGATCCAGGATCTGAACTGTTTGAACAAAATTAACGTCTTTCACTAAGAGATAAAATGCCTTTTAAATGAGATGTATGTGGAATATATTTCATGTATAAGGATACACTAAATTTGCATATGTGTTTACTTTCCTATAATATATATTTGTCTACAAAAATTGGTACTTTCACATTTGAGGATTCTGATCGCGGCTGATTACTGGGGAAGCACGGCATCTACAGTCGCAAAATTGGAGATTGTATCTCCTCGCTTTAACTTAGTTTTGTTGTTTATTTTTCAAGTATTTTCTGAAAGGATAAACTGATCATCTATTTAAAACTGATATTAGGAAATGAATGTTCAAGATGAAACCTTTCAGCGGAAATAATTTCCTGGCAAGTGCAAAGAAATTTCTCGCTGACACCCATACATCCCAGGTGGGATTTTAGTATTATCTCGCTGATATAGTCTTTTAAAGAAGAAAAGAAAAAAATAGCACGACTGTTACATAACGACGCATGTAATAACACATGAATACACACATCCTGTCAAATCATCGCTGTGTTTCCTCTCCAATTTGCGAAGAGCCACTACACACTTACAGAAACTCACCAAATATGTCATAAAATCCACCAGATTTTCGTTGCTATAGATTTTTTTGAACTTCGTTGTCAAATAATGGGAAGATAAGATATAAGATGAATAATTATTAAACATTATAACAACATACATTACTCCGTCTTAGTGCAGTCCTAATTTCAAAACTGACTGAAATTCCCATCCTATTCATAATTTGGTTTAATGATAATACTTTCAATCCACTCCTGAATTTCACCGATCAAGTCATAGAGCCTAACATTCATGGCGCGATCTCGGTAATTCTTTTAACGAATTTTTGTTTGATACCTCTTTGTGCTGGAAAACTTTACCCCAAAAATCGGTAGTAATGTTGAAATTTCTACATTTTTATTAAGTTCATCATGGGCCACTATACTTAAACGTTTTCAGTAATTTTTTGGGCTGTGTTGAATTAAGAAAACTTTTATTTGTTTAAAATGTAATGGTAACTTAGTCTAGGAACATTTTTTCCATATATTCATAAAATCTTATCAGCAGTTGCTTGATTGGAGAAGAACGAAAGAAACGCGCCTTCATCGAATTAATTTATAATTTTGTGTATTAAGGCTGTCTTCTGTTCAGTTCCAGCCATTTTGTTATGGCTGCAGTGTTCATAAACATCTAATATTGCAAGACAAGTATTTGAAATTATTAATTATTATTATTATTATTATTATTATTATTATTATTATTATTATTATTATTATTATTATTAACTATACGTTGGTTAGATCCACTTGAATATGCATCTGTTGTTTGGAACTCCATTACTTCCACTGACTCGGCTAAATTGGAGAATATTCAAAGAAAATTTATTTCCTTGTGTACTGACAGATTTTTACCAAATTCCGATTATAACTATGAGGTTAAATGCAAATATTTCAATTGCGGTAGTTTGTTCACAGACGTCAGGATCTTGATTATTTATTTTTTTGTAAAGTCATTAAGGGTGATATTGATTGTGAATCTTACATAAGCAATATCAGTCTTCGTATTCCTGCTAATGGTTTAAGATTTCATAAATTGTTTTATAATAAGAATCCTAAATCTCTGTCTCCGGTCTGCAGATGCATTAAATATGCTAATTTGCATGGATTCAACTTTCCATTTAATGTTTATCTTTGAGTTTTAACTCACTGATCTAATTTTAATAATTATTTGTCCATTTTTTTCTTGCATTTGGTCAATTGATTAATGTAGACTATTCCATTATTTCAATTATCTTATTGTACTAATTTTATAATTTTATAATTTTTATTTGATCAATGATTGATGTAGACTATTATATTGTTTGTATTTCATCTCATTGCCATTTTCTAATTCATTCTCATCATCATTTGTTGTTTTGTTCTGTTTTGTATCGCTAAACTTTAATTGGCCTTGTGCTGTTTTTTTGCACAAATATTCTAAATAAATAAATTATTATTATTATTATTATTATTATTATTATTATTATTATTATTATTTTTTGTGTTGCAATGTAGTTACTACGACAATTGTTAATTTCAGTGTAGTTGATAAATTTTACATTTCAGAATTGCGCGTAATGTTGAGAGCAGTGTGTCGTCAGAATTTCCCAGCATTCCTGCTCAAGAAGACAAATTAACGCAGTGTGGCAGTCAGAGACATTTCCGAACTCATGCAAGCAAAAAGACGTTTAAATGTGATGTTTGTGGGAAGAGTTTTTATAAAATGAGTGACTTAAAGAGACATGCACTTAGACACACGGGCGAGAAGCCATTTCAGTGTAATGTCTGTGGAAAATCTTTTAGACAATCCGGACAGATTAAGATTCATGAACGCTCCCATACAGGCGAAAGGCCGTTCGAATGCCATGTGTGCGGGAAGTGTTTCTTGGTTTCGGGACATTTAAAAAAACATTCCCGAGTACACACAGGCGAGAGGCCATTTAAGTGCCGTGTGTGTGGTACTGCTTTCTCACAGTCTGAACATCTCAAGATCCATGTTCGCCAACATACTGGCGATAGACCATTTAAGTGCGATGTGTGTGGAATGTCTTTCTCACAATCGGGACATGTGAAGACTCATTCCCGCCTACACACAGGCGAGAGACCATTTAAATGCGATGTATGTGGAAAGAGTTTTTCGGAATCGGGAAATCTAAGAAAACATGAACTCCTACACAGAGACGAAGGACCGTTCAACTGTGATGTCTGTGGAACTTGTTTCAGCTCTAAGAATAGACTAAAAAGGCACGTGTGTTTGCATGAAGGCCGAAGTTAATTTACATTATTGCCAATGTAAATTTCTACTGAAAAATTATGAAAGTTATGGTTACGGCTCGGATATTAACGAAATATTTTTTTCTCATATATAACGAACAATGCATAATGCAACACATACTCGTTTAACTTCAACACGAACTAATATAGCCTACTTTTATTTTATTTTATTTTTTCGGTCTTTTATTCTCTATTGGTCATTTTTTTAGGAAATGATCTGTTTTTGTTGCATTTTTGCCCTTTTCTGCTTATGAACGGACATTTATTTACCGTGTTGTAGTATATACAGGGTGTTTAAAAAATAGCGAGCATAATCTTAGGTATATATTCCCTATATGTAGACAATACATAAAGTGCATCACAACATGTGTCCGTAAATGCTTGGTTTCCGAGTTATAACCTCCAAAACGATATTAACCGGAATGTTTTCTTCCTGCAGGTACCGTGACAGAAGATATTAACAGAGGACACTCTGACAGTTAATTCCGAGGAGAAGGGTACATTGACTGTTCTCTTTGGCGTTGTATTGTGCGACATGTACTCAAATCAGGAGCTGGCAGAAGTGTACTTCATAGATGGTAAGGCGGACGGTAATGCTGCTCTAGCTCCTCATTTGTACCCTGATCGATGGATAGGTAGAGCTGGCCCAATGGCTTGGCATCCACACTCACCTGATTTCAACCCTATCGATTTATACTTGTGGGGCCGTTTAAAATCATTGGTGTATTCGTCATTGATGCCTGGTATGGAATCTTTTTGAAATCGAATTCTGGCAGGTCATAAGGAAATACGCAATGCTCCTGGAATTTGCGATCATATTCGCAGGGCCACGAGACATCGATGTAGGGCCTGTATTCAAACGTTCTGGTGAATATCGCTGTTTTGATGGCCATAACTCGGAAACCAAGCATTTCCGGACACATGTTGTAATGAGCTTTTTGTATCGTCTACATATGGGGAATATATACGTGAAATTATGTCCTCTATTTTTGAAACAGCCTGTATTTGAGAACCTACTGCAGATAGCTTTCGAAATTCGATTGCGTCTTGCAGGAATTTTCTTATGATTACTTGATTCCTGATCACGTGTGCTACGTGCTTCCCTAGTCTATGCAACAATAAATATTGCAGCCGCAGTGCCCACGGTCGGGATATTGTATCTCACAACTGAAGACTTAAAAATATCGGAAGTAAATGAGGGCAAAGTTTTTTTTGGGGCGGGGGCGACAGTTAGTGACTGAGTCTGATGATAATGTATTTTTCACATTTAGAAGTATATATTTTGCTTGTATCGTAGTTTTAAAATTTCAGTCATTTTTTAATTTTAATCTCATATTTTCAGAGATTTATGGTCATTTTTCTGTGATTTTTTTGTGATCAACTCCCTAGCTCTAATTATAACACACATGTAATGCTATAGGCCTCCTGTAGAATTGCAGCCATGACAACCACAAAAAAAGGGATGGAAGCCTGTGCATAAAGTTGGTATTTTTATTTTAGTATTTATATTTTTTACTGAGAGATTACAATTATAATAAACACTAAGAATAAGATGTTGAAAACGAAGCCTTTTAGCAGCGATAACATTTTTGATATCTGCGTAGGAAATTCCTATTAACTTTCATAAACTCCTGAGGTGTGATTTAGCAACGTCTCCAATATTTTCTTCTAGGTCCTCTATTGTATGTGAATTATTTTGATGCATTATTTGTATTTCTATAATGTATGCTATTTGCATTTAGGTATTTGGACTACAATTTAGTATTGACACAAAAAGAATAATGAAGAAAGTTTATCAAAGCATATGATGTATTCATCTGTACTATCCGATAATCTATAGTGTAATGGTAATGACAACTACAGATTACAGACACAAGCCAATACCATTGTGTTCTGTTTTCGCCATGGCCATGGCCAACAAATGAAATTGCAAACATATTTAACAAATATTTTCTTACAATAACAGATAACCTCAACATCCCCCAAGATAATGTAACTAACAGTTTAGATTCTTTAACACAATATTTTCCGACAAAATTCCCAAATATTCAAATATTTCCAACAAACAAACAAGAAATAATTGCAATTATTAAAAATCTAAAGTCAAAAAACTCCTCAGGGTATGATTAAATAACAAGCAAAATATTAAAAGCGAGTTCACATATTATAGCTGAGCCATTAAGTTATTTATGTAACTATTCAATGTTCAATGGTATATTTCCCGAGAGATTAAAATATTCAGTGGTTATTCCTATCTTCAAAAAGGGAGAAACAACGTCTCCAGAAAATTACAGACCCATATCACTTCTACCAGTCTTCTCCAAAATCTTTGAAAAAGTAATTCTATTACAAAAAAGAGTAATTAGAATAATAGTAGGTGCCAAATCTAGGGAATCGTGTAGGACTATTTTCAAAAAACTACAAATAATGCCCATGGCTTGTCAGTATATCTTTTCATTAATAGTCTTCCTCGTATGTAATCGTGAAAACTTTGTAACTAATTCAACAGTTCATGGCATAAATACACGTCAAAAAATGACTTTCCTACTCCATCGGCAAGTCTATCGTGCTATCAAAAAGGAGTGCGTTATATGGCAGTAGAAATTTTTAATTGCCTCCCTATCGATATAAAAAATTAAACTGAAAGTATAAAATTATTTAGGGCCAAATTAAGGAAGTACCTAATTTCTCACGCCTTCTATTCTGTACGTGAATTCATGACATTCAATAACACTTCATGAAATTGATACTAAAACTTTGTGTTGTACTAGTAGACTATATTGTAAATCTCGTCTGTATATATTTCATCTAGACTGTGACTATAAATTAAGACTATAATAGTATTAAGTTTTTTGACTTGTTCCATATTCTAGCTGTAAGTATGTATGAATACCATGGAATGTTAATAAATACTATACAATACAGATCCTGCACCATGCACACAGAGGTAACACAGCGTGCTTGTGAGTTGGTTGTTGGTGTTCTAGAATATGCAATTAGGAAAGTCCAGGATAACAGACACAGTTTATAATTCAACAGGTTACATCAGCAGCTCGTCTATGCAGATGACGTGAATATGTTAGGAGAAAATCCGCAAACTGTTAGGAAAAATACGGAAATTTTACTTGAAGCAAGCAAGGAGATAGGTTTGGAAGTAAACTCCGAAAAAACAAAGTACGTATATGATTCTGTCTGGTGACCAGAACATAGTACGAAAATAAAATATAAAAACTGGGAATTTATTCTTTGAAGAGGTGGAAAAATTCAAGTACATTTGAGTAACACTAACACACATAAATGACAGTGGAAAGGAAATTAAAGGCAGAATAAATATTGAAAATGCCTGTTATTATTCGCTTGAGGAGCTTTCATCATCCAGTTGGTCTGAAAAAATCTGAAAATGGAAATTTATAAAACGATTATATTACTAGTTGTTCTGTATGGTTGTGAAACTTGGACTGTCACTTTGAGAGAGGAACAGAGGTTAAGGGTGTTCGAGAATAATGTGCTTAGGAAAATATTTGGGGCTAAGAGGGCTGAAGTTAAAGGAAAATGGATACATTTACACAATGCAGTACTGCACACATTGTATTCTTCACCTAACATAATTAGGAACCTTAAATCTGGTCGTTTGAGATGGGCAGGTTATGTAGTACGTACGGCTCAACCCAGAAATGCATATAGAGCGTTAGTTGAAAGACTTGAGAAGAAAAGATCTTTGGGGAGACCAAGGCATAGATGGCAGGATAATATTAAAACAGATTTGAGGAAGTTGATGGGACTGGATTAATTTCTCTAGGATAGGAATCGATGACGGCTTATGTGAGAGCGGTAATGAACCTCCGGGTTTCTTAAAAGCCATTCGTAACTACTAAGTAAATTCTCCATAGAAACTACACCAGAAGGCTGAATGTTCTTTTGCTTCCCTGACTTTTGTCAGATGTAGTCCTATATAGTGATAAACTCGTAGATTTAGTTTGCATTCACAAACACTTTCTGCTTAAAATCGTCTGATGTCTGTACATTAAATGCACTGTTGTAGCCCACTCCCCACTTGTTACAAATGTAACACTCATGAGTTTCAAGACTAAGGGAAACTGACTATATCACTAGCACGTAATTCGTCCTGGACCTCTCTCGGGAAATTGTTTATGGCCGAAAATTAATTCCACGTGTTTGTCACTTCATACATCTAATAAAATCCCTGCTTTGATGTACCTTTCCTAGAAAATTTCAGTAAAAAGCGTTCCTTAAATATATATCTGAAAGGTACTAGGCCTATATTCATGATTTTGCTTTTAATTTCTCATATATCATGTTAGCCACCGATACATACTTTATATTATTAATATTATGTTCACTATTATTAATGCTGCAAGAAGCTTAAATGGAAATTTAGTAGCCAAGGGAACTTAAATTAAATAATAAAATTCGTGACTCCAATACGCCTTCTATTTCACGGCGCTATTGATCATCATACTTCCTGTGTGTTCAGGGCAATAAAGTTCATGGTTAAATTGTTCGACATTCCTATTGAAGTGATATTCGGGATTCATCAGTGTGTCCCCGTGAATTGGAGATTTGTTCATTAACGTTGCTTGTCATCCATTATTTTTTAAGTGTTTTAAAATAGTCACTTGTGGATGTGATACTTCAGTACTGTTTATTCAGTTATTCTACATAATATAATTTTGTAATGGAGATGTATCTCGCTACATGAGATCAGTAAATTGAACCCGAGGCGAAAAAGAAAAAGTGGAATTATTGCAGAAGTAGGTTGTAACTTTATTTTGAAGAGCTGATGCTGATTTTTAACGTATGTAAGTGAATATAAGGTGTAGTCTTGAATATAATTCAAGTTCAATTATAGCACTATTTCACGATTTGATCCAGGCATTGGGTAAACTAGTATGCATGGACTTACCTGCTATTTCGCGTCTGTTCAAATAGTCTTAGTTTGTCTTTACATTGAAGCAAGTTTCTTCAGATAAGTTTTACCCATCCAAAATCGAGAGTAATGTATTACATTTATCAGCACATTCTGAACATGTTTAATGAACACAATTCTTTGCCCGATAACCTGCACGTAATGTTTGAACAAAATGCTGCGACTTTTATTTGGTAGGCCTCCACCTGTACACAGCTTGTAACGGAAATTCAAAGTGTGCATGTTTTTGCCATACATAGCCTACATTAGCAGGAATCTGACTTTCAGGTAGGGAATATGAACACTGCTCGTAGTGCACAAAACTTGCTACGGCCTGCTCTTACGGTGTAGGCCTAGTTTGTTTTCAAGAACATGTGCGCTTCTTGTAGAAACATTTGCATAAATTTTTTGCTTGTTTTTACTTTTTAGAGTGCCAAGCGAACAGGAACATCTTTCATATTGCGTAACTGATGAGATAATATATCATCTCTTTCATAGGAACTGCGTACCTAATTATTGATCTGACTTCAAGATCTTCTTACTTTTTCTGGATTTATGAATTTCTGTGCCAAATTTTTAACCATACCAGCATTTTTTTGCATGGACTCTTTTTAAGTTTTTCTTATACCCGATTTACAGCTTTAGGCGAACTTTGGCGAGAGGAAGGCCCGTAACACACTTGAAGAGTTCTCGCCAGCGAGAAATGTGTTCCGAGAAAGAGGCGAAGAGCCTTCCTCCACACACTTGGCGAGTTCTCGCCATCACACATCACACCTCGCTATGATCATCTATGCACTGCCTTCATGCAGAAAGCATTTTTCTGATTATAGTAATCACTCGTTGGGGAAATATTATAGGTTATGTATTTACGTACATTGTCGTACTTAAAAATATAACCTGTAAGTATATTGTCGTACTTTACAAATTACGTGCGAACGCTATGTTGAATCTGAGTATTCAGATGATGAGGAAATGGAGTTACATGAACATATTTTGTTAATGAAAAAAGTAGGCCTAAAATTAAAGCCAGAAATATCTGAAAATCACATTGTATCTTACGAAAATAAGGGCGAGTTTTGGACACTGGTTTCGATTTGAATGATGATACGTTTAGGTGTTATTTCAGGTTGAATGGACCACAGTTTTTTTGTTATTCATGATATGATAGAGGATTCTTTGCTATGTTCTGATTAAAATTATGTAAACTGTTAAGACATGGATACATTATTTCAAATGTTTAATTAATACTATTAAATATCATCAAAATAAAGTATAGCCCTATTTATTTTCAGATAATCTGATATTTGTCTCCAGGTTTCTTCTTTAAGTATCGTGTTTATATAGTTTTCATCCCGTGTATCATATAAATAGGCCTACGGGTGACATCGTACAAGTTCGATAAGTTTCTGACTGCATTTATCAGCCATCTTTCCTCATTTTCAAATAAAATTCATCGCCACCTGTGATATCTTTTTGATATCTTTTTCTACATTCAATCGTCATAAAGAGTATAAATGTCAAACATCTTCGATAAATGTGTCAAAAAAATTCGCTGAGCTACCGATTCCAGCGAGAAACTCGCGCGAGGTTTTTGCCTCGGAACGAGAATCTCTTCCAGTGTGTGGACGTCCATTTGAATCCATGTTATCAATCTTTGAATTTTCTCGCAACACATATCTCGCTAGCGAAATCTCTTCAAGTGTATTACGGGCCTTATAATGAGGACTGCCACCTTGATTTTGATTTTCAAGAACTTTTGGTGAGACTTGTTTCTCATGTAATCTTGTCTATCTCATATGATTTCTATTTTGCATTTTTCTCTGTTCTTTCCTAGATTTTTGTAATTTTTATAAGATGCTTTCTGTCTTTCTTTGCCGAGTATTCGGGCTTGTTCATTCGTTTCCTCAGCAATGCTACTTCGATACAACCGGGTTCTATCTATCTGATAATGTCAAGTCGGTAGCTTAATATGAGCGCAATGTAACATTAGTTTGGAATATATTAAGATGACATTGAGAATCACTTTGTTTAATAGACAGTTTCCTTTTCCCACACGACGTGTTTAGGCCTACTTATGACATTTTAAAAATAAACAGCACATTAATTGATATGGTTTATTATTTCCTTGAGAATATTTCATAATTCGAACGTTTCATACCATTACTTCGATAGTATTTAGCCGCATTCCAACGTAATAGTTTAAATTTTGATGAAATGATGTACTGCTTGCATTGTTATTTACCATTTCACATAATTCGAACCAAGTTAGTTGCTGATGATAGACTATTATACCTATTCATACTCGATTCTATTCTAATATTAAGAACAGTATGTAGAAGTGTTAACGAAAATATTTACAGAATGCTGGTTAATTTACTGCCATCTATATTATTTAGTGTATACTGCACTACATAAAATAACATGTGATTATACAAGTAGCTGTTTCCAAGTTATTCTCTTAGCTCATTGGATATGATCGTGAACTGATAAGTACATCATCTTAACAGATTGGTGGCACATCGCGTAATGGCCAGGTCGAAGATAAGTAATTTGTAAAATAGATTATAGGATAAAATATAAGAGAGAATATAATGAGACAGAGGTCAATGTCACTTATGTCCCTCCCACTACAGAGACATAGGCCAATTTTACACATATTTAGTATAACTTGTTGCTTCAGGTTTGGTTAGTTTAGGTTTTGTTATAGCTTACCTTGCATATACGATTATACCGCCTACTATGGTAGGAACGATCTTGATTTTAAAATCAAATGTAGGAAACAGAAAACGGATGTAGGTAAATTCTCATTTTTAAATAGAACTATAAATGATTGGAATGATCTACCTGAGGGCTGCCCTTCCTTAAGGAGATTCAAGAATAACTTAAAAAGTTGTGTATAAAGTGAAAATTAAAATTAAGGTGACATTTAACATTTAATTTTTAAGGTGACATGTATTTATTTAGCCGGACGAGTCACTCCCTTGGTTTGAATTGTAAATTATTTAAAAGTAGCGCGTAAGAGGGCCTTAGACTAGAAATGTTTAGTTTAAATGTAGTTCTGTTTGTAAGTATGCATAAGGGTGTAATTATTTGACTTATTTGAACTGTTGTATCAGTGAAGCGAGGTGAGTCAGTGAAGTTATGGTTTTACAGTGCAGTGAACAGTTCCGATCAGTGATAATTTATAGCGTCAATGAAATGTGTCCTATAGCGTAGGGCGTACACATATGTAGGTTGTATTGTAAAATTAGGTATTTTATTTATGTTTTATTATTAATTGTAATTATTGTGTTAAATTGTATTGTGTATTCTTATTGTATTGTGTATTGCTTATAATTTTATTATGTATTGTTTATATTGTGTATACCACTGTCACCGGGTGCTTGCCCACTTGCGGTGTAAATAAATGCATACATACATACATACATACATTGGCAGTGATAAAAGTGAAATATTCGTTCAGTGGGCGTTGGATACTCTACATTCACTGAGACAGAAAGGAAGAGCAAATTAAAATAAAAAAGCTCCCTTTTTACTGACAGTTACATTTTTGCTACATCATACTCCCACACATACTACTTTTGACCAATAAAACAGTACGGAAAAACGTGTTTCAACTAATCATGGCTGCTTATCCTACAAAATTTATCACCTCCCTAGCATTTGTTTCTTTGTTTACCAACATTGTACGTTCAGTAATTGAGGACTGTTTTTGCAAAACTTGCTAACTGCAATATTTGCAAAATTGAGATTTTGGTGGATTCGTTAACATAAAGCAGTCCTCTACACGATGTTAAAGTTATCTTAGTATAATTGAATTATTTCTCTTCATTGTCAAAGTGTGATGGTTGCACCTATAACCTACTTCTTTTCATTCAGTGTTTTGTCTCTCCTGAAAATTTAGTTTTTTCAATTAGCAAGTTTTGCAAAAACGGTCCTCAATTGTACCTTTTAAAATAATTCATGTTTATTTCATCATTCTTAAATAAACTTCTCTATCATTTATCTTGTTTATATCAGTAAGTTATGTTATAGCTTCTGCTGTATGAGATTATGGATAGTCACATACCACAGATTGTTTAATATATATAATTGAAGTGGAGAACAACTGTTTTAATAAAAGTGAAACTGAATCAGCAAAGCCTTCTTCGGTAGTAATCGTCCATAGAGTTCAATGAAGATTGTATAATTGGATCTGCACAATTGGTAACACGGGAACAGCCGATCATAACACACTGCTGCCATCTAGCGGAATATTTGTATTGATAAGATGGTACAATGCGGCAATGAACCTTCGGGTTCCTTAAAAGCCATTTGTAAGTAAGTAATCGTATAATAGTCATTCCACTCGTTTTGATTTTCTCGAGATAAATCAAAACCTCAAGTGAGATTACTGTAGACTATTACACTTTTACTACGTCACACTACTTTTGACCAATAAAACGGTACGAAAGGACATCTTTCAACCAATCATGGCTGCTTATCGCACAATTTTATCGCGTCCCTAGCATTTGTTTGATTTTATCGCGTCCCTAGCATTTGTTTATTTTTATCACTACCCTAGCATTTGTTTCTTTGTTTGCCAACATTTCAAACTGCACTGGTCTGGATGTCAAACAAGAGAAAATTACAAACCACTCCAGTCGATGCACAGCACTTTCAAACATGACTCGCATTGGCATTCAAGAATAAGAATTAATAAAGATCACTGGTCATATACGAAGAGCACCATTCGGTAATCCTGAATAAGTTGAGGGATACACCATGTACATCAACGAATTCACTTCTTTTACGCACACGTCCAATATAACATCAACTGAACCACCAACCACTAAAACATTCAAATTTCAAAATTGTACTTTCAATAATTGTTTCTTTTAAAATTATTCATGTTTATTTTTATTTCATCATCGTTAATTAAAACGTTTCTCGTTTATTTCATCATCCCTAATTAAAACTTTTCTAACACTTGTTTATATTATTTAGGATATGTTTGTTATAGCTTCTGCTACATGATATTATGGATAGTCACGTATCAGAGATTGTTTAATACTAAGATTTATTGAAAATCATCTGCCAAGTGACGTTGATTACTGGGATCCGAATGATTGAAGTGGAATGCAAATGTTTTAATAAAAATGAAACTGAATAAAGCCTTCTTGACTAGTAACCGTCCACAGAGTTCAATGAAGATTCCATAGTTGGCACAACTGATAACAAGAAAACATAATCATAAAACACTACTGCCATCTAGCGTAATGTTGAGATGGTACAATAATACATTTGAAGACATATTTTCGTAAGCCAATTAATATTTTATTGTATTGGAGTACTTCGTTACTTCTAATCTTTATATACTTTCTTCTAATCCTGTAATAGTTAAATCCCACTCGAGTTTTGATTTTCTCTAGATAAATCAAAACCTCTAGTGAGATTACTGGAGATAAATTATTTATGACGTAACTTTCTCCCCACTCAATTCCCCAGTTTCTACAATAACCCGTGCGAGTGAGAAAATGCATTGATCTTAGCAAATTTGCCTATTGTGTGTAGAGAAATTGAAGTTAGTTGGGTAATTATGGAGAATGACTAGTTTTGAACAATTTTTTTCCAAACTTCCATTTTCGCGGTATTTTACCGTTGCGAAAACGATAGAAATATTTTCATAACCTAAGAACACGTTATTATAGGTCATTTTGGAGAATTGAAAGTATTTCTATCGTTTTACGACAGTAAAATAAGGCGAAAATGGAAGTTAAAAAAATAGTTCAAAATGCATAATTAGGCCTACCGGTGAATATAATAAGCTCTGCAACTTACCAATTAGACGTGAAGTGGTGAATATAGGGTCTTCCAATCTGCTCTCAAAATTCCGCACTCTTACCACACGCACAACTATCAGATAACAAAGCATGATTATTCTTCGTACATGCGAGATGTACAACCACGCTGCCACTTCATCAGACGTCCATGCACTGCCATCCACGATCCAAAAAAATAATACAAAAGACAGCCTCGATTACTACAATCGATCAATCAGTCGAACTCCACCAATCACAAACCCCATTCAAACTACTAATCCATCTTTGACACCTAAATACTTTCTCTTCCAATCTGCTTTCAAAATATCTCTACAAATACTACGCGCACAACTACCATATAACACCATGATTAATTAAAAACTCACGCAATTCTTCTTCCCTCTATCTAATAAACTCTACCTCACTCGTTCTACATCGCGCGCAGAAGACACGATACACTTCGATCAAAATCGACACAGAAAACAAATACTTCATTCAATACTGCAATCGATCGACCAATCGAACTCCCCATCCAGCAGCCAATCACAACAACCTTCACTCAAACCTGGCCACCAATCACCACAAAGCCCGCCGAATTGAACCGTATAAATCGTAATAAATTAATAATAAAAAAACACAAAAATACATGTTCCCGTCATTTCCGGAAAATAAAAAGCAAAACACTGTTTTCACCTCATAAAACTACCCTATAATCAAGTGTCCGTGTTTAAAAATCCGCGCAATCTCCATAATTACCTTTCGTTGATTTTTCATTATAAAAGTAATAAATATTTCCTATATTTCTGTGCATCAGACAATTGTAAATAATACTACTATTCCACACAGCTAGACTGTGAAGAACCTTGGCATTTATATGGATTGTCACCTGGAATGGAATGAACAAGTGAATCACACTGAAGCGACTGAAGCACCTTCTTCCTGATAAATTAAAATTAATCCTTGTACAAACACTCGTGATGCCACACTTCGACTACTGCGATATTATATTAAGTAACCTAAATGCAAATTTGAGCAGCAGGCTACAACGTGTGCATAATGCGTGCGTCCGTTATATTTGTAATATTCGTAAGTATGATCATGTTTCCCCGTCTTTCCAAACTCTGCCTTGGCTAAGGCTAAGCGATCGACGAGCCCTGCATTCTCTTGTTCTCTTATTTCAAATTCTGCGCACCGCTACCCCAATCTATTTGGCTTCTCGTTTTCAAAATTTATCCGCATATCATCAGCTAAGTACAAGATCTCATCATAACAATTTACTCATTATACCCTACCACAAGACATCTTTATATTCTTCATCTTATACAGTTTCAGTTGCTAGAAATTGGAACTCGCTTCCGAGTGATGTAAGGGGTTGTTGGACAATAACTTCATTTAGGTCAAAATTACATAAATTCTTACTTAACAGATTAAATGCTGATTAATATTTGTTACTTATAATGAAACTAACATCTGTCCATTCTTATTATTATCATTAATTTCTCTAAGTAGATTTACAAAACCTCTAATGGCAATTACATTAATATTCTAATTATAGAAATATATTTTATATTTATATATATATATTTTTTTTTCTCCCTGTAACATAGTTCTAGTAAGCTTATATTAAATTAATTTTCATCATTTTACTAGCTATCTCAAACCCCAAATTAATTATAATTGATTGAATTAAATTAGCTCATAAATTAAGTTACTACTTTACCTTATAGGTTTATCTAAATTTAAATAGCCTAAATATGTAGTCTACTAGTAGTTAAAACATATATTCGTAATTTAAATATGTATTGTATTGATTAAGGCTGGTTGAGTGGAAGAGAAGGCCTTATGGCCTTAACTCTGCCAGCGAAAATAAAACATTATTATTATAATTTGCTTCCGACATGTAAATAAATTTAAGATAATGTAGATCTAGCAACTGGGAATAAGCATCTCTGAACAGCTCATTTTCTGTAAATCTCTCTTAATTACAGAATCTCATCTTTTGATTTGATCAAGATGGAACCTGATGTTGATCCATTGGGCTTACAACCATACGAAAACACGTACAAAACAGAAGAGAATAATGGTTTATCAGAGGTAAACTGAAAAGTCTTACTATGTATTTTGTTTATTTGTTTATCTAACAGTGCTAAAAAAGCATACATTTCAATATTTTACACTTTATATTCAGTAGATTAAATACGATTCCCGTGCCGTACCTATGTGGTATAGGTAAGGTGACATGATTTGAATTGGGGATATGCAATGCGAGTTTGTTCGAGTATCCATGCAGGAAGGGATTTTCACATAAAGTTCTGCTAGTCCATGAGACTGGTACTCACCCCGCATGGTGATCGAGAAAAGCAGAGGAATCGTAAGTAATGTCGTCCAGTCTCAAAAACCAACTTAATCTATCATGGAATCACTGTGTTCATCACATTTTATCTTCCCTTGTCGGTACTGATTTGAGGATCTTCCACCTCTGCTGCGGGTAAATTGGTATTAGGCTAGCAGTCAGCTGGTAGCATTTGGTAATATTAGGAATTTTGGATATTGTATTTATTATTATTATTATTATTATTATTATTATTATTATTATTATTATTATTATTATTATGGTCTCCCTCGCTAGCGCAGTTGGTATAGCGCTGGCCTTCTATGCTCAAGGTTGCGGGTTGGACCCCGGCCGAGGTCGATGGCATTTACGTGTGTTTAAATGCGACAGGCTCATGTCAGTAGATTTACTGGCATGTAAAAGAACTCCTGCGGGACAAAAATTCTGGCACACCGGCGACGCTGATATAACCTCTGCAGTTGGGAGCATCATTAAATCATATTTTAATTTTAATTTCATTACGATTATTATTATTATTATTATTATTATTATTATTATTATTATTATTATTATTATTATTATTATTATTATCGGAGGGCGGATTTTGATCACCTAAAAACTCTAAAAATTATCTATAAAATGACCCAAAAATGTTAGAAAATGACCTAATCAGGTAATCTTGTCGTACTTTAATTTTTATTGTAATTGTAATTGTAAATTTAACATTAATTGTAATTTTATTCTTCTTATTATAGTTGTAATCCCCTGGTAGAGGGGCAGTGAAAGCCTGACAGCCTTATCTCTTCCAGGTTAAATAAATAAATACTACTACTAAAAATAGACAATCATATACATAATTAGTCAAAATTCTACCTGAAATTAACAGCTCTCCAGACTGGCTGCTTTGGTATTCCCATATAAAAGTATAAAATTTCCCACACGAATACAATTTTTCCCACAACCTACAGTATGAGCTACAATTAATTATTAATTAGGTTATAATTAAATGTTTATGTAATTACAATGAAACAGAAGGATAAATGTATCTCTCACTAAATCTCCTCCATATCTAGCATAGATTATTCCAGTCGCTGAGACTAAAATGGATGTCGGTGACTGCAAAGGAGCTGCAGTTCAATTCTTTTGTTTGGAATGCACAGCGTAGTACAACAACTCAGACGAGAGTGCCAGCAACTATTCTATTTCTCTTTTTCCTTTTGACTTCACTTACTGTCTAGAAAATCCTTTCAGATTTCTCATTTGAATGAAGTAGTGGCAATATTAATTTTGCGAGTTTTCCCATATTGGGAACTTTTAGTTCGTCATTGATGTTTTTGTGCTTAAATGACATTAAATTTAAAATTTTTCCCAAATCTGATTAACATTTAAAAGATGACCAAATCACATTAAAATTTAAAAGATGACGAAAAAGTCCTCAAAATTAAAAAAATTAGAAAAATAATGCCCTCGAAATTAAAAGAAATTAGTTTAAATATTAAAAAGCTAAAATTACCGAAAAATTACGTAAAAACTATACATTTGTGTAACCAGCAGCTTGTATCCAAGATTTAAATATTTATGGGCATTGCAAAGGACGTAAAGAAAAGAAAATGACGTCATCAAAATCCGTGTTTTTATTATTATTATTATTATTATTATTATTATTATTTTTATTATTATTATTATTATTTTTATTATTATTATTATTATTATTACTATTTTATATTATTATTTTATTACTATTGCTATTATTATTATTATTATTATTATTATTATTATTATTATTACTGTTTTATTTTATTATTATTACTATTATTAATTTATTATTATATTATTATTATTATTATTATTATTACTATTTTATTTTATTATTATTTCTATTATTATTATTATTATTATTATTATCATTATCATTATTACTACTACTACTATTAGTATTACTATTTTATTTTATTACTATTAATATTACTATTATTATTATTATTATTATTATTATTATTATTATTATTACTATTATTACTACTATTGTTATTATTATTATTATTATTATTATTATTATTATTATTATTACTATTATTACTACTATTGTTATTATTACTATTATTATTATTATTATTACTATTTTATTATTATATTATTATTATTATTATTAATAATTTGTAATGCATATGTCACTTCTGGGAATGTGGAACAGAAGGCCTCATGGTCTTGCTTGGCCAGAATAAATAGATTTGTTAGTCTCTTTTGTTTGAAGTTGTATCTATGTTACGCAGTGCAGAACAGGCTGATGTTCGTTACATGTGAGGAAAACTTCAGTTGCTTCAGATTTTGTGTGCCTGTGTTTCGCAGGAAGGAAATTTATCGGATCGGCAAATGCCTGGCATGAAGGCGGAATTCGTGGACGACAGCTATGACCTCACATCAGAGATTAAAGTTGAGGAAGGCCAAGGGTCTTTTGACTTTCCCGTGGTGAAGTGTGAAGGCTTGTCTGTGGTGAAGTGTGAAGCAGTGGTGAGTGCCTCACTATATTTATACAATATAAATACCTCGGTTATACATGGCTCTGATATATACGTAATTATACTGAGATCTTAGCAAAATTACGTTTAATAATTTAAATTAAAGTCTTAGAAACTTTTTATATATCATCACCAAATTTCGAAATGTGGCGTAGGAAAACAGTGACATAGATGGCCAACTAAGGCTCTCTGCATAATTTGCTATCCTTTTCAGGAAGGTTCTTTTGATCAGGACGGAGTTAAAGAGGAATTGAAACTGGAAGGACCTTCAGAAAAGGATGAAGTGTTTGAGAGGTGAGTGAAGTGTGCTACTGTTTGTCTTCTTCTTAAATTGTTTAACAGTGACAAATATATATATACACACAATATTTGTAGTGTGTGAAGGTATTTTGTAAGTCATATTTGGATTTGGCCATTTATGTTAACTGCTGTGTATTATTTTGATCCTGAAATGTGATATGAACAGCTGCTGCTTTATTATGGTACAGTTCTTCAGGAACCTTATGTCATTTCTGTCTTTATTTCTTCGCTTCATTTCTTTTTGTCTTTTAAAATCTTAGTTGTTTAACATTTTTTTAATTTCCACTACTTTTCTGCCTGCATTCATTTCATATCTTGGATATCCTTGTCACGTGATATATACATTTCAGTGTTTTTTTTTATTCTTTATTTCTTGTCCTTCATAATTTGTTCACTCCACCACTTCACCTTAATTCTTCTAGTCGCGAAGCTCTTAAGGCTTGCCTTATTATACTTAGTACCAGTATAAGTTCCTAATAACGATGTATCGTAACATTTGGCTTCACTCCAGTCCTTCCATGTATTAAATTCACAATTGGCAGCAATTCCGCTGTGAGAGGCTTGTGGCACAACCAAAGACGTTATATAGTATACTAGACTCACACGGAGCGCTGGTGTGCTGTCCAAAATTGAAACCAGTCTGCGCATGTTCACGCCGCCATGAAATTGGTAGAAACAACATTGTCATCAATGTGAGGAATCACTGTATGGCAACAAATCCCTCAAACACATAGCGTTTTTATTGAGAAAAGACAATGGGGGTTTGGCTATTCCATCAGCACATCGTAAAAATTGTATCTTTAACAGTTGAAATGTACACTAAAATTAGATGCTATCACACAGCAAGATCTTACAACGTTAATTTACATAGAACAATTGTCAGGCAGCATCTAACAAAATCCATCCTCTTCAGAATCAATAGGTATGTAACTATATTATCATGTGCATTTTTGTGCTACTTATTAGTTATCGTTCATTTTTTTTTCTATGTGGTTTTATTTATTCCACTCTTTTAAGGGGTTCCCAGTTTTATTTTCATTCGGATAGTAAATGTAAATAAATATCTATGAGTATTATAAAATAAATAAAATTGTAATGTAATTGTTAATCTCTACGTTATCTGGCAGCATCTATCAGAAACCATCCTTTCAAGAATTTAGAGGTAGCCCTATGGTGTTATCTTTTAATTTAAAATGGGTTTTTGGGGTATCTGTATTGTCAATTGTACATGAATTTGATTTGCAGGCATTCCCAATATTATCTTTCATTGTGGTTATAAATGTAAATAGTTACCTAACTATATGAAGGCCTATTATAATATCTTACATTTTAATGTGTCAATTTTTAAGTCATCATCAGGCAGCATTTACCTACTCCCCTCTTTCAAGAATCAAGAGGTATGTTGTCTTTTCAAATTGGGTTAAAGTGCTTATTTAAAATTACTTTATATTTGTGAGACGTCTATGCTGTCATTTGCACAGCAATTTTTGTTGTTGTTTTGTTTTTGGAGATATTCCTAGTGCATTATTTTTCACTGGGGGTTATAAATGCATATAGTTCACATACAAATAATCCGTTTATATTTTGCAGGATATATATAATTAAAAAAGCAAGGAATGTCATCTTATTGACATAACATATGTGCATAAAATTACGTACTATCATTCCGCAAGCAATGATATATATTTATTTAAAATAGCAATATATCATGTAAAGAAATCCACTCATAAAAATTATGTTTTTTTACATAATGTGATTATGTTTAGTTTTTAGGTCCTCATGTTACCTATTATTTGCAATGAATTAGAAACAGGTAGGCTACTTTTTATAATTGATAGCATTCCCTTTATTAAATGAAGAATGACTTATAAAATACGATGTAATTTTGCTACCTTTGCGCATTACATTTTGCGTGGTTACTTATGTCCTGTGGTCTGAAAGTACCGGTAATATAATTTTCGATTCTCTAAAACTTAACAACATCACATATTTATTTCACTTAAGAGTTTGATTATAATAAGAACTTGTGTAATCAAGGTGCATGTATTTACGTCTTGTGATCTAAGAGTAATGTATGTTAATATAATTTTCCATTCTCTGAAACCTAACAATATGCTGATTAACACAAAATTATACATTCTATAATGTGTATTGCGTAGGCCTATTTATGGATGTATGAGCATGTTTTCTATCAATTGCTGCGTACGTATTTTCTTTCCTTTAATGCTTTGACCCATATCAATGAAACTTTGAATATATTTATTTCGTCCTAATTTTACGTTAAACGTCGAAAATGGACATAATCTGTCAATTTTAGATCATCACAGCGTTAAATTGTGTGATTTACGTACTCCTATGTTGCGTCTGCTCTCCTACATCATGGCGGCAAGCGCAGCGTTCAATTTGCCCTGGTTTCCTCGTTCCGCGCAGCCGAGACTGTAGGGGCTTGGGCACAACCTATTCTCTATGACTCAGTAGCAGGAAGCAGGGCTAGTCTCAACAAAATATAATACATTGTCCTATGTTCGTGTTCTGGGAATACGCTGCACTGTTTAGTATTAGTTTAATCAAACGTGCATGCGTGTCTGTGTTACTAGTTTTGTGTAAAATTGGTCGCACTGACAATATTGCGATCATTATTTACAAAATTAAAAGAGAAACCTTTTTAAAGTTTAACATATGAAACAAAATGTGCTTACAAGGATAGGAGATCGACACCATATTTACATATTAAAATGGCGGATGTATGAAGATAAAATAGAAAATTTAAATTGTCATTGTAGAAGAAATATCCTTGACTAACAGGGTGGTCTGAAACAAAGATATTGTATTGTTATGCCTGTATTCTGTTTGGGGGTGAAAATGAGTGGTCATCATCTTCTTGTAGGCTCTATGTCACAAACAAATTTGAAAGAAAAGCGGAGAAACATCTGCAATTTAAAAAAAAGATACAAGGTAAGCAGATTTTTTCAGCCTATTTAGCATTTACACCTGAGCTTCGCCACTTTAATTCTTCATGAATTTCTTGCTGCATCTATACCTGCGATTCTCAGACTTTTCGTATTTCGCTCTTCTTTTTTTGTCTTATATAAATCTGCGCCCCCTCCTCACATAATATAAAATACAAAGATAGGTGACAATAACCCAATACGCGGGAATTTATACTCGATTGGCAACACTGGCTATTGCTGCCAATGTATTGTGGTCGCGCAGTATTATGACGTCATTTCCTGTTACCTGAATGTTTGTGGAGATATCGATGCGCCTCATACTTCCTGGATTGAAAATATGCGACTATAAAAGCAGAGCGTCTGTGGGTGACTTGTTAGTTGTTCCATTGCGATTGTGTTGTGAGTTTGTCACTTGGAGTTCCTACTCTAGTGTATGTATGTAGTAAATAGGGATAGTTATTTAATTGGAGGCAAACATAAGCGTGAGACCAAAGACGCATCTAATTCATCAGAAACAGTCAGTACTAGTGCTAATACTATTTTAAAATCAAAAACACGAAAATATGACCAAGCATATTTAAACTTCGGTGTTTACAATCACTGTTATAAGTGGTAAAGGAAATCCTTAATGTGTTTTTTTTTTTTTTTCAAGAGTTTGGGTACAGATACCATGAAACCAAATAAATGGAAGGGGCATTTAGAAACCCGTAGAAAAGGAATGTGGGCCTTATGTTAACTTGCTGAAAATAAACCGTGCAACTTTCCGTGTATACATGGTTAGTTAAAAGTCCCGCACCACCTAAATAACTTTTGAAGCATACGGTTCAGTGACATGAAACTTGGTATGTGGGGATAACCATATACTAGGAACTCAATAATGGTATTACAGAGTTTTTCTACTTCCGGTTTAACCTAAGTAACTCCAACTCTCTAAATTTAAATGGAACACCCGATATATATTTTTTATTTTTGAATAAAGCTCATTAAGAGCTTTTCAAAAAGTACCCACACTTGATACTTCTGTACAAATTCAGTGTTGCTAAATAAAAATGGAAGTGGTGCAAGATATTCCTAAAGCCTGGTTAAATCATTCCTTAAATTGTTTCTATGATCGAGTGACACATTGTAAAGCAGCTGAGGGCTACCAATTTGAACTCATAATTTAGAAGGTGAGCTAGCTTTGTTTTGTTTTTGTTAAGGAAAGAGTATTTTATTATTTTGATATTCGATACACTTTTCTGTTTTCTTGCCTTAGCAACATTGAATTTGTACAGAAGTATCGAGCGTGGGTACTTTTTGAAAAGGTCTTAATGATCACTATTCAAAAAAAAAAATATTTTGAGTGTTCCATTTAAAATAAGAGACTTGACTCGGTAATACCATTATTGAGTTCTTAGCATATGGTTATCCTCACATACCAAGTTTCATGTCACTGAACCATATGCTTCAAAAGTTATTTAGGTGGTCCGGGACTTTTAACTAACCCTGTATACATGACTTTAGTTAACTATACATGCAAAACATGATTATTTTGTTTAGGGACCTTGAAGGCATTATACAGGGACATCATTTTATTTTTACTTCAATTTTTTATTGTACCTGAGTTTTTGAATGTACTTCACTCCCACCCCTTCTACTAATGAAGTTCAACCGTCCTCTACACAGACCCAAGACCCCATATACAGTCATAGTAGCCTTACCGTCACAGTACGTTCCAAAAATATGTTCGCGTTTTCCAATGACGAAACAGCTCTGAATATTGCATCATTTTCGCACAGGTACTGTCGTCCATTTTCCCACGTCGCATTCCAGTTTTCCCCACCAGCTTTTATTCGTCAGCTAGTGGCTGGGCTGTCTTAGCTCTTTTCTGAGAACATTAATTTCTGTTAGGAATTGGACATCTACGTAATATTATACCCATACAACTGTTTAAAATAACTTAGATAAAAGGGCCTCGTTAAGTAATTAATTGTCAAGTGATTTCCCTCCTTTCTACGATCCTGCGACATAACCACTTGGATGGACAGTAGATAGCATGTCTGAGTAATTTTATCTTTTCGGATCGAGCAGATGTGAAGATTGAATTTACAGTACGTAAGGTACTCTTTTATAGAGTAGGTACAGAATTATTTCAACATGAGTTACTAGTACGAAGGACGAAACTGGTAATTGGAATTACACACATTAGAACTGAAGCCTGTATCGAACTGAACCGCCACCATTTTGAAAATGTGTTTAAATATCCATATTATGAATATTTTTCAATTTAACTTCATTCTCTATAGTGTACGCTAATGTGCTATAGACAGTATAATATACACTGCATAATGAATACGTCCGCATGGAAAGCTCAGTTCGTGAGTAAAAACACTTATTGTTAATACAGTACTGTATTCTGATTAAACAAAAACCTAATGAAAATTATCAAACTGAAAAGCGTGATATTTCCTAGTTTACGTAAATGGATGAACTACTTTTCTTCCCTCCTATACCTAGTAAAGTGATTTGTTTGTATATTACGCCATCGAACTCCAGTCGTGGAAGGGGGTAGCAACCGTTGATCCAAAGGTATAGCCAGGTTAATATCAAAAATGTTAGTAAAAATAAACTGATGTCTCTGTAGATGCTTCCCGCATCTCTCTACTGAAATTGGTACTGTTACAGACAATTATTTTTGTCATTTTAAACTGGAAGATTACGTTGAAATATCGACAAATAATGATAAGGTATTTCAATTATGATTATTCCTCATGAAATAATCCAGAAACCTATTTCAGGAATGATACTAAACTGTTTTCTACATCATAACATACGAATTTATTACCAAGGAGGTAGATATAATCCAATTCAAGTTCTCAAGTCATGTGACAGCCATTGCTCCGTCATACATTCGTGGCTAACGCCATACACTTTTATGACGTCACTAATGACTTCTTACAAATACTATACAACTATTATTCATTATTTCGTGAAACAGAAAGTTTCAACGGCATACTATATTGTAACTTTTAGGTCTGAGGTCCATATTACATGGATGTATTTTTTGACACGAACTTTTACCAGTAACCTTACATTTTTGGTATAGAGCCCTTGTCCCGTATGTTAATTTGAAATTTGAATGAAATATCACACTTCTCATGGAATTACCCACCAGACTCTCCTGGAGAAATTACGAAACATTCCAAATTCAATAAAGACGACAGAAAACACATGAGTATCATTCGCACTGACGGTCAGTTTTCATTACAGCATTTCAGATAATCATGAGACGATTGTACCATCAGAATGTGACGGCATTACTAGTGAAGATCATGTGACCAAAGCCCGGAGTTGCAAGAATTTAGTATCCTCTGAAGAGAGAACAGTTGACACCCTTGACGAGACAATTCCTAGCGGAATTAATTACAGTTCATTTAAGTGTAATGTTTGTAAGGAGGTTTTTAAAACATTCCAATCTCTCAGACATCATTTTGCCTCTAATACGTGCAAGAAGCTATACAAGTGCGACATCTGTGGGAAGTGTTTCTCTCACTCGTGGACTTTGAAAACTCACGCGCGCGTACACACAGGCGAGAAGTCATTCAAGTGCGACGTTTGCGGGAAATTTTTTACGCAGTCGGGAAGTCTTCAGAAACACCAACGCGTTCACGCTGGCGATAAACCTTTCAAATGTGAAGTTTGCGGGAAATTTTTCTCGCAGTCCGGAGATTTGAACAGGCACGCACAACTACACAGTGGCGAGAGGCAATTCAAGTGCGAAGAGTGCGGGAAGTTTTTCTCGCAATCGGCGAATTATTTGAGACATGCACGTTTACACACGGGCGAGAGGCCATTTCAGTGCGATGTCTGCGGGAAGTCTTTCGGGCAGTCTGGCAATCTCAAGAAGCATAAACGGTTACACACAGGCGAACGGCCATTCAAATGCGATGTTTGTGGGAAGTGCTTCCCGGAATCGGGACATTTAAAGCAACATTCACGTATACATACGGGTGAGCGGCCATTTAAATGTGATATCTGTGGAATGTGTTTTTCGGAATCTGCACATTTGAAAAGTCATGCGTCCGTACACACGGGCGAAAGGCCTTTCAAATGCGAATTGTGCGGAATGCGTTTCTCCGAATCCGGACGGTTGAAAAGTCATGCATTCCTTCACACGGGCGAGAGGCCTTTCAAATGTGATGTGTGTGGAAAGTGCTTCTCTCTTAAGGGAAATCTGAAGAAACATATACGCCTACACACAGAAGAGAGATAATTAAAACGCAATTCATGTGGAAATTAATTCTCGAGGATGAGAAAACAAAACTTGGACATATTCCCACATAAAAGAGGTTATTCATACGCAAAGTAATATGGTGAATGTACCTTGTCATCAATATATATCAAAACGTATTCATACCATGCTATATTCTATCAAACTTATTGCTCCTGTAAATCCTTTTAGATTAGCGTCCCATAATTCAAATTCAAATTTATATACAATTTACATTTGAAATGTATACATATTACTAGATACCCGAAATGAGCATATGCTCGTGCTCGGGTACAGTCCAGTAGTCTACATAAACTTTACAGAGATCAATAATAATGTTGATGATAGAAATAACAGTAACAATAATAATAATAATAATAATAAAATAATAGTAGTAATAATAATAGAATAATCGTGACGGAGATGATACAAAGATAGTAATACAAAATAATTCATTAATAATAACAATAATATTAGTGATAAAACAAAAATATTTACAATAAAATAAATACTAAGAGGGATAAAATAAAATATAAAATCACTAGCCAGAGTTGACACAACTTAAATAAGCGTATAATAACCGGAAAAAAATGACGAACTCGAAAATCAACAAAAAAAAGTTCGATGTATCGCAGATGACAGCAACCGCCGTATTGACATTGTGTTGTGCATTAAAGGTAGTAGGGGGACCCGGAAGTTTACGTAACTGCCGTTCTCTTCGAATCTTCTCGTACAATCATGGGAGGTTAATGCTCCAAATACAAAATGTCTACGAGTCAAAACTGTTCCTTATTACCAGGATAAATACAAATAATCCTGAAATATATTAATCAAGTTTCAGTTATAGATCTCCCATTTTGTGCAAGAGGTATAGTATCAAAATTTTTATGAATGGCGGGGAAAATATAAATTTCAAGAACTCTCTAGTGACAGAGATAGTGACAAGTACAATCAAGTGTACCTGTGGTGATGCTAAGAAATCATTCATTGGAGATATACACTGTAATTAATTAAGAAAATTATTTATTTATATTTATTACAATGTTTTATCTTATAGGGTACATGCATCAGATAAATACAATAAAAATTAGTACCATATAATGCTAGTAACACTTAAAAAAATAAAAAAAATTATCAAATATCATACAAACATTTTTACTTTATTTTTAAACTTAAGAATGTGTAAATTGCTTAGGTCTGGATTATTTTTCAATACTGAATTGTATAGTCTTGGTCCATAATTCCTACTGTGTCTTAGCGTGGCATTTAGGTTCTGTCAAAAGAGTTGGGACATTTTTCTTCTGGTGTTATGTGTATGTTTTTCAGTTATAAAATTAATTCGATTTTTTGTGAAAATAATTTAATACTGTATGTTTATATATTTGCTCAATTTTTATTACTTGGAATTCAGAATAAATAAATTGTGCCGGATAATCAAGTGGTTTATGCAGACAAATTTTGATGATACGTTTTTGCAGTAATATTAATGGAGTTAGGATAGTCTTTGTCATTCCACCCCATCCTATTATTCCGTATTGAATGACTGATTCAAACAAGACTAGATAAACAACACGGAGAATATCGATATTCATATATGCACGAAGGGTTACAAAGTTGTGAATTAAAAGAGTTGCTATTATTATTATTATTATTATTATTATTATTATTATATTTAATTGTAGTGAAAATTCTCTTTCACTTAATATTGATAAAAATGTTTTATAATGGCAGGCACTCCAATATTTGTCCGAATCCATTTCTTGGTTTGAGTTGCACAATGGGCAGTTAGGGGACTGATATATTCCAATTCTATGCAGGTGTTTGGCCAAACAATCATGGCCTGTTGCCAATCTAAATGCAGCTACAGACGATTTTCGTGGTTAACCGGGAATTAACTGTGGATTATGATGCAGAGAGTTCCATTTTTTCCCTTGGGATTGTGTTACCAAATTTTGTTTGTCGAAGTCTAAGTATGTATATTCAATAAATCTCTTCACAGAGTGATACGTAGATTTAGTAACAGGTCTGTAAGTAGCAGTGCTGCCCTTCTTTGCTAAAGCATCCGCATTCTCGTTTCCCAGGATTCCACAATGGGATGGTATCCATTGGAATACAATTCTTTTATTGAGTGATATTAATTGAGAGAGATTTTAGTTATTTCTGCTGTTTGAGATGAAGGTGTGTGTCTAGACTATTGATAGAATAGCTGCTTTGGAGTCTGACAATATAACTGCATTCTTAAATTTAAAGATTTGGCATAGAAGATGCCTGAGACTTTCACTTATTGCAATGATTTCTGCATCAAAACTTGTTGTTCCATACCCAAGAGATCTATAAAGTGAGAAGAGACAGCACGTAACACCTGCACCGGCACCTTGTTCTCTGGAGATCAAGGATCCGTCGGTGTATATATGAAGCCAGCTTTGTGGAGGGTACCTTAGATTAATTGTCTCTAAAGACAATTGTTTTATTATTTCAGTGTTTATTTCTGATTTCAGCATTTCTTGTATTAAATTTGGATTATACTATATTTAATAGAGTTAGAGGATTTGGTAAAAATGTATACATGAAAATTATTTTAAATCGTAATGGAACTTTATCTACAAATTCAGATTGAATCTGATGTAGGTTGGAATGTTTATATTAATCACATTGCTAAAAAATTAATAAACTTTTTTTGTCCTTCAAATATTAAAATATAGTGTGAATTATGATACATTAATCACTGTGTGTTATGAATGTATTCAGGTTTTGAACTATGGTACATTGTTATGGGGTAATCTTGTAAGAAGCTTTTTCGAATACAGAGGAGAGCTCTCAGAATTATATGTAGAGCTCGCCATGAAGAACATTGAAAACCACTTCGTATTAAAACAGGTATCCTTAACTTTCCTTCTGTTTATGTTATGGTCTGTCATTTATATATCAGGAAAAATATTGATACATTTCAGAAGTCCCATGACATCCATGATTATTTTACTCCTGCCAATTTCAATATATATCTGGATAAATTTAAGTATTTCTTTCGCAGAACAGTTTTGAATATATGTCTATAAACTTATTTAATAGTCTCAATATCACTGTTAAGAACTTACCTATCCTGACATTTGAAGGAGGGATAAAATCTAAACTTAAATTAAACGCTCTTTATAACTCGAAAGAATTTTATGATATTGTATTTTGATATTTTACACTTTTATATTCTAAATTATGACGATGCCATTACGCTGCAATATATTTTGCCAAAGTAAAACAATTCAATTCAATTCGAAATATAAAAATTGGAAATTTATCCTTTGTAGAGGTGGAAAAATGCAAATAACTTATAACATCAGTAACAAATATAAATTATATTCGCGAGGAAATTAAACACGGAATTTATATGGAAAATGTCTGCTATTCGGTTGTGAAACTTCTCTCATCTAGCCAGCTTTGACAAGATCTGAAACTTAGAATTTATAAAACAGATATATTACGGTTTTTCTGTATGAATCTCTAACTTGGACTCTCACTAGAAAGGAACAGAGGTTAACGGTGTTCGAGAAAAAAGTGCCTAGGAAAATATCTGGGGCTAAGAGGGATGAGGTTACAGGACAATGGAGGAAGTTATAAAACGCAGAACTACACGCATTGTATTATTCACCTGACATAATTAGGAATATTAAATCCAGACGTTTGAGATGGGCAGGGCATGTAGCACGTATGGGCGAATCCAAAAATACATATAGAGTGCTAGTTGGAAGACCTTTGGGGATGCCAAGACGTAGATGGTAGGATAGGATAATATTAAAATAGATTTGCGGAATGTAGGATATGATGGTAGAGACTGTATTAATCTTGCTCAGATAGGGACCGATGGCGGGCTTATGTGAGGATGGCAATGAATCTCCGGGTCCCTTAAAAACCATTTGTGAGTGAGAAAGGAAAATATATGGACAGATGGGTGTGCTGCAGATTGAGTTCTGCTCCTGGGTGAGTAAGATATTGAACAAAGATGTTAGTAAGAAAGAGAGGATGAATGTTTCGAGGTCCTTGGTAGGAAGAATGAAATCTGAGGATGTTAGATTAAACTATCAAGTTTGATGTTAGGTAAGGCATGTGTCCAGAAATGCGAGTGTTACGCCCGTAACACAATTGCAGAGTTTCCGCCAGCGAGAAAATTAAAAAATTGATAACGGATTCAAATGGACGTCCACACACTGGAAGAGATTGTCGTTCGAGGCAAAAACCTCGCGCGAGTTTCTCGCTGGAATCGGTAGCTCAGCGAATTTTCTTGACACATTTATCAAAGATGTTTGACATTTATACTCTTTATGACGATTGAATGTAGAAAAAGATATCACAGGTGGCGATGAATTGTATTATTTTTATTTGAAAATGAGGAAAGATGGCTGATAATTGCAGTCAGAAACTTATCGAACTTGTACGATGTCACCCGTAGGCCTATTTATATGATACCCGGGATGAAGACTATAAAAACACGAAACTTAAAGAAGAAATCTGGAGACAAATATCAGGTTATCTGCAAATAAATAGGGCTTTATTTTATTTTGATGAGATTTAATAGTATTAATTAACCATTTGAAATAATGTATCTATATGCCTTAACAGTTTACGTAATTTTAATCAGAATATAGCAAAGAATTCTCTTTCATATCATGAATGGCAAAAAGAAAAAAAACTGTGGTCCATTGAACCTGAAGTAACGCCTAAACGTATCATGATTCAAATCGAAACCAGTGTCCAAAACTCGCCCTTATTTTCGTAAGATGCAATGTGATTTTTCAAATATTTCTGGCTTTAATATGTAAAATTTATGGAACTCACTTCAGGAAAATGATGTAAGGTAAGGGACTGGAAATTTCTAGGATTTTGTCATAGATAATGGGCGTCATTCGGTATCTTACGGATTTCAGCCTTTTAAAATATCTTAAATATCATGGTGTATGTTCTGAATGTTTGAACAATCATTGCTGTCAAGTCATAGACTATACACTGATGAGCAGGGCTTGTTTTGCACAAGTATAAACCACTATGCCAAATTTTTCATTGAACGCTACTCTTCAATATTTCAGGGATAATAGGTAAGATTAAATTTAATGGAGATGGTAATGAAACTGTTTTTGATTAGTGGCATTTTCATAACGAGTGGATTAGTATTCACTTCAAGATTATTATGTTGATTAATTTGTTATTGTACACAATATTTTAATACCAAAGTTCGTTTAAATAATTTTTGTGACCCATTGTTTTCTGAAATAATAGTCCAAATTTAATATAGTGTTTGTGAAAATATTTGCTGCTGGAATATGTCTAATGAATTTAGGTAAATTATAATTGTTGTAATAAGTTTGTTACGGTAGTAATTTCTTACGTTATAATAGTGTAAATAAAGATTTATAAATTTTTATTATTATATTGTTCTTTTTTTTTTTTAATATTTAGATGTAAAGGTAATTATTTATAACCCTACTTAAAAAAAAGTTAAAAGTTTCGTAATTAGGTTTAAACAGGGACGGGGAATAGTCTCTCTCAGAAAGCTTAGCTACTCCTGCTACAGTTGCTGTTATACCGGTATGTAAAGAACTCATGCTGATTATTCAGTTTACGAATTCCTTGTGCCAGGTTTAAACATAGTAAACCAGCGCAGAGTTGCTTCCTCGTACTCCACTCATAAACTTTCTAGTGTTCAGAGGTCTCGCCTCAATTGTACCTACATAACATTGGCGACATTACGGAAATTTCATGCTATGCCAGCGGTGACCAAAGCGGTATCGTGATTACATCATGTAATTCCAGACATTCAAACGGGTACGAGGAGTTTCCTGTACATTGCTGTGTGTTTCATTCACGTACTGAAGGCAAGCAGTGGCGGTATCATGTCGCTCTACAAACACACTCTCTACAAGTAGTAAGAGGTGGTTTCGTAAAGAATGAGAAGGAGAACTTTTTGTTGTTCTGTTGGACGAAATGTTTACTTTGCTCAACAGTTCAATTAGGAGTATATAGAAACATGAATTGCCACGCTGAATCATCATCATCCATAGCGCTACAGCCCTGATTGGGCCTCGGCTTCCTTAAGAATTCTTCTCCATCGGTCTCGATCTTTAGCCACCGTCCACCAGTTCTTCACTCCAAGCCTCTTAATGTCGTCCATAACACAGTCCCTCCATCGTAGCTCTGGCCTTCCAACTCTTCTTCCTCCAGCAATCCCATATTCCATCACCTTCCTAGGTATTTCACATTCATCCATTTGCTTAACATGCCCTGCCCATCTCAGACGAGCAATCTTAATGGATGTTATTATATCGGGAGACTCATAAAGCTGGTATAATTCGTTGTTATATCTTATTCTCCAAGTTTCACCATCCCTTACAGGTCCAAAAATCCTTCGTAATATCTTCTTTTCGAATGTGGCCAATCTAAATTTATCCCTTTCCCTAAGAGGCCATGTCTCTGATGCATAGGTCAACACTGGTTTTATTAGGGTCTTATATAGTCTACATTTTGTGCCACGAGATAGCAATCTCGCCATGCTGAATAATATATTATTATTGTTATTAGGCCTATTATTATTATTATTATTATTATTATTATTATTATTATTATTGTTGTTATTATTATTGACCACTAAGTATGTGTTTCTATACCGGTATTTCTTCTGTAGTGCATGAATATTGATATTTTTAGATCTTCTCCCTATGAGGATAAAATTATTAGGTTTCATCTCTATTATAATGTTCTTAATCTTTAGATGAGGGCAACTATTTATCAGTTATTCATTTAATAATAATATTGTAGAAAAACTGATTCAGTATTATATGCCAACGAACTGTTAAATGCCAGGAACTGACATGTCTTAAATCGTAATCAGAAAGAAAAAGATAACATAATTAAATGTAAGAAAGTCGGCTACCTAATGGAGTTTGAAATATCTCGTGCTCTAAAGCCTTTTAATGGAACAGAATTCCTCAAAAGAGTAATGATTAACATAGCTTAAATAACTTGTCCATAAGAATTTTTCAATTTTGAAAAACTACAAATTTCTCGACCAAGTATCGAGAGAAGAATTTAGAAATTTCCTGATTATATTCAAGAGGAAAGTTAAAAAAATAAGCAAGAAAAATCGTATATTATTCACTGGCTCTTGATGACAGCAGTGACATAATTGATACAGCAAAGTCTGAGATTTTTATCCGCGGGATTGATCAAGATGTTAGTACAGGAACCACCACTGGTTGTAGTTTTCATGCCAAGTACCTTTCCTCCGTCTCCTTACTTCATAGGCTGTCTGTATCATGCAATCACTCCAGCTCGAGTTTTGGTCGCCGCTGCGCTATGCCTTGCATACAAGAATCTATGGCAGGTTAGGATATTTTACTTTAGACTTTTGTTATCCCTTGCATATACGAATGTATGAAGGTTAGGTTTTTGTTATGCTTGCATATAAAGTGGGCAGAGACTGGTGTTTTCTCGTTTTGTGATGTCAGTATTGGTCTGTAATAAGGTAGTTTTTACGGCGAATTTTCACTTCCGAAATCACCAGAACAATCTGTGTGCTAGATTCACCATTTCCGGGTTTCGTTACATAAATGCACATTTTTTTTTTAATATAGAGGGGAGCAATGTCAGTAGATTCACTTGTTTTATATAACATGCAGCTTTTATGTTGTTAGGCGGAAGGATATCGTATCAATGTTCCCCCAGGGTTGCCAGATTGGTATAACTAAAAGTAGCGAAAGCTCGCTGGAAAAGTAGCCAAAATTCAGAAAAAGTAGCCCAATATAAATGGCAAATTTATATTTCGCGGCTGAATCGGAATTTTTTTTTTCAAGTCTCCTTTATGAGCACTAATTTTAACTTTATTGCTGTCGTCTTTCACATCCTGAAGCCAGTTTGAGAATGAAGTAGCATTTAACCACTGCCTATTAAACCGTTTTGGTATACTTCTCCCATTTTCCCATTTTGAGCAATTACAGAACGAAATAATAAATATTTTCATTTTCAGAATAATCACAAAACAAAATAAATGCATAAAAAAGTTATTCACTATCACAATTTAAAAATGTTACTGTATATCACTTCTATAACAAACACGGATCTCTTAAAATTATTTCACTATAGGACTCAGATTTTAATAATTAGCCTACATTATAATTAGGATACAAAAAAGTAAAAAAAAATAATTCTCTAATATAACTTAAAAACTATATATCACTTTTAGAAAAGATCCTAGTTACTAATTTAAGATTATTGTAATAAAACTACATCGGCATTCACAAAAATACTAACGCTTGAATTGGAGGAAAAATAGCAACTGATTATTATGTGCCTGCAGGCTGCATTTCTGCTGGCACTGGTCATGGTGAAACGAGAAAATCCCCTTACACTGGCTTGGTCATGTGACATGTACAATAAATATATATTTCGCATAGGTACGTCGTTTCTCGTGGTTAAGGTGGTGGTGGAATAAAGCGAGACGTACACTAACAGGTTTTTTCATGGAGAGGAAGACTGTTACTACACCTATTATTATTAATTTTCAACAAATTCAAATCAGAAAAAAATAGCCCAAAAATAGCACCGAAAATTTTTGAGTAGCCCAAAAAGTCGCAAGTAGCCCAATGGTAAAAATCAATAGTCAATTAAAATTTTAAGTAGCCCAATTGGATACTTGTAGCCCAATCTGGCAACCCTGTGTTCCCCCATTACTAATACTTATGATCATTCGTTTCCATACATACCTTGATCCGTGAAATGCATGTATGAAAACGTTTATTATTTAGTGAAGCTGAACAACGTTTGGAAATTCACGTAAATCACATCTAAATTCATTGGTTGCATCCTTTCTATCTTATTTGCATAATCATAAGATATACTTACCGTAAAAAAACGTTCCGAGTGGAAGGTATTACCTTTAAATCTATTCAATATTATGTTCTTTTACTTTTATACTAGGTTAGTAAAAGGTTAATGAACTTTATTTATTTATTTAATCCACTCAACAATGTAATTACAGAGTAGATAAAATGAAAATAACAGTAGTAATACATAATAATGGTATTAAATTTAAACAGTTACAATCCAATACTAAACAAAAGATATTATGCAAATATTACATGTAAATCTCGGTTAACAAAAACAAAAGTATTTACAGTATGAAGAAAACATGAAATGCAAATAACTAGTCACAGATTAGTAACAATAATACAACTGATGAGGGGCTAGACCTACGTTAAGTCAGAAAGGAGCGAGTTCGTAATGATAATTGATATGAAATAATTTAAGAAGGAAGACCAAATATACAATATGCAAACCAGTTAAGACCTATTTATTAGCAAAATACTTAAGGAGTGTTTTGAATGCTACCGGTATTTATTTATCTCAAGAGTGTGGTTCTATCCTGAAAGATATCAATATTGCTCAGTTTATTATAGAAAGAACAGATTCTAACACTCTCAATTTTGTTAATATATTTAATTTGATAGGGGTTCCATACAGTACTGCAATATTCAAGTTTTGTTCTAACTAGTGAAAAAAGTAGAATTTTTAAACTATTTGAGAGGGGGAATTAATAGAGAATTAACCCACTTCAATTCAATTAAACGATTAGAATTACAATTATTTTCAATTATATCTATTTACAAAATCGGTATTTGTCTTCAGCATTTTTAACATTTTGTAGAACATGAAATAGACCCACTTAATTTTGTACCACTGTTCTTTCAGTTGCAATGGATATAATCAAGACTGAACCGGAGCTCGACCCGTTGGCTGTAGAATCTAGTGAAGACGTAAATGTAAAAGAGTCAAGTCCTTCAGATAATGTAAGTCTAAATATGTTTGTAATTGCTTAAAGCCTATTAAACCTACTTAGACTTAACATGCTCACACATGCCATTCAAAGAGATTGCCCCTGTATGGTACCGCGCCATGATTAGGTTCTGAGGATACATCTTGTGTAATAGGGATATCACAGTCTACTATATACAGTCGCGAAGGTCAATATGTAGTAAAATTGCAAACATGGGTAGTTGCCCACCACTAGGATCGCTACTATCGCCTCATCACCGCAGATCTCTCTCCTAGCAAAAATATGTTACACTTTCGTTGTCGTGTTCTTTTGGAAAAATTAACACCTTCCTTCCATTATTGAAAAGCATAAAGTTAATTTATTATTTTAATGAAGTATATTAAATTCCACCATAAACTCCAAGATACCTGGAAGAAATAAGTTAATATAATTTTTTGTTTGTGCAAAACGAACTGAAATTTACTATAATAGCTTCACTCATTCAAGATTATAGCGATAATTAACTATGAAACCAATAAATATTAATTTGCATTTCCCTTTACAACAATAATAATGGAAATATGAATTAATGGAGTAACTTACGTGTACCGGTACTTGTAGTGTAGGCTTACGTAGTTAACAAAGTGGGATGAGGTTAAGCAATAATAATCACACCAGAATTGGAAATAAAACGTGATCAATAAATTTTATTGTAACAGACTTTTTCTACGTCTCTAGTAAAGCAACAAATAAAAATAACAACAAAATTAACAGCTATAATTAAAAACATATCCTTTGAAGAAAAAGTAGGCCTAAGCAATAATATTCCCACCAGAATTGAAAATAAAACGTGATCAATAAATTTCATTAAAACAAACTTAATTTTTTTCTACGTCTTTAGTAAAATAACACATAAAAATAATAACAAAATTAATAGCTACAATTAAAAATATATCCTCTGAAAAAAAGTAGACCTAACCTTTATTTCTCTGGAAATTTAGCAGCCTAAGTGACAGAACTTTAACCGGTATCTAATGTCCTTTTGGTTAGACTGAAACATTTCATTGTGAAATTTAAGGATATACTGTATTCTAACAGTCACAGAGAACTTCAAAATTAAGAGTTTTATTTCTGCACAGCATTCTTGTGGAAACCCAGGAACCTTTCTGAATCTTTCGGAAATCGGAAATAGGATAACTCTGGCCTCTTTCTCTTACTGTTGCTACAATTTATAGCACTACAAACATCTCCTCCTTGTCCCATATTAGGTATTATTCCAATTATTATATTTTACCCATTAACATTTTCATTACAACCAATAACGAACATTTCACAAGCATCAATGTGAAATACGCAACGAGCTAGCAGTCGATAGAAATACGACACAGTCCAAATTCGACCATGGACAGTCTATTGTTTCTAGTAGCTAACCGCTTGGAGTGCTTTATCACGAGATTTGCAAAGAAACACCTCAAGCTTCGCGACTGTATATAGTAGACTGTGGGGATATCCTGAACTAGCACCAACAGATAGCGCGCGTATACTTTGAAAGATGCGCTTTGCGTGTGCATTTGTTTTCAGGTATATAAATATTGAAGGTTTACGTATTATATTAGTACATTAAATACCCTTAAAAACAACTGAAAATGCCAAATTAATGTTTTGTTCGCATATGTAAAAACCAGAGAAAGTCTCTTTTCTTCATTCAAGTCCCGAAATATTCTGAATATATGGTTTAAACTTTAACAAATCTAACTACTTAAATTGCGCCTTGAAAGTGTTAGCTATTAAACAAAAAGAAATACTTCAACTAAGGAATTGCTGGCTACAGTTTCATTTTGGAAAAGGGAAAAGAAAAAATAATAAAAACATGAGCAATGTCGACAACCAGCTTAGATTATATTCAGTAATTACTTCTAGGAGTATCTGAAGTTTACGCCTGCAGTAAACTCTCGATTAACTGGGATGTTTATTAACCAGGAGGATCCGTTGTGAAATTCATTTCGTGAATAAATTTTTAATGTGTTGTAGACTAATTTATTAAAACCATGTTTTTACTTAAAATTTTCAAAATCTTCCTACATAGTATTCAAAACTGCATGTTCTTAACCTACAAAACACAGGATACTATTGCGATCATATTATATCATCTTATCATTGAATTTGATCTTTCTAAAACCAGAGAAAAAAATACGAGAAATTCAATCCCAATAGTCTCTTCCCTAAAAAAAAAAAAAACCACACATACACATATCCTGTTTTTACGGTATGGTACTTACAATGCTAATGATTGAAGAGGTAATATTCACCTTCTACAAAGCTGCTTTTTTTATTTATTTTTTATCCGTGCATCTCGTTCTCAAAGTCCTGGTTTATGTTCATGAATATTCAATTTACTCGTATCTATATTCTGCATACTGCAGATTTCCCCATCCATCTCTTCAAGGGAATCGCTCAATATTATACAGGTTTACGCTATTATTTATTGTAAATTAAATTAAATTATCTGATAAGAAAATACTGAATTAAATTACATTATACCAGGTTATACAAAATCGGTCTTACTAATAAACCGTGTATAGTATTTATACGAGACTTATGCAGCGTTGAAACAGAAAACGTTACTAATAAACCATGCATAAGCGATGGATGTATAAACAGGCTGTAACTATACAATTAGGAATTGCTTTGCAGTAGTTATATACACGAAACCCCTTGTTTAAGCGTTGTATATAGAGAAAAATGGCCGCCCCTCTAACAGCTGTTTGTATCGACTGTCATTTTATGATGATGGATGCCTTGTAACCACAAGAACACACCAAAGAGCAGAGAATAAGTAGAATATTATTGCTGTAGCTTGTACTCTTTGACTAAAATACAGTGTGGTAATCGATCAGAGCCTGTTGTACTATCGATTCTTAACATGGCACATTAGAGCACTTTACCGGATGCAATAGAGAATCTCAGATATTCTATTACCTTTCGTAATGAAGTAATGACGAAACTATGATGTAGCTGTGTAACAGTTGTACTGTTATACACGACATATGTAGTGATTATTAATAAGGAATTACGACGTATTTACGGCGTATAAACGAGCTACTCATTGTATAAGTATAAGAGAATTAAACGTCTGTATATAGAGTTTTTATTAGTAAGACCGAATAATTATAAATATCATTTTGACACGCACAGAAAATCATAAAGCGGAAGATCGTAATCAATTGTAGCATATGACATAATACATCCCTACAACACTTTGCGCCGTATGGGACGCGTCCCATACGGCGCTCCTGCCATCTAACGGTAAACCTTTGCATAAGATATCCCTATTGTAGCTAACATATGTGAAAAGCGTTATCTCGGGATCAAGGTATCTTTGTTCTGGAGATTGCATAACCGATTTCCAAAATGAACCATCAATTACCCAAGATTCTTATACTCTGAAGTCACTTTGTATGCTGTAAGTTACAACAGTTTTGATTCAAGGTAGAGAATCCACCCGCCATTGAACGACTATTGCACACATTTACAGCTGACACATTTCAATTTTCGCTGCACTATATATCACCGCATAGTCACATGAATTAATGCACAAAACACATACTTAACGAACTAAATGCAATGACGAAGAATGGAAACAAGAGTTGCAAGCCATCACGTTCCGCTTCTTCATGAGATGACTTCCGACATGACGTAGACCGAGGTGGTCAACATTTGCAAACGAAATGATACTAAACGTGAGGAATGTAGAGGCTGATCCATTGTCGTCTGGTTTATCTTCATTTAAAGTTTTTCGCCCTTTTTTTATATACTAAGATTTTGTTATCTCCTTCTATGCCCAAGGTTGCGGTGATATAACCTCTTCAGTTGTGAGCGTCGTTAAATAAAACATAACATTTTTCTGTTATCTCCCACTTTCTTAAAACGGATTTCATCTTTTTATTACAAGCACCAGTTGTCTGTGGAATGCCCTATCTAACTCCGTTTCACACTTTTATACAGTCTTGCTAATAAACCGTGTATAGTTTTTGTACGAGACTTATGCAGAGATGAGAGAGAAAACGTTACTAATAAACCGTGAATAAGCTATGGATATATAAACAATCTGTAACTATACAATGGAAATTGCTTTGCAGTAGTTATATACACGAAACCCCATGTTTAAGCGTTGTATATAGAGAAAAAATGGCCGCCCCTCTAACAGCTGTTCGTATCGACTGTCATTTTATGATGATGGTTGCCTTGTAACCACAGAAGAATAAACCAAAGAGCACAAAATAATAGAATAATATTGCTGTTTTGAGGGTGCTAGCTTGTAACTCTTCGACCAAAATATAGTGTGGTAATCGAATCAGAGCCAGTTGTTCTATCGATACTTTTGAACAAAATATATTCTCGTAATGGCATACTATAGCGTTCTCTACCGGATTCAATAGAGAACCTCTGATATTCTATTACCTTTCGTAACAAAGTAGTGACGAAACTATGACGTAGCTGTGTAACAGTCGTACTGTTATACACGACATATGTAGTGATTATTAGTAAGGAATTTACACACGACGTATAAACGAGCTACTCACTGTATAAGTATAAGACAGTTAAACGTCTGTATATAGAGTTTTTATTAGTAAGACCGATAGCCTTTATGCTCCACATAGCCGTCGTGAATAAATATACGCTATTCTGAATTATATCGTACGATATTGCATATCTACATCAGGGGCTATTTTGCACCGACATCCCAGCCCAAGGAAATTACAAAAGAAAAAGTTTATAATATAACATAATGTAATAATTTTGTATTATTAGTTTTACCATAGAATTAAAATTAAAGTATTGTTAGATATTTTGAATAATAGGGTCAGCAGTATCTACATAGATTGACAATATAATTCATTCGAATTTATGATGTCTGTGGTCTCACAGCAGGAAATTTGTTGACCCCGCATGTTTCTCGGTCTACAGCTTATGTGAAGTGAAAATTGAGGAAACTAAAGAGGGCATCACACTTCCAAGCGTGGATCTGAGGTGTGTAGTGTTCATTGCTTGTTTCGTTGTTAAATTTCGTCTTCTTTTCATGTATTAACACAACCTCCATGAAGTAACTTTCACAAAGTTCTTAGGAGAATGAATATGTCTCGAGTATTCTTGGCACAAAGTCAATTACATTTCTCATTCTTCTTTAAGTTTTACTTTACTTTACTTTACTATACCATGTGTTACGTTACAATTTATTGTTCACAACTCATTTCCTCCTGGTAGTCTGTAAACAAGCCAGCATTCCCTTTCTTTTGGTTACTTTTAGGCCCGTAACAGACTTGCAGAGTTTTCGCCGCGAGAAATGTGTTGCGAGAAAATTAAAACATTGATAACATGGATTCAAATGGACGTCCACACACTGGAAGAGATTCTCGTTCGAGGCAAAAACGTCGCGCGAGTTTCTCGCTGGAATCGGTAGCTCAGCCAACTTTCTTGACACATTTATCAAAGATGTTTGACATTTATACTTTTATGACGATTGAATGTAGTAAAAAATATTCACAGGTGGTGATGAATTGTATTGTTTTTATTTGAAAATCAGGAAAGATGGGTGATAATTGCAGTCAGAAAAATTATCGAACTTGTACGATGTCACCTGTAGGCCTATTTATATGATACACGGGATGAAAACTATAAAACACGAAACTTAAAGAAGAAATCTGGAGACAAATATCAGATTATCTGAAAATAAATGGGGCTATTTTTTATTTTGATGAGATTTAATAGTATTGATGAAACATTTGAAATAATGTATCTGTATGTCTTAACAGTTCACATAATTTTAATCAGAACATAGCAAAGAATTCTCTATCGTATCATGAATGGCAAAAAAAAAAAAAAAAAAAAAACATTGGTCCATTCACTCTGAAATAACGCCTAAACGTATCATCATTCAAATCGAAACCAGTGTCCAAAACTCGCCCTTATTTTCGTAAGATACAATGTGATTTTCAGATATTTCTGTCCTTAATTTTATGCCTACGTTTTCTTTTCATTAACAAAATATGTTCCTGTAACTCCATTTGCTCATCATCTGAATACTCAGATTCAACATAGCGCTCGTACGTAATTTGTAAAGTACGACAATATACTCACAGGTTATATATTTAAGTACGACAATATACGTAAATACATAACCTATAATATTTCCCTCAACGAGTGATTACTATAATCAGAAAAATGATTTCTGCATGAAGGCAGTGCATAGATGATCACAGCGAGGTGTGATCTGTGATAGCGAGAACTCTTCAACTGTGTTACGGGCCTAAACATGGTTCCTATTCTCAATATTTTCAGAGTTACAGTAATTTAAAATACGAAAGATGTTCTCTGTCAAGCAAACACCTCTACTGACGTTCAATCAACGATGATCACCAACAGTAAATGATGATCGCCATAGTGGAACCATGGCTTTACTCAAATACTAATATCATTTACAGTAGCTGTTCATTCTTTCTTATGAAAAATTAAGTTCGGCTGGTGTATACAATGCTATGCAACAGCTTTCATTTTTTATTTTTGTAGTATGAAATATTTGTGATTTGGTATCAAGTCTATTTCTTTTTATAAATTACAATGTATTTGAGTAATTCTGAACTTTTCAATCTTGCTGCATGGATATTTATTGTTTTCAGGAAGAGTTATTCGGCGTTGTTGCAATGAAAGACGAGATTAAGCAGGAAATAACAACGGAGGAAAATGAGATCTTGACAGAGAGGTGAGTGTAGTGTGTACGTCCTCATTTCTTATTGGGCAATGTTATTGATGCAGCATTCTTGTCTATGCGGATGACGTGATATGTTAGGAGAAAATCCACAAACGATTAGGGAAAAGACAGAAATTTTACTGAAGCAAGTAAAGCGATAGGTTTGGAAGTAAATCCCGAAAAGACTAAGTATATGATTATGTCTCGTGACCAGAATATTGTACGAAATGGAAATATAAAAATTGGAGATTTATCTTACGAAGAGGTGGAAAAATTCAAACATCTTGGAGCAACAATAAATATAAATGACACTCAGGAGGAAATTAAACGCAGAAAAATATGGGAAATGCCTATTATTAGTCGGTTGAGAAGCTTTTATCATCCAGTCTGCTGTCAAAAAATCTGAAAGTTAGAATTTATAAAACAGTTATATTACCGGTTGTTCTATATGGTTGTGAAACTTGGACTCTCACTTTGAGAGAGGAACAGAGATTAAGGGTGTTTGAGAATAACGTTCTTAGGAAAATATTTGAGGCTAAGGGGGGTGAAATTATAGGAAAGTGGAAAAAGTTATAGAACTTAGAACTGCATGCATTGTATTCTTCACCAGACATAATAAGAAACATTAAATCCAGATATTTGAGATGGGCAGGGCATGTAGCACGTATGGACGAATCCAGAAATGCTAATAGAATTCATTTGAGAGGCTAGGAGGAATAACACCTTTGGGGAGACCGAGACGTAGATGGGAGGATATTATTAAAATGGATTTGAGGGAGGTGGGATATGATGATAGAGACTGGATTAATTTGCTGAGGATAGGGACCAATGGCGGGTTTATGTGAGATCGGCAATGAACCTCCGGGTTCCTTAAAAGCCATTTGTAAATAAATAAGTAAATTGATGCAACATAAACTATGACAATATTAGTATATATATGCAGTGCATATGTCTGTACAGATTACTGTGCACTTAACTGCGGAATCCCGGCCAAGAATTCACTCTGCTGAGTGCGCTCTAGTATAATGGCAGTTGACATTGGACATACATTAACATATATGCCTAACTTCAGGCCACAAAGGGAAACATTGAAGGAGGAAGGTTCGATCCGGTAGGGATTGAATTCGGCGTAGCTCAGTGGTCAGAGCGCTTGGTACGTAAACCAAGGACCCGGGTTCGATCTGGGAGCCAATTTTTTTCCTAAATATTAATTGTCAATATTACAGATATTAATCTGTAGGACAATTTAATATATCTATAATATTATGTTTTCAGCTAATGTTTTGCTAATACGAAACTTTTACATGATTACAAACTCACTGAAAATGTAATTTAGATTTAACCTTTATTTAAGAACCTTTAAGCTACGTGATTACCTCTGATTGAGATTCCGGGTGTTACATACATCTTTATCAGGCAGTACATCTCACAGTCGACCTGGTTGGCAAGTTAGTATAGCGCTGGCCTTCTACCCAAAGTTGCGGGTTCGATCGCGGGCCAGGTCTATGGCATTTAAGTGTACTTAAATGCGACAGGCTCATGTCAGTATTACTGGCATGTAAAAGAACTCCTGCGGACAAAATTCCAGCACATCCGGCGACGCTGATATAACCTCTGCAGTTGCGACGTCGGTAAATAAAAATATAACTTTTAGGCCTATGTATAGTCGACCTGGTTGGCGAGTTGGTATAGCGCTGGCCTTCTCTGCCCAAGGTTGCGGGTTCGATCCCGGGCCAGGTCGATGGCATTTAAGTGTGCTTAAATGCGACATGCTCATGTCAGTAGATTTACTGGCATGTAAAAGAACTCCTGCAGGACAAAAATTCCGGCACACCGGCGACGCTGATATAACCTCTGCAGTTGCGAGCGTCGTTAAATAAAACATGACATTTAACATAACATTTAGGGAGAGTCGAGTAGTATCGGACATCGGGTAATATCGGACAGTGAGTTTCTTTCATCAACAATACGATGATAGTACCTGATCGACATGGTTACGTTTCTGTGATGTCGCATAGAAAAACCTAACCATGTCATTCAGGTACTACCATATGGTGGTAGATGAAAAAACGCACTGTCCGATACTACCCGATGTCCGATACTACCCGACTCTCCCCTACATCTCGTTGATGATATGTGTCAGAGGAAGATCAATTGTTTGTATGCATCTGAAGTCTGATTGTGTAATACGTAGCTAATCAACGATGAATGCAATGTAGGGGGAAAGGAACTGGCCAACAACCATCCCATTATCTCGTGCCCTAGTTGCCTTATAAGTGGTGCTATGTTGGTATCACTTGTGAGATTCAGACTTGTTTTCGGACAGTTGAGTAAACAACAATAATCTACGTGGTTAGGATAAAAATGACACATCACGCTCCATTTTTTATGTTTTATAGTATTAATATACTGGTGATTTTGCTGCATTATGTAGTACTCTAATGTAAATTAAGTTACTTTTTCAGGCCTGTGTAATCATTACTTTCTCTACTCGGGCTGCTAGTATTGAGCATGACAATTATATAAATTGTTACAATTTTTTTCTGACAGAAGGAATGTTTTATGAAACAGGACCTTGACAAATTGGAGATTTGTCATTTGTTATTTGTCAGAATGACATATTTACAATCACAGGCGGAGAGAGAACCGTTTCTTTGGGGCGGAGGGAAATGAAAACAATCTGCATATAAAGGGCTTATGGGGGACATCATTTACCTCCTACCCACGTTATAGCTTGACCGTGGTACAGTATATCGGAATAGATCATTTAGGCTCGTAACACACTTGAAGAGTTTTCGCTAGCGAAGAAATGTGTTGAGAGAAAGAGGCGAAGAGCCTTCCTCCACACACTTGGCGAGTTCTCGCTATCACAGATCACACCTCGCTATGATCATCTATGCACTGCCTTCATGCAGAAAGCATTTTTCTGATTATAGTAATCACTCGTTGGGGGAATATTATAGGTTATGTATTTAGTCGTACTTAAATATATAACCTGTAAGATATTGTCGTACTTTACAAATTACGTACGAACGCTATGTTGAATCTGAGTATTCAGATGATGAGGAAATGGAGTTACATGAACATGTTTTGTTAATGAAAAGAAAAAGTAGGCCTAAAATTAAAGCCAGAAATATCTCAAAATCACATTGCATCTTACGAAAATAAGGGCGAGTTTTGGACACTGGTTTCGATTTGAATGATGATACGTTTAGGTGTTATTTCAGGTTGAATGGACCTCAGTTTTTCGCTATTCATGATATGATAGAGAATTCTTTGCTATATTCTGATTAAAATCACGTAAACTCTTTAAGACATATAGGTACATAATTTCAAATGTTTAATTAATACTGTTAAATCTCATCAAAATAAAATATAGCCCTATTTATTTTCAGATAATCTGAAATTTCTCTCCAGATTTCTTCTTTAAGTTTCGTGTTTTTATAGTTTTTATCCCGTGTATCATATAAATAGGCCTATGGGTGACATCGTACAAGTTCGATAAGTTTCTGACTGAAATTATCAGCCATCTTTCCTCATTTTCAAATAAAAGCAATACAATTCATCGCCACCTGTGATATCTTTTTCTGCATTCAATCGTCATAAAGAGTATAAATGTCAAACATCTTTGATAAATGTGTCAAGAAAATTCGCTGAGCTACCGATTCCAGCGAGAAACTCGCGCGAGGTTTTTGCTTCGAACGAGAATCTCTTCCAGTGTTTGGACGACGATTTGAATCCATGTTATCAATTTTTAATTTTCCGCAACACATTTCTCGCTGGCGAGAACTCTTAAAGTGTGTTGCTGGCCTTAATAAAAGTATTTTCGGGGGCATGCTTCTGACAGTGTTACATCCATATCCACGATGTTTCAGACCGAGATGTATAGCACTTGAATTGTAGGTCTACCACAAATTATAATAGGACATAACTTAAAACAATCTCCCTCTTTTTACTCTCTCATACAGAAACATATCTTTGCATCAATAAAACTGCGTAATAGTGCTAAGAGAAAATATTTTATATGAAGCTTTCCTTCCTGAAGATATCATATGAAATGTAAACAATAATTACTTTTTTAAATCTCGTCTATAAATTTATACATTATACCGAGATCACTTTTCTTTTTCTGCATTGTTGTGCAGACTTCTAACACATGAGTACAGGCTGTTACAAAAGAAACATTACAGTGCTTCTATTCCTCAAATGAGGTATAGGAATTCTTATACGTTCAGAAATTTAAAATAAATATTATAGTCCAGACACATGATCTGAAGGCATAAATTCATCAATTTAAACACAGAAACTTAATCATAAACAAAAGCAAAAAATATCTTTTGAATTCAATATTTTCTAACGTTAAAAGGAAAAAAAAAAAAAAAGAGTTCACACAAGTTTGTATTGCCCCCATGTACCTCCATAACTGCGCCTAAGTTTACAATTATCAAGTTTTATGAAAGAGGACCCTGGTTCCGTATGCAAAGTACTCGCTTATTTTCCCGTACATCACAATTTAACACATGGCACTCATTAATGTGGATATTAAATATTTTTGTGCTAATAATAATAATATATTTCACAAGTGTGATCTTTTGATTGCAGCATTTCAATTAGTGATGACAACGAAATGGATCAGGATGAACACAGAAGTCCTGAAAACTGTGAGTTCACAGAAAACCCTGGCTTTGGAAGTAACAGTAAGTTGCAGTTTGAATCCAGCAGTCGAACGAATAACGGTTCATTTAAATGTGCTATTTGTGGCACGTTGTTACAAACTCTCCACAGTCTCAAAATGCATTTCCGTACACACGGAGATAGGAGATTCAAGTGCGATATTTGTGGGAAATGTTTCCCAAAAATTGGTACTCTAAACGCACATGTACGTACTCATACCGGCGAGAAGCCATTCAAGTGTGATACCTGTGGGAAATGTTTCTCACAGTTGGGGACACTGAGAGTACATATCCGTATGCACACTGGCGAAAAGCCATACAAATGCGATTCATGTGGGAAATGTTTCACAGAGTCGAAAGAATTGAAGTATCATAGTTATAGACATTCAGGTGAGAAGCGATTCAAATGCAGCGTGTGTGGCAAGTGTTTCGCAAGATTGCAAGTTCTGAAAGATCATGCTATAATTCATACGGGGGAAAAACCATTCGAATGCGATTTGTGTGGCAGAACTTTCACTTACGCACGGAATTTGAAAGCTCATGCTCGTCTGCACAACGAGCAAAATGACACTGATGCCACCAAACCTGCAGGATGCGATTCCGAGATTGATTACTTTTTTAAAAGGCATTATGGTATCATATAGATAATTACCCTAATTAATACGTATTCTGTTAGACGATTTTTCACAATAAACATATATAGAAGTCCAATTAATATTATACAGATGTCTGAAGTAGTTTTAAATATTTTTTTTTAGTTATAAACACATTTGGAAACTTTGTAAGTGATATACAAATTCTAAACAGTCGTCCGGAACTTTCCGTAAGATACGTTGATATAAAAATTTGGACAAGAAATACAAATTTATCCAGAATTTTCTAGAAAATATCACGTTTTATGTAGCAGTAAGGAAGTGATTGGAGACAATATTAGAGAACTTGAAATGAATGTTAGCACGCCTTTTCAACTAACTTGAGACAAGACGTGTGGTGATTAAATTTCCATAAAATGGTGTTTCCTTGCTCCATTACAAACACAAAAAAACAAAATTAAAAGAAAATGGTGCAGTTGTTTACAAATATACAGATCGTCATAACATGATGCCCAGAAAGAAGATGATAACATACCACTCCTAGAGTGAATTTAATTTGTAAATAGTCATGCATAAATCGGGAAATTGAGCTTTATGGAAAATGAAAACGGTGAACTTCTCGGTATGGTTTCCAGACGTCCAGTAAAATATGGGATCGTACAGTTTTTCGCTTAAGCGTCCCGTTGTCCCGAGAAAAGTCTTCGGGACAGCTTTCCGTAACGTATTTTATGGTTCTAAACTGAGAAAAAACGGAAGAGGTACAATGTCTATTCTACACTACAAATTACAAACATCGCACTTCATCATTGCAGGTGACTGTAGATAGACTATTATGAAACAATTATTGTGAGTTATTGATTTCTCAAGGCGAGTGATGGCAACACCAAACGTTTAGAAGAAGTCTGGGTGGATCTTTTTAAAAGTACTGAAGGAGAACTCTCAAATTTGAAGACTGTAGTGGAGTTCATTATGTGTATCCCTGGAACAAATGCGTGTGTCGAAACATTATTTTCTCGCATGAAAGCTCTATGGACTGATGAGAAAAATAAATTGTCTGTAAGAACAGTAAAATCATTCTTCCGTGAGGATTGTGTTGCCTTTCATGACATGATTCTTAAAAAATAAACAATTGTTATGTGAAATTCATTCTTTGGTGAAGTATTACAAGGCCGAGGGGTATTGATTTATAAGAATATTGTCACGTGAGTAATTTAGTGTATTTTGTAGCTATTTATGTAATAACTTAGTAAAAACAATTTGAAAACGACTTACATAAGAAAGCTTAAATTTAATGCAAATATTCTCCCTAACAGTTTTGTTTACTGCACACAATCTTTGAAAGATTGGCGTATTTGATGGATGCGCATACTAAACTTACTTAGTGATGACTGATAAGTGTTCCGTATTTTTTCCAATATGTCTGAGGTGAAAGAAGAAATGTCCGTACACATGATAACACTATTATAAAGATGATTCAAATTCAAAGTCTGTTGCAATTACATGAAGTTTAATGTTTTGTTCCTACAGAATTATCTGTTAAGGTTACCATTGCTTATTAATGGAGAAAAATTAATTCCGAAGCCAGAGGTCGAACCTGACAGTGAGCGCTCTAACCACTGAGCTACGTCGAGGCTAAATCAAAGTACTGGATCGAGTCTTTTTCATAATAGAGGGGAAATGCCAAAAATGAACTGAGCTGAATCTTATTTTCCGTAATGAGACTTGTACTTCAATTATGGAAACATATAATCCGTACCTGTACAACTTTTGTAGCCATATGACGTCACATTTACGACATTCTAATGGATAGGTTATTAATATTTAAGAGCAGAGTGTTACGAACGCATACAAAAATTATGGCAAAACCTGCAGTAACACTTTCGACAATGTCTATCAAAAGATTTATGATAGGCATACATGAATTTTACCACTGAATGTTAAAACAATTGTGAATTGAATATCTTATAGCTCACTTAATTTAGAATATTAATAATTTGTCATTTACAATTTGTTTAATTGTTGCAACAAATGAAAAATATATTTAAACTTCACCTCAACTGGTATCGCTTTTTAAGTGTGCCTTACGATATCAAGCAATGTGGGTCTATATTGACCCATAGATACCAGTTGAGGGATAAGATCACATAGGTGCATTTTTTTTTTTTTTTTTTGAAAACGAATGATGCCATTAGTCCCAAATATTTACCAGATCTTACATATTGCCTTATGATAGTGTAACTCAGTTTTTATTATTGTAACTTGAAAATTAAGTTATTTTCATAATTTTATACTTGCTGTAAAAATTATTCTTTTCAAAGTCGAATGTTTTAAAATATCACAAAACCAACAAATCTTTCTCAAATTAATTAAAAAGTGAGTTTCTTATTGCTGTATGTATATGTAAGATGTGATAAAAATTTAGGACCAATGAGATCATTAGTTTATCAGGAATTTGTACGTATGTGATCTTGTGTTTCAATGTATTTCAGATTTGGTGCAACAATTCAATTATTAACGACAGATTAATAATCTAAATTAAGTGAACTGTATGTCATTCAGTTCAGATTTCTTCCGAGATTCTGTGATAAAACTTTTGTATGGCTAACATAAATATTATGGTAAATATTGTCAAAAGTGTCAGTGCATGTTTTCACATAATTGTTGTATGCGTACATAGATCGTTGCCCTTAAAGGTATAAGGATAATTGTCTTTACTCTCTACTAATTAACTTTCATATATGTGTATCTCCAAGTTTCTCAGAAATGAGTTAAGTAAGGGGCTTCATTTTTTTTACTGGAAGTTCTGTAAAAGATGTGAGGTGTATAGTTCCAAAAGTCGACATCTGCCATTTTTATGAAAAATGAGTTACGGTCATTTCTTATATCTTTGGGTTGAAATACATTGGAAAAACACTATTTCATCCTCCAAAACTCGATATTTCTAACATAAATGAAGCTTTAAAATATGGAGTTTTTTCCAAAACCCGACTTATTTTGTTAAGGTATTGTTCCAAAACTCGACATATGCAGTTTATTCCAAAGTCCGACATTTACACTTCCAATGTGTGAACTATGAAGCCAGTAACGTTCCAGAAGTCGACATCTTTGCTCAAGGCAAAGAAAGTGTGTGATTTCTTTATGCCACTAGTGTTTTCTTTTAGAATATCATAATTCGTGAGTGCACGGAACTTACTGGAAAATCGACAAATGGCTCGCATTTCAAACTAAAATTCTGTAAAAGAATCAAGATAAAGGAATAAAAAATGGAGTTGCGATCAGGGGTGAATAAAGCTATAGAAGAATTGTAAATTTGTACAAAGGATTTTGAAAAAGGGGAAAACGTGCTTTGGATGGAAAAATCACACTTGCACAAAAACACATGCATAATCTATAAGGAAGAACTAAGTAATGTTAACAAATTACTTAAAGAAATGTTTAAGATAACTGGAGAGACGTGGAAACGTTGGAATATTGCAAAAATATTACAGACCGTATTTATAACGAGGATGAGTATGAAGAAGATTGACTATCTGTGAACCACAGGGAGAAGAGTATTTCAGGATTTAAAATGTACACTTAATGAAAGTTAAATATATTATTCTGACGGTATATATAAATAAATGACAATTGTTTATTATATTCCATGGATTCAATAAAATTAATAGCTTTTTAGTATAAAATGTGGATCATTTATGGGAACTAATGTTATTAGAATTTCCAAAGTCCGACATAAATTTTATTGTTAGTTCCAAAATCCGACATATGCAATAGTTAGTTCCAAAACACGACATGTCCAAATTTAATAATCTAATAACTCTTACAAAAATATATACTTTTAGTTCAAACATGTAATTTTATCCTCAGCTTTACTATTAAAGGCTATTATAAAAATTTCCTGCACATCTCAACACTGGAAATACTACAGATAGTTTTTTTTTTACTTTTTCTCTAAACCACTTAGAAAGCAAATGTCGGGTTTTGTCATGTGTTGTGATTACTGATCACAACTGGTGTAAAAAAATATGGGCATACATTAAACCCAGAGAAATCCCAGACTATTATTCTAGGGCACAAAATACTATTAATCTTCTTTCGAAATGCGGCATTTGTCATAAACAATATTTCTGTACCTTGTAGATCTTACTTACTTACTTACTTACAAATGGCTTTTAAGGAACCCACAGGTTCATTGCCATCCTCACATAAGCCCGCCATCGGTCCCTAACTTGTGTAAGATTAATTCAGTCTCTATCATCATATCCCACCTCCCTTATATCAATCGAATGGATGATGGAAGGTTACCAAGAAGAGTCTTAGATTGGATTCCAGAGGGAAGGAGAGGCAGAGGTAGACTGCACAACATCTGGTTGTAAGACATAAATAAAGCGTTGGCAGAGAAAGGACTGCAAGAACGGGATTGGGAAGATAGAGAGAACTGGAGGAAAAGAATAAGAACATAGGACATTGGTCAATGGAAGAAGTGATATTACATTGTAAACCTGTTTGTAATAATAATAATAATATATTGACGAAAACTTCAAGTTAGAGCAATCAGATTACAAATATTTCGAAAAAGGTGTTCTCAGTTTACTACTTTCTAACCCACATAAAAGATATCCTCCCTTTTTCTATATAAAACAAATCCTTGTTTAGAATCTTATGATGCCGTTATTTGATTATTGCAATGTTCTATTAACTGATATAACATTAATATTAACCTTAAAGCTACAGCTTGGCCATAATATGTGCATTAGATTTATATGGAACATTCCACCATACTTCGAACAGCTGTCGTGGCTCCGATTTGAGAAACTAAGAACACTACTTTCACTCTTGCTGCTGTATCAAGTCATGCACATGTCTCGTCCATCTTACCTGTCATGTTGCTTTCAGAATCTCTCATCTCTTTAACCCTTTGGCATTCGGCCTGAAAAACAAACTGTTATCCTTATACCTAAGCACAGAACATGCTGTTACTCTCAATCATTCACAATCTACATCTCTAGAATCTGAAATTATCTTCTTGCCAATATTAGAACCTTCAGACGGTATCGTGTTTCAAGGCTAAAATGCACAATTACTTAATTCAACAGGCGTAGTAAATTACACTAGTTCTTAAATAATACGCATAAGCACTATTTATTAATTGAGTTTTTTCAGACTAGTTTATTGCTTTGATTTTCCCTTAATGTGTTCAACTGTGATCATATTTAAATATCTAAATATTTGTATTTCTACCTTATAAATGATAGTTCTAAGCAATTATTTTTACATTTATAATGTATTCAGCTTAACTGGTAAATCCGATAAGTCAGTCTGTCTCTCCCTTCATCAATATGCCACTCCCTACATCAGTCCGTCTCTCCCTACATCAGTCCGTCTCTCCCTTCATCAATATGCCTCTCCCTACATCAGTCTGTCTCTCCCTACATCAGTCTGTCTCTCCCTACATCAGTATGTCTCTCCATACATCAGTATGTCTCTCCCTACATCAGTCTGCCTCTCCCTACATCAGTCTGTCTCTCCCTACATCAGTCTGCCTCTCCCTACATCAGTCTGTCTCTCCCTACATCAGTCTGTCTCTCCCTACATCAGTCTGTCTCCCCTACATCAGTCTGCCTCTCCATACATCAGTATGTCTCTCCCTATCAGTCTGCCTCTCCCTACATCAGTCTGTCCCTCCCTATCAGTCTGTCTCCCCCTACATCAGTCTGCCTCTCCCTACATCAGTCTGTCTCTCCCTACATCAGTCTGCCTCTCCCTACATCAGTCTGTCTCTCCCTACATCAGTCTGTCTCTCCCTACATCAGTCTGCCTCTCCCTACATCAGTATGTCTCTCCCTACATCAGTCTGCCTCTCCCTACATCAGTCTGTCCCTCCCTACATCAGTCTGCCTCTCCCTACATCAGTCTGCCTCTCCCTACATCAGTCTGCCTCTCCCTACATCAGTCTGCCTCTCCCTACATCAGTATGTCTCTCCCTACATCAGTCTGTCTCTCCCTACATCAGTCTGTCTCTCCCTACATCAGTCTGTCTCTCCCTACATCAGTCTGTCTCTCCCTACATCAGTCTGTCTTTCCCTCATCAGTCTGTCTCTCCTACATCAGTCTGTCTCTCCCTACATCAGTCTGTCTCTCCCTACATTAGTATGTCTCTCCCTACATCAGTATGTCTCTCCCTACATCAGTCTGTCTCTCCCTACATCATTCTGTCTCTCCCTACATCAGTCTGTCTCTCCCTACATCAGTATGTCTCTCCCTACATCAGTCTGTCTCTCCCTACATCATTATGTCTCTCCCTACATCCGTCCGTCCCTCCGTACATCAGTCTGCCTCTCCCTACATCAGTCTGTCTCTCCCTACATCAGTCTGTCTCTCCCTACATCAATATGTCTCTCCTTACATCAGTTTGTCTGTCCCTAAAATTGAAGGTAAGAAAAAAATAAAATGTTCAATGTTTTAAACTAGCCTATATAAATTAGAAATATAAACGGAATGTATTCTATTTAGATGAACTGCATTCTAAAAATATAAAACTCGCAGTTTAACAGGAGTAGAATAAATACTGTGCACTTAATTTGAATCACTTTAATTCGGATGAAAGTGAGCAATTTTAAAAAGAAATTGTCAAATCATGAAATGTGTTTTTCCATTTCCTGACTTCAGATACATTGGTCAATGTATGAAGGTAGATGTTCTTCCAACACCACATTTTTGTATGAACGCTGTGTGTTCCTTCCACTATCATCAGCAGACAGTGGAATGCTGCTCCTTCTGGTATCCGATATCCTGAATTGTAGTTTGCTTCCTTATTTCCATTAGTGTGCATACCTACACGCGATCGGTCAATAATCACATAAGTTCAATGCAACAGCTGAGTGCAAGACAGACATACGTACAAGAATATTAGTCTTTACAATAAAATTGCAGATTATTTTTTTCTTACGTGTGTTGATACTAATTCTTTTAGATTTACGAAAACCGTACTTGAGTAGCAAATGCTCTTATATAAGTTATTCTGAGAATAAGTATAATAATAATCATTATAATTACATTAATTTGTAATTCTTCATTCACTGGAATGGAAGATTCAGAATGTGAGTTAGAAAAGAACGATATTTTCCATTTTCTTTGGTGCTAACCATATCGATAAATTTCAATAGAATTTTCAGTAATATAATTGGAAGCATTATGTTGTAGTTTCATATGTAATTTTGGGTGACGCCTTTTTCCCCAGTTTAGGAAGTTTAAAGGTACGTAAGCCTAGACTTCTTTTGGGGAGATGAAATACGAATAAAGACAGGGATACACATCAACGTGATATTCCTTCAGAGTCGATCATTTGCCTAACTGACGCCAAAATTAGTCATTTCCTTGTAATTAAAATGAAGCTGTTAATTGTCATTGGAAGGAGAACGTCGGTGATGTTTATCCAGCAATTCATGCCTTAAAGAAGTCAATTTTTTTTACAACTGCACCATATATGTACTCGCACATTGGAGATGAGACTCCATTCTACAATGAAGAATAAAATTCATTAATGATTTTATCTTCCATTATGAAAAAATGACTAACGATGGAAGGGAATTCTCACGGCATCCTTGATCGTGTATCATTTAGCACAAACGGTACCAGGCGAATTGAATATCAGTTCGTTAAAATTCCTATTAGAGTAATCAAAGGCGTATCTAAATATAAATAACAATATACACTGCGAGAGCTAGTTGTGTTACATTAATATTGGAAGTTTCTTAATTATTTACGACAGGATATTGGAACAGTTATGTAAGTACATTATTTACCATTCTAAAATCTTTTTTTTTTTCTAATGGCGGGTACAAAACTGTTGGTCGCATACCCATGAAATCGGTTTGTGTAGACTAATTTGCCGACAGTCGTTGTCCAATGTAAGCTATAAGAGGCTGATCTACGTTACACCGGCGGTAAGGTGATATATATTATAATGAAGATTTTTGGGCTGCCGCAGGGGAGCCGGACCTGTGGGAGAAAGCCCCCGTGTTACCTGGACCACGGGCCTTGTCCAACACAAATCGGGGGTACGCCGGAATCGAACCCGGGTTCATAGGATTATAAGTCTAGTGATATACCACTAGATTACCGTGGCGACTAAGGGTCGAATTCATAGTCGTCACTTAAAAAAATGAGGAAACGCTTAAGTAATGAGCATTTCCTTAGCACTTATTTCAGATCGTATTGCAGAGACGCTACTCATTCATATGCCCTGAGCATTCCCTTGACATCGAAAGAAATATGGCAACATGGCTAGACGTGAGCGCTTTCTACATTCAATTGTTTTCCAGCACCTTCAAATTGTTAAATCGGCATTATTCTCATACACAAATACAGAAGTAAATATTATAGATAAAAATTATACAGAATGTCCAGAAAGTATTTTTCAGAAAAGAAAGAAGTGAGCTAAGATAACTAGTTATGAAAAATTGAGATATTGTCGAAAGTAAAAAAATTGATAATTATTCTCTCCAAAAGAAGAAATTGACATGGAATAAAATTGCAGTTGAGTTTAATGCAAACTCCGGAAATATTCCTGTAAGTAAATCATTTTAATTTATTTTTCAGTTATTTTTATGCTAAACAAAGTGCAAGTGATAAATTACGCAAATTTTAACAGCTTATTCCTTGGGTATAATACAAACAAAAATGCAAATGACACTTTGTTGGGACGTGAATACTTTTCGAAAAAAAAATGCCGCTTAAATCTACCTGAAATGCTGCTGTATCATAAAATCTCAACGCAACCAGTACTTTCAGCAGTGGCGAAATCGGTAAGCCTCATGGTTGTATTGTGAATTTAAAAGAGAGACACAGAATATTCACAACAGTGTTCTTGTCGAAACTGTATCTCCTCTTAAATTGTTGATCATTATACATCTCTAAAGGGTTTTCCATATCTCTGATATATCTTTTGCTTGCCGAAACTCATTTTCATTTTAATTACAGAACTCAATAAATTAAATTAAATCATAATCATCATCTCTTGTATACAGAATCAGCTGATTACAATGCATATGAGGAAACACTTGAGTAAGCTGACAAGCTACCTTGTTTGAATAAGTGTTCACTTCAGTGGAATTTATGAATTTGAAATTATTATAAGCAACTGCTTAAGTGTTTCCTTACGATAAGTGTTGACTATGAATTCGGCCCTAAGTTTCCTGACCTGTGTAAATTAGAAATAGATAAATTTACAGAGTCAACTCCGTCGGAAACATAAGCTTTGTATATTTTGAATAGAACAGAAGGTGATTTAGAATTTCCAACTGATAGTTAAATACTTTATATTATCATTTAAATGATACATTTATTGAAGAAACGTTTAATCAATCTACGATTGCCTAAAATACAGCAATTGAAATAATACGAATTACAAATGAATCATGTAGGTCTAACATCACATTTCACAGTATTGGAATAGCGCAGATCCATGAAGTTTTTCCATTGTGCTTGTTGCATGATATTTCCTTGTATCTACTTTCATATTACCGCGTTTTGTCTTCAATATTTCTGAAGACATTGGGATGAGTTGTTTTGCATTTAAATCTCTCTATTGATTTCCAGTCTTTCTTCTTTTCTTCTAAATTCTGCCGATGGCGTAGAAATTGGTTATCACTATTTTACACTAAACCTTGTTTTTAAATTAAGACTAGTATTGTCTCATAAAAATCAACAAAAGAACTTGCGGATTATCCATAAATAAGACAATTTATGAAGAAAAAGAGTTGCACTATTTCTCATTGCGTTGGAATGGCTCATAGAAGTACATTCTTGGCATTAAAGGCTTACGCGCATTAATACGTAACAGATGATAGGCGCGGAACTTTCGACATTTTTTTAATAGGCCTATAGTCTTATCAAGTCAACATGTGATAAAGCTATTACAGTCCTCCCGTTTCACTGTTGCCTAAACATGACAATAGCCCTTCCTCATTTCCGAAAGTTTATTTTTCTTTTCTATGACCACGTCTTCCCCTTGTTTGTATTTATCTTCATCCCATACTGCTCACAGCTGACATTTAACTCTAGAAGCATGTTCCATAGATATTTTCTGTGTAGCAAGTAAATACCTTGGGACATGTTTCGACATATCAGAAGAACTATGTTCTAATCTCCTCTTTCAGTTGTGATGGATGTGATCAAGATGGAACCAGAACTCGACCCATTGGCTACACAGGCAGATGTGGAAGACAAGAAACCTCTATTAGAGGTAAAGTGAAGTGCACTATTATTCATTTTCTGTATGCAACATCTATAACATTTCTGTGAATAACAAAGATACCTTTCAAATTTATATTTAGCAGATTTAACTAAACTAAACAAAACCACTCCAGAATTCATCGTCATGTTTGTTTTTATACTTACTTACTGGCTCTTAAGGAACCCAGAGTTTCATTGCCGTCCTCACATAAACCCGTCATTGGTCCCTACGCTGAGCAAAATTAATCCATTCTCTATCATCATATCCTACTTCCTTCAAATTCATTTTAATATTATCTTCCCATCAACGTCTCGGCCTCCCCAAAGGTCTTTTTCCCCTCCGGCCTCCCAACTAACACACTATGCATTTCTGGATTCGCCCGTATGTGCTACATGCCCTGCCCATCTCAGACATCTGGATTTAATGTTGTCTTATACAGTGTAAATGTCCGATTATAAAAGAGTCCTCTGAAGTTAAATATTTAGGCATAATTTTCGATAATCATTTGAAATGGAACCACACATTAATTACCTTTGTAATTAATTACGTAAAATAGTATATTATTTTGTTTTATTGAGGAATTACTTGTCAATAAGTTTATTACGCACAATATATTTAACTTTATTTCAATCGGTAATTATGTATAGAATTGTAGGATGGGGTAGCTCATTTAAATCCAATTTTAATCCACTTTATTTATTACAGAAGAAAATAATTAAAATATGTCTTCATAAACCTATTGATTTTCCATCTGAAAATTTGTTTTTAGACTTTAATGTACTTAACGAAAGACAAATTTATTACATTGTATTAATAAAATTCATACATAAAAATCGAAATACTTTTTAATTGTTTTCTCATAGTTATGAAACAAAAGGTATGAATTCTTTAAGATTGTTGGAACCAAAATGCAACACTGTTACAGTAATTTAATATAGTAATATAGTAGTAATTTAGGCCCAAGAATATACATATAACAAATTTATATTTAAATATCCTAATCTTGTCAATTCTAATAGTTGTAGTATTAAATTTAAAAAGTTATGTATGGATTTTATAAAAATGGAAAAATTTGTTAATTTATATTTATATACTATAATTACATAGTAGACATAAGACAAATTGTATTGTATAATTATTAATTTCAATTCAGAAATTCGCCCGTGAGCACGAGTTCTACTCTTTCAGGGGCGAGCTAAAGTTTTTCTGTGTATATTATATTTTATGCTCGACCATGCCGAAATGTAGTAATTATACACCTGGTAGCAGACCTTTAATGCATGTCATTAAAGTACACCTACTCATTAAAGGTCAGGTCTTTCAGCCAATGACGACTCAGGTTACAACTGTTCAGCCAATGACAGGTCAACTTTCTACCATTATAAAACCGCAAGTATCGATTATTCTCGGATATGCAATCGAAAGAGAATTAGCGAAAAGTCACGGAGGCTGGAAATCCAATACTGTCGCAGAAGGTTATGTTCTGTTGCTATAATAATTAGCGTTAATTGTAAATAATATTCAAATAAATTCAATTTGTCATCTCGTTTTTCAATGTCGAATTCAATAATGAAGGTTATAATATTATAATATCAAGTTTAACGGGACTACGTCAAAGTCAATGACATTATTGTTCCTCGGAAAAAATCAATACTTTCGCGTCTGCGCACATCTCACAATTCACGACCTAGAACAAGGTCACTTCCGATCTTGTCAGATACCTAAAATAAAATGTATACATCTGAATACCGGTAATTTCAAGTTAGAAATATGGTCGAGCATAAAAAGTCGTATGAAACTCGCCTATAATGGTAATTAAGAAGCTCGTATGAAAATTATGAAACTCGCTTGCGCTCGTTTCATAAATATCCATACTCGATTCTTAATTACTATAATTATAGGCTCTTTGCATAATGTACTATTATGTTAAATTATTAGCAAAATAATAAATAAATAAATAAATAAATAAATGTTTTATATAGCATTTTAAGACTTCATCAAAGCTATTATTTCAGATAGTTACATTTCAAAAGAAACTTAAGATGTGGAATGTTCGTGTAATGAATCATGCCAGTTTTTTATTTTTATTCCATCATTATTTCTTAACTGTAGTAACTTTCGAGGAATATCACTTTTATTGACGTCATACAAAATTTTGTCCAATATTCTTTTGAGAAGATTAACTTCAAATGTAGATGAAATTGAATAGCTGCTTAGAATAACGTTGTAAGTCCGTTTTTGGTCAAACTGAGTTTTCGGCTGAAAAATGTTGTATCATACATCTTGCATCATGTGCTGTCATCGTCTTGCTGTAGTATTTTGATTGTGTTGCTGAGCTGAATAACGTTGTAGCGCAAATAAAATGGCGGACAATCATACTTGTAGCGTGTCACATGGTCTCATAAAAACGTAAATAGAAACAGAAAACGTAAGATTAATATCATGCAATGGAAGGAAAATGTACGTAAGACACTAAAGGATCAGGGGAAAGAATATACTTCGAAGAAAGGGACATTAAACCAGCTGTGAAACGAACTGGACCAAGTGAGTAGAATAATGTTGTAAGTCAATGTAGGCCTATAGAGTGCTAAAGGAAAATAGTTAAAGGTAATGAGGTCATGGTTACTCTGAATTCTACCATGGCCTAATAACAGAATAAAGAAAAAAAAAGATTTTTGTCTGTGTAATAATGATATTGCATGCCTATACAAATAATCTAAGTTGTGTAAATTGTTTCAAGTTCTTATGATATAAATTTGCCTATTATTATTATTATTATTATTATTATTATTATTATTATTATTATTATTTAATTATTATTATTATTTAATGTTCTGAAATGTAACAACCATAAAGAATCTACCAGGAAATATGGACAATATTTAAGTTTCTTTGCTTTACAGCATAGTTCTTCTGGATTGACGTACAACGTTTTCCTACTGCAAATGTTGAAAAAGTTGTGTTAATTGGAAGATGAAGACAATACATACAGTAGCGTGCAAATTAATCCGAACACGACATATTTTTACATTTTCTGTCATTGTTGGCCTCACAGCTGCTCATACCGCTTTAATTGACATCTGTAGTACGTGTAATTCCATTGTTGAAGGTCTGTCGTTATTATTTTTTTATAATATGTGACATTTTGCCTGTCGTTTTGTACTTATAAGCATTTCAGTTGTATTGAAGACTTAATACTGCAATCCTGTGTACATTCTGTCGTCTTCACAAATGGATACAACTCCACGAAAACGGTCTAAAATTATAACATTAGCAGAGCATTCTTCTATGACATAGAGGCAAATTGCTGCAGAATGTCACATCGGTTTGGCTACCGTTAATTCGATCATAAAACGATACAGGAGACTGGATCCATCACACCCCAGAAAAAGGAAACTGTGGCCGGAAAAGGAAGACTTCACCTACAGATGTTCGTTTAATTGTCAGGAAAAGTAAATTAAGTCCTAGACTAACTGCTGTCGACTTAACCCGCAAGTTAATGGCGACCACTGGGGAGAATATTCACGTCACAACAGTGCGGCGTAGGCTTTTGGAAGCTGGATGAAGGGCTCGTAAGCCTATTAAGAAGCAACTGCTAACCCCTCTTATGTGCAAAAACTCTTAATGTGGGCAAAATTACATCAACACTGGACAGTGAATGACTGGAAGGATGTACTTTTTCCGATGAGTCTCATTTCGAGGTCCACGGCCACCGTGTTTGTTAGGTAAGGAAAGGATCTGAAAAAGTAACAGCAGCTCATCTCCAACAAGCACCCAAATATCCCCTAAAGTAATGTTTTGGGGTTGTTTTACACATGAAGGGCCTGGAGCATTAATACATATCAAGGGAATGATGAATTCTGACAAATATATTCACTTATTGGAAACCAGAATCGTACCCCAGCTGCAAAAATCATTTCCAGATGGCAGAGGTGTGTTCCAACAAGACCTGGCACCATGCCATACGTCTCAAAAAACTACAGAATTCTTCAACAAGAAGAATATTCCGGTACTCCCCTGGCCAGGCAACTCACCCGACATCAACCCCATTGAGAACTTGTGGTCAATTTGCAAAAGAAGAATGCAAAAATGGGTTGTTCTACAAAGGAGAAGATGATTTCTGCCCTCATTGGTGTATGGTTTCGCGATGAAGAAATGAGGAATATTTGTGGGAAATTAGTGGAATCCATGCCAAATCGTCTCAGAGCTGTTATTAGGAACAAGGGAGGCCACATAGATTACTGAGGTATGTCTTAGATCCTTTTTTTTTATCCCGTTTGAGTGTTTTGCATAAGTAATTACGTTGTTCGGATTAATTTGCAAGCTACTGTATATATAAATGGTGCGAATACTTACTGAAGTATTAATACAGACGTAACACAGTCATATTTTGTAATATTTAACAATGTTAATATGGAATAAACATATTTTTAATTTCCTGACAAACTGTAAAAACTGACTTACAAGGATATTCTAGGCAGTCATTCAATTATTGGGGATCATCAATATAGTTTCAGGCATAATAGATCTGGTCAGATTTTTTGTATTCGACAGATATTGTAGAAAAATGGGAGTATAAGGCCACAATACATCAATTATTCATAAATTTCAAAAACACATACGACTCGGTTAAGAGACAAGTTGTATATAATATCCTTAAATTGAATTCGGTCCTCCCAAGAAACTAGGTCGATTAATTAAATTGTGTCTCAGTGAAACATACAGCAGAATCTGTATAGGCCACTTTCCATCTGACACTTTTCCAATTCACTGTGGGTTAAAGCAACCAGATGCACTTTCACGTTTACTTTTAACTTTGCTCTAGAGTATGCCATTAGTAAAGTCCAGGATAACAGAGAGGGCTTCGAATTGAACGGGTTACATCAGCTGGTTGTTTATGAGGATGACGTGAATACGTTAGGAGAAAATTCACAAATGATTAGGGAAAACACGGGAATTTTACTTGAAGCAAGTAAAAGATAGGTTTGGAAGTAAATCCCGAAAAGTCAAAGTATGTGATCATGTCTCTTGACCAGGATATTGTACCAAATGGAAATATAAAAATTGGAAATTTATCCTTTGTAAAGGTTCAAAAGTACAAATATCTCAGAATAACAGTAACAAATATAAATGACACTCGAGTGGAAATTAGACGCAGAATAAATATGAAAAATATCTGCTATTATTCAGTTGAGAAGCCTTTGTCATCTAGTCTCCTTTTAAAAAATCAGAGAGTTAGAATTTATAAAACAGTCATATTACCAGTTGTTCTGTATGGTTGTGAAACTTGGACTCTCACTTTGAGAGAGGAACAGAGGTTAAGGGTATTTGAAAATAAGGTGCTTAGGAAAATATTTGGGGGTAAGTGGGATGAAGGTATAGGAGAAGGGAGAAAGTTATACAATGCAGGACTAGACACATTGTAGTCTTCTCCTGACATAATTAGGAACATTAAAATTTATTCCAGAATTTTGAGATGGGAAGAGCATGTAGCACGTATGGGTGAATCTAGGGTCGCATATAGAGTGTTAGTTGAGAGACTTGAGGAGAAAAATCTGTGGGGATACCGAGACGTAGATGGGAGGATAAAATTAAAATAGATTTGAGAGAGGTGATATGTGATGGTAGGGACTGGATTAATCTTGCTCACGTTAGAGACCAATGGCGGGCTTATGTGAGGGCGGCAGTGAATGTCCAGGTTCCTTAAAGGCCTTTTGTAAGTAGTAAGTAAATATCATTATTTTTTAAGTAGTAGAGTCTGTCTTCGAAATTGGACAGACATCAAGTAGTTGTGCAGAAGTATCTCAATTTTCGTACATTTATAGGAAATTTGAGTTACTTTTAATTAGGGATTGCACATTTAGCTGTTTTTCTTTTAATAATTTGTCTCGTGTACTGCAAATAGTATTGAAGCTGCAAAATATAGAGAATAGCCTGGCACTTGAATTCTACATACTTCTAGCAAACTTGTCATTGACGACGTTCTTTGTTCAGAGAGAAGATAATTCATTGAATCTGCATGCGACTGGGATAAAGGAGGAGTGTGTGGACCACAGCTATGATCTCCCATCAGAGATGAAACTCGAGGAATCTCCCATGTCATTTCATTTCCCTATGGTGAAATGTGAAACGAAGGTGAGTGGAGATTATCCAATGTTTCACTTCTTTTTTATTTTCTACTTTCTTGTTTTGGTCTGTTGGTCCATGCAGCGCAGTTTGTTAGCTGTTACTTTTTACCTCAATTAATATTATTTTTAAGGGAGTCCAGAAAGGTCCTATCTTACTAGTGTTCAAAATGCATACATATAATTTTCTTTTTCTTAGAGACTGTTAGGATTATAATCTTAAAAAAAAAAAATGAGTTGTATAATTTTCCTTTCCGATTACTTTAGTGCAGGGATTTTGTAATATATTATTTACTAGCTGTACCCATGCGCTCCGCTGTACTTGTTAGAAATAAATATAAAGTAATTACATAATTAAAATAGGACGTTTGATCCAGGGAACATTCGTGTTTGATAGAAGGATAAATAGTTTAATATGTCACTTAATTTAAATTGTATTTAAACAATTAAAATGCGGTCATTTTGGCCCAGAGACCACTCATTTAGTGCAATGATAATTCCTTTAACATATTTCTTAATTGTTATTATATGCAAATAATTAAAATATGATAATTTGGTTCAGAGAACATCCGTTTTTGATGCAATTTGGTCCCATCAAAATTTTGCTTGGAATCAAACATATCGGAAATCATTTTTAAAGAAACTTTCGTTATGCAACATTTTTCACAATAAATAATAATAAGGAGATATTTCGATTTATTTAATTCAAGCCCTTATAACCTCCCTTTTGAATAAAGGGCATGTAGCACGTATGGGTGAATCTAGGAACGCATTTAGAGTGTTAGTTGGGAGGCCGGAGGGGAAAAGATCTTTGGGGAGACCGAGACGTAGATGGGAGGATAAAATTAAAATGAATTTGAGGGAGGTGATATATGATAGTAGGGACTGGATTAATCATATTCGTAAAGGTCCTAATAAAGTTGGTTTTGTTGGTATTTTGCAGCCTTTTAGAGATGCCATTAAGCTTTTTACCAAGGAGCAAGCATTTCCTATGAATTCAATTATCTTGGTTTCAAGCTTTCCTTTGTACTTCATTGGGATATCTCACAAAAAATTTGTAAATTCAATAAATCTGCAGACATTATCAATAGTATAATGAAACCTTCTTTAGTCTGGAAACATACCCGCACTCGTGTGTACAAGACCTTAGCAAGAAGTATTCTTTGTTATGGCAGCAAAGCTTGGACCTTAAAAAAAAACGATGAAAATATAAGTACTGCCAGTTAAATGAAGTTTATGCGCCGAACAACAGGATACACTAAATGGGATCATAAAAAAAATGAAGACATCCTACAAGAACTGGGAATGGAACCTGTACTGCAGTATATTCATCAATATCAAGACAACTAGCTCTGCCAGGATTCCTCGAGCGATCTTGAGCTACAGACCATCGGGGAAAAGATCACTGGGTCGCCCTGTGAAGAGATGGCGGGAAAAATTTTATAGACCGGAACAGTCCTTCTAGGACTATCACCTGTTAGGAAGATGACGATAGTGATTTCCAAAATTAATTTTTTTTTTTCAAAAGTGGAAATTTTTACAACATTTTTCAATGCTTATAAGATCCTAACTTCTTTTAAATGCAAAAAAATATTTTTAAAAATCCCCATTAATGCCTCAATAATCGTAACCTGTAAGTTTGAATCAATTCAGAGAAATAAATCCTTAGAAAAAGAAAATGTTATATTAAAATTATACATCCCCTCACCTTCATCTTGAGCAGAGTAACATATATGTATCATAGATGAAAATAGCAACATAGCTGTAAAAGTTAGTGATGTTGAAGGGAGAATGCTATGCTTTACCAAAATGAACCTCCAGCCAATGTTGTTAGTGCATCCACTGCTACTGTAGGCGGCTATGTCTTCATTCATTCATTCATTCATTCATTCATTCATTCATTTATTTTATTCCACAGATCTTACATGAGCAATGAAGCTTTAAGATGTGAAACAAGTCAAAATTTTGCAATATTACATTTACAATTTTTACAAATTTTTATAGTTTTACAATCTAGTAATTTTCTACAATTTTTACAATTTTGTGCAATTGTTTAGAATATTTTGGCGAGATGTAGGGAGATGAGATGAGGTCCGAGAATTCGCATAAGCAGGTATGAAAATAGAAATAGACCAGTTGTACCACAAAACTTAGAAGAAATATCTAAGAAATCAAATCCATGTGGAGATTATTGTTCAGAACTATGAACAGTACAAAACCAATAACGATGTCTTAACATAGTTGAAAGCTGTTAGTTGAAAGCTGAAATTATATCATGAAGATGAGAATGAAGCCTACGAGATTGACTGTGACAGTCAAACTTAGTTTGTTAAACATTTTATGGATAAACAATGTGAAATTGGTCATTATAATCTAACATAAAAATTGACTGAAATGTAAAACTGGCCATAAAAATGTTCTGGACTAAATTGAGAATTGGGCGAAATGACTACATGTGTTATAGTGTATAACATAAATTAGTAGTTGGATGGAAATTAAATTGAATCATTCTGGGTTCTGGGTGTAAACGCAAATTGGGCAAAATGTCTCTGGGTGTAACATCTGGGACCCGAATGTTGATTAGTGATTACGAATAAGATCCATATAGTTGCAATGCAATGATTATTTATCAGATAACACCATGAAAAGCAGCATTGTGATCTAGAAATTACACTACAAAGAAATTATATTTATGTTCTAGTTTGCAGCATAGAAAATCAATTCAATGGTTTTATAGTTATTAGTGCCAAATTTGCCATGTATTGTATACTTTTGCAGGAAGAGTGGTATAACATTGACACACTCAAGGAAGAAATGAAGCTGGAAGTAACGACAAAGGAAACTGAAGTCTCTACTGGGAGGTGAGTGTGTTATGCGAAAGGGATCCATGGTGTTGAAAGTAGTGGGTTGCACAATTTCATACATATGATATGATATGATATATATTTGTCATTAAGCACTTTCTTCCGGTGAGATGGCACTTCACATATTTGTATACAGTGCCATCCACCTTATTACATAGCAAATTTATGCAAGTCATAACTTACTTCCGTCTCTTCCAATTATGTCCTCTTTAAATGTATCTTGTCACCTCTCCTTCACCGGCCTATCCATCTATATTTCCCCACTTCTCCATTGCTGACCCCAAACTTATATCCTCCCCTCACTTCACTTCGCTACCTATTGATATCCTTGTCCCCCCTACTATTTTCTTGTATTTTCCCCACTACACCAACTTCTTAAATCGTAATGTTTCTTTTTACTATTCGCCTTGATTCCTCACTGAATCGTTCCATTTTCTTTCCGTTTTCCCCTGACTCCGCAACTCACGTACTCGCCTTGTAATCGCCTCGAAATGCTGATTGCAGGAATTTTGACGCGTTTGTAGATTTCTGCTACATGTTGATATTTCCTCCTCAGATGACATCATAGGCTTTACTCGATCGCATGAAGTTGCTTCTTTCCGCATTCCATGTCTGTCTGATGAACTCCGTGTCGTGCTTGCCTTGCTGTTTCCATGATTGTTGTCCGAGCTGGTATCATTTCCAATGCTCTTCGACACTAATCCCCTAATTTTCTCCTTCAGGACTCTTCCATTCCTCTCCATTTCTTCCGAACCTACTGCCGGCTCCTTGATGCTTTCAAGACATTCTTCAACACTAAAGATCAAATTGTTAATCTTTAATTTATCACCACACAGTCTTGCAAATTGACCACTTTTCCTAGCTTCTTTCAGGAAAGGGACCAAAAGTCGTCTTCTGCTCCTTACTTCGTAACTCCAATCATTGTCCATTCTGGTGGAAGTGTCCCCTAGCAACCTTCTGTTTCTCACGATCTTATCCTTCGTTGTCATGCTCTTGAATTTCACTAGTATAGGCCTGACTTGATCTGGATTGCGATTTCGATTTCTTCTCCCTTTTCTAAATACATCCACAATTTATCCGTCGCTCAAATCCATTCCAAAACACTTCCAGCACACTTCTATTATCTTCTCGTATTTTTCACTTCCTCTACAAAAAATGTTCCTTTTAATTTCATACATATAATTTCATCAAAAAATATCCCAATGCCATGAAGGCACTAATTGGAGGTAGAGCCCCATATTTCCATGACTTCGGCACAGAATGAGGTGGTGTGGTCGGCACCACGCTATTTTACCCCCGGAAAGACCCGGTACTCAATTTTATAGGAGGCTGATTTTCTGAAACTTTGGCAACGAAAAAAATCCTGTCACCACCTGGGAAACCCCGCAGTCCGAGCCAGCTGCTCTACCAACTGAGCTACCCAGCCGCTATAATTTCATCATAGTTAAATATTTATACGATTTTGCTAAACTTTGAGAAAACGTATTTATAAAGCAGGAGAGAAACTGAACTTAGAATTATTTTTACATTATTTTGTGTAATTTTTTTAGTTGGTTTATTTTACGATGCTATGGTAATATAACATCTGATTGGAATGAAGGTGATAACGCCAGCAAAATGAGGCCAGCGCCGAAAGTTATGCAGCCTTTGTTCGTAATAGGTTGAGGAAAATCCAGGAAAAACCACAACCATGTAATTTGTCCCAACAGGGATCAGAACCTGGATCCATTCTTTTCACTGTCAGACTTGTTAACTATTCAATTCAATTTATTTGGCCGTTAGACATACAGTATTAGGCTTCGTCAGAATACATTCAAAAACATATAAATACATTTTAAAAACACTAGACAGTAAAATTTAAATAATACAATGATAACATGAAATAATTTGAAACTTTTAAATTAAAGAAAACTAACTAAATTGCAATTAAACTATTTATTAAAATACAATTTAATATAAATTTGTGTTGAAAAACTCAGCAACAGAATAATAGTTATTCATGGTACTTGTGACGTAAGTGCATCTTTATTGCGCGAGTGGAAAGATTTAAGCACGAGGCATCAGCCGAGTCCTTAAATTACACGAGCGCAATAAAGATCACGCTCACAAGTATCATACGTAATTTTATCCATGACCATAACGAAAAATTATGTTTTATAAAAGAAAATATGTTGAAAATAAGTCCTCATATAATCACATTTATCATGGCATGGATTTTAGAATCTATACGTGTACTAGGTAGGCTATGATGTAGGTGGCCATGATTAGTGAAGAATGGTATCTAAGGCGTTGGATAAGTAACAAATTATAATTAATTATATAATTTTAATATATTTTTTTCACTTTAAACGTGTATTTTCGTCTTTTTGAAGTTTCAGGGATTATTTAGAAATGTTCACGGGACTAATGTGATTAAAATAATTTTACATTTTACTTCTGTAAACTTAAGAGGAATATTAAAACACAATTTATCATCATGTCTCTTTAGCTCAGTTGACTAACGCGTGTTGTTTTAAGATTTTAAAATCCTATAAACCCAACTTCGCAGGTTCAAGTCTCCTCGCATCCCAAAAGGTAAATTATTACAAGATTAAAAAATAAAATACGTATTAGATACGGATGCAATGCAGAAATTACGACGTAGTAGATAGACAAAAGAGGAGTGTGTGTATGTATATTTAAGAAATAGTAATAAAGAAGTAGAGGTAGTGACATCTAGTAACTAATATATTAACTTCTTGAGTAATAGTTGAATGGAAAAGTATACATGTATGCCCGGGTACTAGGAAAATACTAATGAACTGTGAGATAAAGTTCAAACTGTGAGGTAAAGTCTTTATCTCACTAGTGGAAAAAAGTAATGTTGAATAAAAGCCTACTTTACAAACGCAAAAGTATTTAGTAAAGGCGTGTTTTTCGTTATGGTCATGGATAAGAAGGATTATTTAATAACCAATTGTAAAATTTAGTCTTGAAGCTATTGATTGGTAATTTATAATATTCACTGGGGAGCTTATTACATAATTTCATCCCCATAATTAAAAAGTTTGTGTTGCTCTTTGTAATCTACAATATGGAATATTAATTTCTTCACTATTTCTAATTTCATGATCATGTATATTGGCCAGTAATGAGTAATTGTCTATATTTTGTCGAGTGTAAAGTACTAGATCATATATATACAAATTTATGATTGTTAAAATCCGTGATTGTCTGAAAAGTGGCCGACAATGTTCCAGATAGTTTGATTTACATAAAATTCTAATGGCTTTCTTTTGTAAAATCAAGACGCTTCCGATTTTGGTTCCATTTCCCCAGAAAATTAGGGCATATCGGATTATCGACTGAGAGAAAGAAAAGTAGGCACATCTTAAATAATTTTGAGAAACGCAAGTCGTTAATTTCTTTAACAAATATAAAACTCTTGATAGCTTTGTGCATATGTATTCGATGTGCTTATCCCATGTTAAACTGGAGTCTATAAAAAGTCCTAGAAATTTTGTGTAGTTGAGTCTGTTGTCCTTATTTATTAGATAATTTAGGCTGAAAGTTATGTTCATAGTTTTTTCTTAATTAAGCAAGAAACCATTAGATTCAAACCATAAAGCCATCTGTGATAGAGATATTACTCAATATCAAGGGACTATTTTGTGTAGTTTCAGACTATATTTATTTTAATACACTTTTTTATCAACTACATTTTTCTAGTTTCATGTTATAGTCAGAGTATGCTAATCACCTGACTCCCACTGGACCTATTTCACATGGTATGGTGTTGTAATTACAAGTAAATTTCTAGTAAGTAGTAAAGATATTAGAATTTCTGTTCACAAAGGACTTTTCTACAGTAGTACTTTACCATTCCATGCTTACAAATTACCAAAGATATCTTTCATGATTCTTTTCCACTAAATTACTAGTATTTGTAACTTACTAGTGAATTGTCAAATATTCTCTAGTAGGGAAAGAAGACTAATGCGATTTAAATATATTTATTTCCTAGTATTAAGATATATTTTGATAAATATGTGGTGTAGAATATCTTTTGTTTTTTCTATTTCCTTCAAAAGGAACAATTTCATCTTCTTTGACACCACATCACTAATTTTGCTGTGTTCGCAATTTCGTAACAATTAAGTTTTGCGGGTGAACATCGTTATTAGTGGCATCTGTTGGTTATTATGGGAAACTACAACGGATCGCGGAAGAACTTGATGATGATAATAAGGAAGTACATATTTCATTTTCTAAGAAGTAAACTAAAATAAATTACAATGCAGGGTTACGAAATTCATAGAATATTATAACACTGTGAATCTCTGTTGTGAAACCTGCTTTAAAACATTACGATTAAAGACACGAACATAACCTAATTCGACGAATGAAATACAAAGATAAACAGCTGTTTAATGTTTTGCAGGGTTACGAAATTCATAAAATATTACAACACTGTGAATCTCTGTTGTGAAACCTGCTTTAAAACATTAAAGACACGAACATAACCTAATTCGACGAATGAAATACAAAGATAAACAGCTGTTTAATGTTTTGCAGGGTTACGAAATTCATAAAATATTACAACACTGTGAATCTCTGTTGTGAAACCTGCTTTAAAACATTAAAGACACGAACATAACCTAATTCGACGAATGAAATACAAAGATAAACAGCTGTTTAATGTTTTGCAGGGTTACGAAATTCATAAAATATTACAACACTGTGAATCTCTGTTGTGAAACCTGCTTTAAAACATTAAAGACACGAACATAACCTAATTCGACGAATGAAATACAAAGATAAACAGCTGTTTAATGTTTGACATGACGTCACTTGTAGCGATTCATTGATAATGTACAACATACTGTAATACTTTCGTGGAATAGAAAGACACAACTCCATACTTTACAACATCTTTCATCAGTAATTTGTAATGTACAACACCATACCTTTGTGGAATAGGCCAAATATTAGAATTGTCGGAGATATTACTTCATGATGTATGGCAAAGAAACTTAACATCTGAGAATAAATAGAACTCTAGTCGTTTCTGAGATGCATTGCCAAATACAACATGTCATGCAGTTTTGCGAATGAAACTACAGTTTCTATGTTGATTTCAATATTTTAATCTTTTCTGTGTATACTCGAAGGTGCACATGATGACGTACGAAGAATTAATGATAGCTGGAAATTCGTGTTGCCACCATTGAACCTGAAGCACTAACATTACTACCTAAACATTCATGACTTACTTACTTACTGTCTTTTAAGGAACCCGTAGGTTCATTGCCGCCCTCACATAAGCCCGCCATTGGTCCTTATATGAGCAAGATTAATCCATTCTCTATCATCATATCCCACCTCCCTCAAATCCATTTTAATATTATCTTTCCATCAAAGTCTCGGCCTCCCTAAAGATCTTTTTCCCTCCGGCCTCCCAACTAACACTCTACATGCATTTCTGGATTCGCCCATATGTGCTACATGCCCTGCCCATCTCAAACGTCTGGATTTAATGTTCCTAATTATGTCAGGTGAAGAATACAAAGCGTGCAGTTCTGTGTTGTGTAACTTTCTCCATTCTCCTGTAACTTCATCCCTCTTAGCCCCAAATATTTTCCTAAGCACCTTATTGTCAAACACCCTTAACCTATGTCCCTCTCTCAAAGTGAGAGTCCAAGTTTCACAACCATACAGAACAACCGGTAATATAACTGTTTTATAAATTCTAACTTTCAGATTTTTCGACAGCAGACTGGATGATAAAAAAGTTTCTCAACCGAATAATAACAGGCATTTCCCATATTTATTCTGTGTTTAATTTCCTCCCGAGTATAATTTATATTTGTTACTGTTATTCCCAGATATTTGAACTTCTCCACGTCTTCAAAAGATAAAATTCCAATTTTTATATTTCCATTTCGTACAATATTCTTGTCACGAGACATAATCATATACTTTGTCTTTTCAGGATTTACTTCCGAACCTATCTCTTTACTTGCTTCCAGTAAAATTCCCGTGTTTTCCCTATTCGTTTGTGGATTTTCTCCTAACATATTCACGTCATCCGCATAGACAAGGAGCTGATGTAACCCGTTCAATTCCAAACCCTCTCTGTTATCCTGTATTTTCCTAATGGCATACTCTAGAGCAAAGTTAAAAAGTAAAGGTGATAGTGCATCTCCTTGCTTTAGCCCGCAGTGAATTGGAAACGCATCTGATACAAAATTGACCCATACGAACTCTGCTGTACATTTCACTGAGACACATTTTAATTAATCGAACTAGTTTCTTGGGAATACCAAATTCAATAAGAATATCATGTAAAACTTCTCTCTTAACCGAGTCATATGCCTTTTTTAAATCTATGAATAACTGATGCACTGTACCCTTATACTCCCATTTTTTTCTCCATTATTAAACATTCATGACTTAAGAAACTTATTGATTCTTCTCATACAACTCATACTGATTCTTCTATATGAATGTATAAGTAATAATAAATTATATTTCTGCTTTGTATTATGCAATATTATAAATAATAATATACACAGTATGGAATCTGAATAAAATTAGGGAACTTAATTTAGAGTATATTGCATAGCTTAATTAGCATCTCAAATTGTACCAGTCTAACAGTTACAAAATTACTATCGTGATATCTGTAACATTCGTGTGTTCGAAGACGTGTTGTCAGTAGTGAAGTGAAATTAAAGATTATCAGTAAATTAGCCCACTACGAAATGTTCATCGTTAATTTCCAGTACGAAAAATGTCGCCAGTCGTCAAATGTCCAGTATAGAATATGTCCACAGTGCTTAAAATGGCAATTATTTTAAATGTCCAGTATCAAAATTGTCCCATCAAATGTCCAGTGTTATTAAAAGTTCAGTATCAAAAATGTCCAATCATCAAATGTCCAGTATAGAATATGTCCACAGTTATTAGATGGACATTATCTTAAATATCCATTGTCATTAAATGTCCACTATACAAAATGCCAGTCATTAAATGGCCATTATAAAAAATGTCCGAAGTTATTACATGTATGGTATCATAAATGTTCAGAACTATATATATCAAATGTGAATAAATCATTTAACAATGAAATGTAAGGTAAAGTTACAATATTCTGTACCGGTAACTAATTGTATTTTCTAAAATTCTCCTGAATTGGAGTCATCATGCAGATTCAAATGATATAATGAAAATGCCCGCAAGTATTGCTTCCCGTGATTATTGTCATTATATTGATTGTATCGGTATACACTCCCTTCAATTCGCGTTGATTTGTAATATACTTCTTGTTTTGGGGATGTCTTACCTTTTTGTGGCTATAGCGAATTTGAATTAAGTTGTGGGACTCTGTAGCTCATTCCTTTCTTGTTTTATGTTTTCTATATAATATCTCCAAATAGGCCTACTGACGTGATAAAACACTTTATGAAAGTTAGAGTGGAAATCTTCCACTACATTATTGGTCGTATGAACACCTTCTCACTTTTTTCCATGATTATTTAACGATGCTGTATCAAGTACTGGGTTATTTAGCGTCGATCGAATTGGTAATAGCGAGATGGTATTTGGCGAAATTGGGCTCTCCGAAAAAGAATGTTCAATAATCATCTCTTTACAATCATAGAGTATATTGGATATTTTGATTTGTGGACATTTCTAAATATTGAACATTTTGAATTGTGGACATTTTTATAAATTGGACATTTTGATTTGTGGACATTTCTAATATTGAACATTTTGAATTGTGGACATTTTTATAAATTGCACATTTTGATTTGTGGACATTTCTAATATTGAACATTTTGAATTGTGGACATTTTTATAAATTGGACATTTTGATTTGTGGACATTTCTAATATTGAACATTTTGAATTGACATTTTTATAAATTGCAATTTTGATTTGGGACATTTCTAATATTGAACGTTTTGAATTGTGGACATTTTTATAAATTGCACATTTTGATTTGTGGACATTTCTAATATTGAACATTTTGAATTGTGGACATTTTTTTAAATTGGACATTTTGATTTGTGGACATTTCTAATATTGAACATTTTGAATTGTGGACATTTTTATAAATTGGACATTTTGATTTGTGGACATTTTTTATTTTGAATTGTGGACATTTTTTTAAATTGGACATTTTGATTTGTGGACATTTCTAATATTGAACATTTTGAATTGTGGACATTTTTATAAATTGCACATTTTGATTTGTGGACATTTCTAATATTGAACATTTTGAATTGTGGACATTTTTATAAATTGGACATTTTGATTTGTGGACATTTCTAATATTGAACATTTTGAATTGTGGACATTTTTATAAATTGGACATTTTTTCTAATATTGAACATTTGAATGGACATTTTTATAAATTGGACATTTTGATTTGTGGACATTTCTAATATTGAACATTTTGACATTTTGATTTGGACATTTTTTTTGAATTGTGGACATTTTTTAAATTGGACATTTTGATTTGACATTTTGGACATTTTTTTAAGTTGGACATTTTGATTTGTGGACATTTCTAATATTGAACATTTTGAATTGTGGACATTTTTATAAATTGGACATTTTGATTTGTGGACATTTCTAATATTGAACATTTTGAATTGTGGACATTTTTATAAATTGGATATTTTGATTTGTGGACATTTCTAATATTGAACATTTTGAATTGTGGACATTTTTATAAATTGGACAATTTGATTTGTGGACATTTCTAATATTGAACATTTTGAATTGTGGACATTTTTATAAATTGGACATTTTGATTTGTGGACATTTCTAATATTGAACATTTTGAATTGTGGACATTTTTTAAATTGGACATTTTGATTTGTGGACATTTCTAATATTGAACATTTTGAATTGTGGACATTTTTATAAATTGCACATTTTGATTTGTGGACATTTCTAATATTGAACATTTTGAATTGTGGACATTTTTATAAATTGGACATTTTGATTTGTGGACATTTCTAATATTGAACATTTTGAATTGTGGACATTTTTTAAATTGGACATTTTGATTTGTGGACATTTCTAATATTGAACATTTTGAATTGTGGACATTTTTATAAATTGGACATTTTGATTTGTGGACATTTCTAATATTGAACATTTTGAATTGTGGACATTTTTTTTAAATTGTACATTTTGATTTGTGGACATTTCTAATATTGAACATTTTGAATTGTGGACATTTTTATAAATTGGACATTTTGATTTGTGGACATTTCTAAATATTCAACATTTTGAATTGTGGACATTTTTATAAATTGCACATTTTGATTTGTGAACATTTCTAAATATTGAACATCTTGAATTGTGGGCATTTTTATAAATTGGACATTTTGATTTGTGGACATTTCCAAATATTGAACATTTTGAATTGTGGACATTTTTATAAATTGGACATTTTGATTTGTGGACATTTCTATAGAGTGGATATTTTGACTTGTGGATATTTCTTTATATTGGACATTTTGATTTGTGGACACTTCCATAGATTGGACATTTTGACTTGTGGATATTTCTTTATATTGGACATTTTGATGTGTGGATACTTCTATTTATTGGACATTTTGATTTGTGGACATTTCTATATATTGGACATTTTGAATTGTGGACACTTCTATATATTGGACATTTTGAATTGTGGACATTTCTATATATTGGACATTTTGATTTGTGGACATTTCTATATATTGGACATTTTGAATTGTGGACATTTCTATATATTGGACATTTTGAATTGTGGACATTTCTATACATTTTCACTAGAGAAAATTTCTATATATTATACATTTTGATTTGTGAACATTTTTCAAAATCGGACATTTTGAATAGTGGCCTTATTTGAATGGACATTTTGGTTGTGGACATTTTTAATGGACTTTCTGTAGCATATTCGACTTTGTGCTGTAGACGAATTGGCCTGGAATGAAATTAAGAGCTAGAACATCATTAAATTGAAGTAATTGATCAACTAATGGAGCAGCAATGTTGAAATTATAATTTAGTACCTCACGTTTCATTGAACTGATTATCCAATACGTGAGTGTAAAAATAATCTACCCATTGTTATTGAAACGTATGTCATGTAATTGGATCATTTAGCTTTAAACTAACTATAAAATATATAATTAAATTTTTAACCCTTTGTTTAGAACCATGTGTTCATAAACAAATAATTTATGAAATAGGACTCCATGTTGCCCTAACAGCGAAAACGTTCATCCTCCACACTTCCATAATTTTAAATATTTGACTAGAGTTATAGTCTAGTTTTATGTAATATAAGTTATAGACTGAAAAATTCATTCATAAATTTGTGATTACTTATAACTTATCGGATGAAAATATCAACAAAGTGAAGTTATGCTATTTTTTTTGTTTCACCGCGTATTCCTGAATGGGTAACTATGTTCGGTGTAAGAATGTGAAATACTGTATTAATTTACAGAGATCAGATTAGAGTAACTGAATTTTGCATGTTACTGATAATGATTTGTAACTAAAGGCAATGAGAGAAGTTATTATTAACAACCATATTACATTTTCACCTCAGCATTGCAGGAATTAGTGACAGCAGCGTATTATCACAGTGGAGCAATACACCAGAGGAAGATGACGTCACTGCGAGAGAAAGTCTTAAAAATTACGTGCACTCAGAGACACCTGCCTGCGAAAAGTCAATTGACTCCAGTAATTACCATAAAACGATTTCAAAATCAAGCAGTACCGGATCTCACTCTCGCAGTGACAAGATTGACAATTCAATTTCGAGCAACGTCGGAGGAAAATCCTTCAAGTGTAATATTTGCGACAAGATTCTAGCGCGTTCCTTTACACTCAAAAGGCATTTACTGACTCATACAGGCGAAAAACCGTGCAAATGCGATGTCTGTGGAAAGTGTTTTAGTTCATCGGGTGGTTTAAAAGTTCATTTACGTACCCACACGGGTGAAAAACCGTTTAATTGTGACGTATGTAAGAACTGTTTCACAACTTCAAACGATCTCAAAGTCCATTCTCGTATCCACACTGGCGAAAAGCCATTCAAATGCAATATCTGTGGTGAGGGCTTTAACCATTCACAGACTCTAAGAAGTCATGTAAGTTATCACACAGGTGAGTCTCTTTACGTTTGTGATATCTGCGGTAAAAGTGTTTCGACTTTGGGAAGTCTTGCTGTTCATAAACGTCTTCACACAGGGGAAAAGCCATATAAGTGTAACGAGTGTGGAAGATGTTTCACTGCAAATAGATCGCTTTATGCACATCAACGCCACCACATAGGCAAGCCATTCAATTGTGATGTGTGTGGAAAATGTTTCTCATTAAATGAAACTCTAATTTTTCACAAACGTCTGCATACAGGCGAGAAGCCATTCACGTGTCACGTGTGTGGGAAACGTTTTTGCCAATCGGGAGTGCTGAAAGTTCATTTACGCACACACACAGGGGAGAAGTCATTCAAATGCGATGTCTGTGGAAAATGTTTCACTCAATCTAGCAGTGTGAAGACGCATTTACGGCAGCACACTGGCGAGAAACCATACAAATGTGATGTTTGTTCTGAGAGTTTTTCTCTATCGAGGAGCCTGAAAAATCATGCAAGGCAGCACAGCAAAGATTAAATTCAAATCTAAAATTGAAGTGTGTTAGAGAATTCCACAGACTAAAACCATGCATAGAAAATCAGTGATCAGAAATCGTATAAATATAACTTTATCCAGCTTTACCTAATTTCAATGTTTATATTTGCAGCTATACGCAGTGTTTCGAATTCATAGGTACAGTGCCATACCAATACAACCTTTACATTCACACTGAAAACATACGTTCATACTTGTTTGTATGAAGGTGAAGTTTAGTTTTGAACAACACACTTGCGACTTTAGTTTGATGAAAGTGCGAAATGTCCGCATAATGTTTACTTTTATGACTTACAGTGAAAAGCGTCTGTCATATTATTTTCTGTCTGCTTATTAGGTTAGTATGTGACTGTAAACTAGTTATTGGCAATTATTGAAGTGGACTGCGTTATCAAATGAAGGGTTTACACATTGAAATTTTATATTAATAAACATTTGCAATATTTTTATCTTCAATCACATGTTAAACTTTACAAAAATGCAAATGACTTCGCTAAATTTTACATAATACAACATAAATATCTTCAAACACGATTTACATTGTGATAGCGTTAGGGTCCGTTCACACGGAATGGAATTTCTCGTAACGATTGTTCGAATCCATTTCGTGCGGACAGAAGTGTACATACGGTTACATTTTTTCCCGTATTCATTCATTCATAGTGTTCTGCCCAAGGGTGGGTCTTCCACTGCAAACACAGCATTCTCCAGTCCATATTTTCTGCCTTCCTCTCAGGGCCCAATTAATAGTCAACACATATCGCAAGGAAACCCTTAAACAGTTGCTTATAATCATTTCCAATTCATAAATCCCACTGAAGTGAACTTATTCAAATAAAGTAGCTTGTAGGCTTACTCATAGTCGGCAAAACAAAAGATATGTCAGAAATATGGAAAACCCTTTAGAGATGTACAATGACCAACAATTTAAGAGGAGATACCATTTCAATAAGAACACCGTTATATTCTGGTGCCTCTCATTGAAATTCACAATACAACCATTACACTTACCGATTTCAACAGTGCTGAAAATACTGGTTCCTTTGAGATTTTATGCTACAGTATCATCTCAGGTACGTTTAAGTGGAATTTTTTCGAAACTTATTCACGTTCCAACAATGTGATATTTGCACATTCGTTTCTATTCTACCCAAGGTATAAGCTGTTAAAATTTGCGTAATTATATCATTTCCACCTTGTTTACCATAGAAATAACTGAAAAATAAATTAAAATGATTTACTTACAGGAATATTTCCGGAGTTTGCATTAAACTAAAAGCAATTTTACCCCATGTCACTTTCTTTTTTGGAGAGGACAAATATCAGATTTTGTACTTTCGACGATATCTCTATATTTCATAACTAGTTGTCTTAGGTCACTTCTTTCTTCTTCTATAAAATGTTTTCTCGACATTTTGGATAATTTTAGTTCTATAACATTTACTTCTTTATCTGTGTATGCCGATTTAACAATTCAATGTACGAAAACGCTCACGTCTAGCCATGTTACCATATTTCTTTCGATATCAAGGAAATTTTATTTATTTATTTATTTATTTATTTATTCATTCATTCATTTATTTATTTATTTATTTATTTATTTATTTACACTTGAGTTACATTCGGCATTGCAACCCGAAATAGCAGAAGCTCGTGGTCGAACGCAGCTCAGATCAGTTATACAAAATATATCACAAAATTGAGATAGTTCATTGAGCACAATAACATTAATAAATGGTAAAATAATACAGCATGTAATAATAGGTTCTATACACAAATAGAAAATAGATAATTTGTATAAACAAAAGCCGCCCTAAATAAGGGTTCGATAGATCGGCCTACTAATCAATTCATAAAGAATAATAAATAAACAAAACAATTTTGTGACACTTGGAAAGAAAAAGAAAAAACATTAAGATAAGAAAACGTAGGAAATCATTTACAATAAAAATTTTGTTGGGTACAAATGATTACTAATTATAGCTAAGGATGATTTTAACACGTGAGATCCTATGGCATCAATCGTTGCATCAGAAATGTTGTATTAAGTTGATTTAAAGTTTCACGTGGGATCGTGCCACGGGCACCGAACATGAGCCCAAAAACTGTCCAATGTGTGATGTGGTATTGTGCTCCAAGATGCTGACAACAAGGCTCATAGATGACTTGTTTTTCATGACACACCTCTTGTGGCTGTTGCTCATGCATCTCAAAACGGATTGTGGGATCAAGAATGACACCCTTATCCTTCTGCCGATCAATTATGATGATATCAGCACGTCTAGTAGAGCCATCAGAAGAGACGCAACCAACCTCCTCATAAACCTCATAGGAAGCATTCTGACGGATTGAAGCTGAATATACATATGTACATAAATATTAGAGTATCAATTTTTAACTCAATTAGCTTAAACAATTAAATAATTAATCTGATTTGTTTCTTAAATCTATGTGTTGTAAGTGTACTTAGCTGAGGTTAAGCTCTAATTAATTCATATATTTTGGGTCCAAAATTTCTGCTGTGTTTTAATCCAGCATTTGTGTGCCATTTGGGAGTATTTAGAAAGAAACTGTTGTTTTGTCTTGTATGGTATTCATGAGGATCAAATTTAAATTGATTGTGGTTTTTATGGAAGTAAATCAGCAATATTTGTTTATAAATTTGTTCTAGATTTGATACACCAAATTCCTGAAAAATTAATTTTGTTGGGTAATCAAAAGGTCTATATAGCAAATTTTGATAATTCTTTTTTTGGGCAAATTTAAAGGATGGAGAGTCGATTTTGCCATTCCTCCCCAACCTAAAATACCATACTGAATTATTGATTGAAACAGAGCTAAGTACACAGTACGCAGAACATAAACAGGTAAATAAGAGCGTAGAATGGAAAATTTGTGGATTGTTTTACGCAATCTGTTACACAGGAAGGAGATATGCTTGTCCCATTTTAAATGTTGGTCAATAATAATGCCTAAATATTTAAATTGTGAGGATGTACTCAAAGCGTTACATGAGCAAGTAGGTAGGTTACAATCATGTATTGTTATGCTTCTATTATTATTTATTTTTAGTGATGTTAATGAAAATGGTATTAATTTTGTTTTAGAAACGTTCAAAGAAAGTAAGTGAGCATCCAGCCATTCTTTAATAATGTTAATACCACTGTTAGAATTTTGATAAGTTTTATTCCAACTCGAACCGCTAAATATAACCACGGTATCATCAGCATAAGAATACAGAGTACTAGAATATTTCTCAATGTCAATTTTAAGTAAATCGTTCATATATATTAACAGTCTTACTAATAAACCGTGTATAGTTTTTATACGAGACTTATGCAGATTTGAGACAGAAAACGTTACTAATAAACCGTGAATAAGCTATGGACGTATAAACAGGCTGTAACTATACAATGGGAATTGCTTTGCAGTAGTTATATATACGAAACCCCTTGTTTAAGCGTTGTATATAGGGAAAAAATGGCCGCCCCTTTAACAGCTGTTCATATCGACTGTCATTTTATGATGATGTTTACCTTGTAACCACAGAAGAACAAACCAAAGATCATAGAATTATTAGAATAATATTGCTGGTAGCTTGTACTCTTTGACCAAAATGTAATGTGGTAATCGATTAGAGCCAGTTATACTATCGATATTTAACACGCCACATTAGAACGCTCTACTGGATCCAGTAGAGAACCTCAGATATTCTATTACCTTTCGTAACGAAGTAATGACGAAACTATGACGTAGCTGTGTAACAGTTATACTGTTATACACGACGTATGTAGTGATTATTAGTAAGGAAATTACACACGACTTATAAACGAGCTACTCATTGTATAAGTATAAGACAGTTAAACGTTTGTATATAGAGTTTTTATTAGTAAGACTGTAAATATATATATCAAAAAGTAGCGTCTTTGCAATACGATCTAAAATTAGAGTTAAGGAAATGTTCATTACTTAAGTGTTTCCTCTTTTTATAAGTGACGACTATGAATTCGACACTTAGTCTCCCCATGTGATCCGTGTATCTTATTGTCGTCTATCATCTGATATCTTATATCCCGACCTCTTCTCCCGTTCACTATTCTTTCTAGTGCATCCTTCAGAAGGCAGTTTCTTAATCAGTGACCCAGCCATTCCTTTTCCTCTACCTGATCAGTTTCAGCATCAATCTTTCTTTACCCACTCTTTCCAATATAGTTTCGCTTCTTTTACGTCTAGGATCTTCTACCAATAACAGACTCATCATGCCAAGTTTCCAATTTTTCTTGGGAAAAGCAAGTTCGTTAGCTTCCCGTTGCTTTTGGCACACCACTCTCTCTTTCACATCTTAAAAAAATCCCTGGCAGCTCCAGCTTGGAGGTGAGGAGAGTGGATTTGACTAATTAGGCCTTCAGAACGTCACCAAAATTCACCGCAAGGGTTAAATATCAGTTATATATATGAATTTTTTGACCCGATTGGAGACTGGGAAATTCAAATTATTTTCCCTTATGTAACCTAAATTTCATTATGCACGGGGGAAAAAATCTAACCGTGTGTACACTTCTATCTGCAAAAAAGAAAATAAAAATCGATTCGAATGAATTGCTGTTTCGAGAAATTCCCATACCGTGTGAACGGACCCTAATAAGTACAAGTTTAGATATTTGTGTGCTAAAGACTAAAATTTCTTAGATTTGCAGATATCTTTTTAGTAAAGTCCTTTTGTATGAACAACTTTTTAAAGACTGATTATATGAAAAATAACTTAAAACTTAAATTTTGATATTGGTTTTATTAAAGCTAACATGTATAACATCTACGTGCACCTTGTTGCTTCTTTCATAGTGGTATTTATCTTCCAACCTTGACAAATTTGGAGTACACATATTTGAAGACCTCCCCAGAATAAGGCTGTAACCACAAACATTTAAATTAATGTTTCAGGAGAAATACAAATAATTTCAGAGTCATATTTCATGACGCATATATTTACTATCACAGCCATTTGACTAAACAAGAATAAAAGTTTTTTTAGTCGTTGAATGCTTTAATTTATTGTTATAAAATGACAAATAAATATTTTTCCACCTACATCACTTATTTTAAGAATCTGGTGTTATATCCTTTCTCCGGGGAAGTTTTCGATTATTGGCGAGGTCATAATTTTTAAATTCATAAAATTAGTTTTATAAGATTCTCTAACTGCCATTGCCATGATAATTATAGTTTCAATTTTTCCCTACGCCTATTCTTTAAGTTGATGCAGTGTCTAAAAAAATAAGTGCTCCCCCTGGCTAAATAAGACCTGTAACCTCGGCAAAAAAAATTCACACTTACCTTATATCCTGGTCATCATCCATAAGATGCCGGAATTGCCCTCAGTCGTGTGTGAAACAATTTTCTTTATAAATTTCCATTGACACATTGAAGAAGATCAACTGTAATACTTCTTAATTCTATTCTAAAGTTTTATCGTGTAGTTCTGAATTATTTTTCTATTCACATCATATTTAATTATTCTCAATACATTGTCGCTGGAGGTAAATTCTGGTGACCAGACTAGCCAAAGATTGTTGTTACTCAGAACTGAAGGGTGACTTTCCAATTGGTGCTAAGTCAAAAAGCTACTTTTTCAGGAAACGTGATTTTTTTTATAAATGGAAATATCTTCAAGGTACTGGAAAGAGACTCTGGCAGTTAGGACATTATGGAAAGTGAGCTTTGTTGATAGAATTTAATTTTTGGAAATTGATATTGTGATGAAGGATGGGTGGAGAATAGAAAAATTCTCTCTGGCACCGCAAACCACGCTCCACTAAGCCACACTGGTTCCAGTTCCGTGCCAGATGTAATCCTCTCAGTTTAAGTTCCACTTACTTTCCATTTACTGGCCAACCCTCATGCACTGTGTCAGATTTAATGACAGTGGCACAATGTCCAACACACTATGTTAGTTTCCATTTACTGCTAAGTGGCCGGGATGTGACAGAATGAGCGCCGTCTTAAATCACTAGGTGATTATTTACATACATAGCATATTATTAAATTATATCAACATAACTCACATATTTACTTCGTAGGTGACACATGTTGACTTATGAAATAATTTTTTTCGTGATTAACTCTCTTTTCACAAACCTTACATAACAAAACTGTTCCATCGATTGAAAACACATGGATACCATATTCACTAACGTAAGCAAGAAGTTTACTTTTCAATGGTTTACTGAATTTAGGCCTTCTAGCTAACCGATTTTATACCTTCTGTCACCCGACAATAACTGATTGTTCCTCACTCAAATTTCTTTCTCCTACAATAATAAACACGTGTAGCACAAAATTGTAACAGTAAGATTTGAAAATATAAAAGCAAACAATTGAAAATGCTACGTGACAACTTCTATGAGAACGAGCTTAATATTTAAAATTATAAAGCTGATTGTTGGTATCGTGAAGACATGACAATATTATATTTGCAAATCAAGATTTCAGGCATAACTCCCTGTAGAGTTGATTTGAATAATTTCGAGGAAATTAAAGTCGGGTATCGAACCCGGGACCTTTGGTTTACTATTGTATTATTCACCTGAGCACTAACTTAGGAACGTTAAACCAGATGTTTGAGATTTCGGATGTACCCGGCTCCGGAACAAATTTTTCCCCGAAATTATTCAATATTTATTTGTAATGGTGGATTGTTATCGTTAATCAAACTACACCAATAGTATTAAAGCACGATTATTAGCAGATTAAGCACCGAAATAAATTACTTTTATTTACTATTGTTCTTCACCTGACAATATTACAACATTAAATTCAGATGTTTGAGATGGGGAGGGCATATATCATGTATGGGCGAATCCAGAAATGCATATAGAATATTTTTGGTAGGCCGGAGGGAAAAATACCTTTGGGGAAGCCGAGACGTAGATGGGAAGATAATATAATATTAAAATAGATTTGAGGGAGGTGGGATATGATGATAGATACTGGATTAATCTTGCACGGGATAGGGACCAATGGCGGGCTTATGTGAGGGCGGCAATGAATCTCTGGGTTCCTTAAAAGCCAGTAAGTAAGTATTGTTAGTAAAGTTAGTCATTGTTTCAAATATTTAAATGTCATATTACATTACAATTAATTAGAAAAGTGCAAATAAACAAGATATATTGCTATAAAATTACAACAAAGGCATTTATTAGTAAGTATCACCTTAAAAGGGCAAAATAAAAATTGGTCCTATCACTTTGATTTACTCCAAATCACATTTATATCTAGCAAATAATGAATTACTTTCACCAATAAAAAAGGAATTTTGCCAAACATCCGAGCTTTAGTTATGGGTTACAGATTACTATTTAAGATCAAATACTTCCACTTCTGTCAATCCCTTAGACAAGGGAAAAAAAAAAAAAAGTGTGTTCGTTCTTGGCGTTTGCTGCTATTTTTAAAATGTGCCACTCAGTTAGAAATTAAATGAGGCAATCAGAAGCAAAGTAATATAAGTGACATTTTTTTTAAAAGTGAGATAAGCATATATTCTAAACCTTTAACGTCACTTCTGTTCAGAGAAAAAGTAATATAAGTGCAGTTCCAGTCAGCGCTGCTCCATGTTGGTCTTACACTTGTATTACAATGCATACAGAGTGTTGACTGAGAGGCAAACTAATACAAGTGCGTTGTTTACATAGTGTCGCGTTTCTTCTGTGTATGACTAATTCATTTGCCATAATGGAGAGAGGTAATAGATTACATATTCGAAACATCTTCGTGGAAGGCCTGCACACATTGAGCTGGACCAACTATACTGTGATTCACTTTTGCTAAGCGGAGCAACTTGCAATAGCTAAAGAAATTCATCCCACTCATACACTACTCTTTCTTTGATGACCTGAAGCATTAGGATGGGCCTATAATGCCGGACTGTAGAAAAACATGCGTGGAAGAGGAAGTTGAAGGAATATTCGCGGTAGGAGCACTACAGATGCACTTCATGACAGGAACAGAGATGTTTCAGCAGAGAGAGAGATGTGACTTCATTAGATGAGCCTAGTGACGTAATGAACAGCGACTAAGGCTGAATTTCATCTAAAATTTGAAATTTTCTTAGCCCTCTTTTTTCGGAGTACCAAAAACCACATCAACCGTTGCCCTAGAAATTGAATATAATATTAAACCAATCAGACACTATGTATTAAAAAAGGATCTAAAATTACATTTAAAATTGCAAGCCTCATCCAGAACTCAGATGTTCTTCAAATTGTCATAATATCCTATAAATTTCTGCGTTAAACAAAGTTTGAAATACCAGTCTTTATCACACAGTCACACTCATTGAAAAAACTCCAGTTGCAAATGAAATTCCTCCATGAAAATGGATAATTCCAGAATTTTGCCTACAAATTCCAAAATCATTTCAAAAATGATATCCTCCATACATTCTTAAGTTAAATGCCATGGAAAGTAATCTGCAGCTCATATAAGGATCACCTTCAAATTTATACAGATGGATATCTAAACCCTGATGATGCTCCATCTTTAACCATTGTGGGCCATTTACATCAGGAGCAAAACTTTTCTTTCTATTTTATAACCTATTATATTCCAAAATATCAATTGAAAATTACTTCATTTTGTTCAGCCTCCTCCAGTCTTGACACTGAATTGCTTCTATTGATGCTGCTCTTTCACAGTGTTACTCAAATTTCTGAAAAATCTATTTGAATACTTACCGACTCCAAGGGGCTATATTTAATATAATTAAATATGTACCACACCTATACACATAGATTATTCCAATTCAAAAACACAAGTGAACTAAAAAAACTCCAAAAAAAATAAAATTTCAATGGATACCTAGTCATTTGTGGTCTACTGGAAACCTCGAAAGTCGATAACATTGCGCCTTCATTCGACATATTTGCAACCAAGACCTCTTCAAGTGATATCTCTATTCAATGCCTTTACTTCAAAACGTTTCATTTTATAAACTTATAGATCAACAATTGGCTCTCTTCTGACAAAGGAAAAATTTTACAGTCCGTTAAATGAAACCGAATGACCTGAAATTTACAAAAACTTGCCCCGACATGTTCAAACATTTTTAACAAATGAGCCAGAACGTTTAGGTCACATTGTCACTCAATTCAGTACCTACACCGATTTCATTCATTTCTGATAATCCTACTTGTCTGTGTGTAATAATCACTGTGAAGATCTATTTCATTCTTCTATACTGTCCATCCATAAACCACAAAATAGCCATTAAATTAAAATCATCAGTACCAGTTGCATAAGACACAGCCCTGCAGTATATATTGATTACACCCCAACTCTGGCTAGTAGCAACAGGCGTCTATAATGAACACCGATCAAAATACCCCTCATTTACTATGAAAAAGAAGAACTGAAAATACTACGGTGGACTATAGTTGATTTATATCGTCTGCAAACAACTGGACACATTAAGGAGATTGATTGATTGATTCTTTCGGTTATACAGACACATTTCTTGTTATAATATGATAATAAGAAAGCTCAAGTGCTGTTAAGACAGAAATGTCTCAATGTTGTAAGCAATGTCCTTGTTCTTATTTTAGTTTTCTCGCAGCACATTTCTCGCTAGCGGAAACTCTGCGTCTTAATAATATAAAAATACTGAAAACCCTTGCACTTATATTACTTTTCCACAAAAATATTTTCGTGGCAAAATAATACTAGTGAATTTAGGACCCTATTTTACCTTATCTGTTTTAGAATAGATAATTTCTATTACTAGTTAAAAAATATAGGTACCAACACATACAACTGTAAATTTACAGCAACATAGTCCTGTTACAGATTTTTTAATTTTCGTTTCAACTTCAAAGTCACTTATCTCAAAACTTACTAAATGTCACTTGTATCACTTTGCTTCTGAGTGCCTCAAATATCATTTGTTTAGCTTTTAGCATCTCAATACTCTTACATTGCTGACTGAACTTCTACATAAGGGAAAGAGGAACATTTTCAGTTTGTTTCTACAACAACTAATTTGTGTTGAATATTTGGAGTTAAGTATGAACTTATTTTATTAACAATGTCTCTAAATAATTCATTATTATTCCCTCGATGAGGGCAATTAACCCACACGTTTTAAGTAGATATATATTAGGCATATATGCTTTTGCACCATAGCGTGTTTTCTTGTCATTACAGCAAATGGCCGCCACGATTGAAAGTTGATTTTACTCTATTCAGAGTTGCCAGCCTAGATAAGTACGTTGAAATATTACAAATAACTGCTCTAGAGTTGTCATGAAGACCAATGCCTTCTATGTATGCTGCAATCCTACAATGCATGTAAAATTCATACGCAAAGGCAATGTTAATTAATATAAATTATAGGAAACAATCACTGCATGTACTGAACTTTATTTAAACAATTCAAACTTCACTTAACAAAATGATACACAAATTATTCCAATTGAACACGAAATATTATAAGTACATGAATCATTTTTATTCCTTCACATTGAAGTTGATGGTGAAGTTTGTACATTGGCCAGACTGCTAATCTTCAGTCAGCTGTTCATAATATACTGTATATTAAGATTTTTACAAATATTATATTGAAAATATACTATCGTTCAAAGAATACTGTAAAATACACGTTTGTACAGTGCATTACAAAATCTCCGAAATTGAAAAAATAATTTATATAAAGGCCCCCACTATATATAGATTCTTAAATTTTGTAAATTAGTTCGGTAAATCTACCATCTCTAGCGATCAGTAAAATCGTACTGCCTGCCGAACTACAATTATTTACATTTCCGGGAGAATCCGAATGACATACCAAAATGATTTTATTTCCAACTTTTAGTATGACGTTTCCTACAACATGTCGCTCCATCTGTGGGCCATTTAATACTTAGTACAAAATTACAGACTGTAACAAAAACTTTTCAGTTTCTTTACTATTCCGTTACCATTTTAATGTACAAATTTGACATCCCTGCGTTTCGTTTAAAATATACGTATTTTCTAAATTTACTGAACGTGACTTTATTGCATAACCTTATTCATTTTACATGCTAAATACATTAATTTGATGCCTTACTATAACCTAGTCTTAAATGAAATCTTAAAGGCCCATTCACAATGAAAATTAAACATAACCGTAACATAAACACAGAAGTTTGCGCTCAGGCTAACCAAATGGGACCATTCACAATGATTCACATAAGCATTGGCATAAACATTACCGTAAGACGTTAACATGAAAGTTTGCAAACTCCAAATTTTCATGCTTATGCTTACATGATTTGCAAACAGAACACAATCGTGAGCGCTGAAGTATACGACAGAATATGAGGAAATGTCGTTGTTGTTATGTTTCCATGGTTACCAAGTATGCTTACTGTTATGTTATGTTCCCATCGTGAATGATGGTATGACTTCTTGATTTTACCGTAACGTTTATATTCTTAACTTAACGCTTACGTTATGTTTAATTTTCATTGTGAATGAGCCTTAAGATTAGATCTGTAGTATTGTCAGAGGTTAGGTTAGATTAGGTGTGTAGTATTGTCAGAGATTAGGTGTGTAGTATCATGAGAGGTTAGTTTTACAGTAATACTTAGGTACCCATTATGGTGGTGGCGGGTACATCAGTGCCGCCCTTTTGAAGAACTCACACAACAGACGAGACCTGGGGAAGTTCGACTTGAAAATGTACTCGGCAAAGTATCCCTCCAAGTACTGTTTTGCGCCGAAAACAGGCATCGATTTCTTGACAGAGCGCAACTTCCTCTCGATGTCCTGAGCGTGTATCGGCAAGGTCTGTCCCGCTGGGCGTGTTAAGTTCTCCTCAATGTGGGTCTCGCCGCTGGCGGCCGTGTCAACAATCTCCAGGGAATGGTCAACAAGGAGATGCTGAAAGCCTTCATTTCGCAAAGCGTTGTAAGCTCTCCAGCAATCTGACACTATTGTCGTACCAGGAAGAATCCACTGTCTGATTATTTCTACCAAAGTTTCCGCGTTTCGGTTCTGTACAGGCACCAGGAAGAAGTTACCAGCATTTCCGCGTTCCACCCCCCAGAAAACCCACTGCCCCTCAATGCGTTTGTCTCTGTTGCATTTCTGAGGCCCAAATTTACTCTGATGAATCTCGACTACATTTCCGGGACCTCCTATCTGCCGTCTGTTGTCGTACACCCAACCCAAGCACACCTCCCTACAGAAGCTAGACCAGTCTGTTGCAGTTTTGGCCGTAATGCTGGTTTCTTCCCGTAGTACTCTGTGCCTAGGATTTGGTAGAAGGCACCAGAGAGCGCAAAACTTCAGAATTTGCTGAACGGATAAGTTGCTTCCGCCGACGAAAGAACCCAGTCTAGCACTACGTTGAAAATTACATCTCTGCAGCTTTCCGTGACGTTTGAAGCACCTGTAATAACACCCGTCGTCCCTCCCTATTACCAAATGTCTGATGTCCCCACAATTTGGACACAACACTGACTGCCGGTAAATGCCGTGCGATACCAGAAAATCCTTCCATTCTACTGTATTTCGCAGAATTCCTCCGAAATCCATAAGCTTCATATCACATCCCGAGCACGCCATTCTAGCTTGAAACCATATACCGTAGGCGCGTCTTCCACCACAGCCTTCTCTCCTCAAATTAAGTTACAAAAAATGTACCACGATCGCAATCCAGAGTGTAATAATTATGTGAACTGTACGACCTAACCTGCGATCGATATCACATTAGCCAGTGCAAGAAGCGAGAGAAGCCAATAATCGAACACAACAAGAACGGAAGTGAGATCCACTAACACACTTTGGTTAGTTTGTGCGCATTTATTGCGTATAAGTTACGTCACTTTAACGAAATATGGCTGTCTTGTTCGTTCACGCATGGCGATTAGGTTTAATTATTTTGCAAACGTAAAATTATCAAACACAAGAGAGAGAAATTATCACCACGGCATCCTTGATGAAAAATTGCCGTGGAATGCATCACGTAACAGTGATTCGAAATCAACCTATATACGCGTTAACTAAAAAAACAGTTCAAAAGCAGAGTATTGTGCGCTATAAGGGAAAATTGGAATTAATCTGTGCGAGGTATGAACTCCATTAAATCGTAACTTTGAGTTGTAACTTACTGTTTCGTTTCTTGTTTGTATCGAGATAAGAGAAGTTAGAAACGGAAAGTTTTAGATATGTGTGTGAGAATTGTAAGGCCATAGGATCGCTGCCCAATAATCTAGCAGAATTTACTGTAAGCATTAGGTCAAAATTTGGTCGGCACCAAAGAGTTTAAAGAGAGATTATTGAGTGGCCTTTCGAGCACTGAAGTAAATAGAGAGGGCGTTCAGTACTGCCAAAATCTAATATATACAGTCACGAAGCTCAATGCTTACTAAATATGCAAACATAGATAGTTGCTCACCATCAGGATCGCTGCTATCGCCTCATCATAGAGACTTTACGTAGCAGACGATAAAATGTATTGTACTTGCGATATCTTGTTCTTTTGAAAAGAAAAAAACTGACACCTTCCTCCCACTATTCAAATATGAAATACGCCTACATAAGGTTTATATATTATTTGCATATAATATATATTATATTCTATAAACTCACCTTCCTGGATCTTTCGGCTACCTATATTTTATTTTGATGAGATTTGATAGTATTAATTAAACATTTGAAATAATGTATCTATATGTCTTAACAGTTTACATAATTTTAATCAGAACGTAGCAAAGAATCCTCTATCATATCATGAATGGCAAAAAAATGTGGTCCATTCAACCTGAAATAACGCCTAAACGTTTCATAATTCAAATCGATACCAGTGTCCAAAACTCGCCCATATTTTCGTAAGATACAATGTGATTTTCAGATATTTCTGGCTTTAATTTTAGGCCTACATCTTCTTTTCATGAACAAAATATGTTCATGTAACTCCATTTCCTCATCATCAGAATACTCAGATTCAACATAGCGTTCGTACGTAATTTGTAAAGTACGACAATATACTTACAGGTTATATATTAAAGTACGACAATATACGTAAATACATAACCTATAATATTTCCCCCAACGAGTCATTACTATAATCAGAAAAATGCTTTCTGCATGAAGGCAGTGCATAGATGATCATAGTGAGATGTGATCTGTGATAAAGAATGGACCCGTCACGCTGATGTTGGGACGAACACAGCCGATTTCTGTTCACTTACATAGACGCTTAAAGATATATCATTGTGATTTTTTTCGGCCTGGCACAATAAGTAGAAATTTTACGTCGTTCTTATTATATAATGTAGTTCACTGATTCTCTAAACTGCCTATTTTCTTGAGAATATATTATTATTATTTATTAAACTTAATGGCCAGACACTCGCACTTGGTATAAGATCACAGGTCTGTGTATTTTCCGATTTAATTCACCTTCAATGTTTTTGATGTCGCTGAATTATTCATATAGCAACAGTTAATCGCATAAAACAATTGAATCGGTCGGTTCTGAAAGGCATTAAGTCAAAATTGCAAGTTTTTTTTAATTAGCATTATAAACTATTTAAGCCAGACCTATCGATCAGCGCAAGAAAGAATTAAGTCTGCCTTCTCGTACAAGAAACTGTTGCTACCGGTAACGTGAACAGACGAGGAAAGCATTAAGCCGTTGACTTCCTGCCTTTCCGATGCCCCCAATTCCACGACCTTGTGACATCAATGTTTCAGTGTAATACGAGTCATCAGTGACGTGTTTTTTTACTGTGCTCTACTCTACTTGGCTTGTATTGTATTATATTGTATTGTATTTATTAACATTCCATGGTATTCATACATTGCTTACAGCTAGAATATGGAACAAGTCAAAAAACTTAATACTATTATAAAGTCTTAATTTATAGTCACAGTCTAGATGAAATATATACAGACGAGATTTACAATATAGTCTACTAGTACAACACAAAGTTTTAGTATCAATTTCATGAACTGTTATTGAATGTCATGAATTCACCTACAGAATAGAAGGCGTGAGAAATTAGGTACGTCTTTAATTTGGCCCTAAATAATCTTATGTTTTGAGTTCATTTTTTATATCGATAGGGAGGCTATTAAAAATTTTTACTGCCATATAACACACTTCTTTTTGACAGCATGATAGACTTGCTGATGGAATATGAAAGTAATTTTTTGACGTGTATTTATGCTATGAACTGTTGAATTAGTTACAAAGTTTTCACGATTACATACGAGGAAGATTATTAATGAAAAAATATACTGACAAGCCATGGGCATTATTTGTAGTTTTTTGAAAACAGTCCTGCAAGATTCCCTAGATTTGGCACCTACTATTATTGTAATTACTCTTTTTTGTAATAGAAATATATTGTTACTATCTGTGGAATCTCCCCAGAATATTATTCCAAAACTCATTACCGAGTGGAAGTTTCCAAAGTATATTGTTTTTAAGGTATTGATATTTACTATCTTTTGCATAGATCTAATAACAAAACAAGCTGAATTTAGTTTGGGGGTAATTTCTTTAATATGATTTCTCCAATTTAACACATTATCGATTTTTAAGCCAAGAAATTTGGTTGTTGTTGTTTCTAATAGGGATCTATTATTAATTATTGCGCTACAAATTTGCGATGTTGAATTTGGACATGATTTAAATTGAATTATGTTAGTTTTGTTACAATTTAATACCAATTTATTGACTGAGAACCAGTCACATATTTTGAAGAGAATTTCCTCTGATTTAAAGCCTTTCAGCTCCCACTGATTCAACTGCAACTTCTTCAGTGTAGTTTTTCTGCAGAATTGCCAATTTTTATACAATAAACCCTTTGGCATCGCATTGATTTCCTATTAAGTTGAAGGTCATACATGCAAGTGTATTAACAGCTCATACATAGTAAATGGCTAATAATTTCTTGGATCTGTTATTTCAGTTATGATGGATGTCATCAAGATGGAACCGGAGGTAGATCCATTGGATCTACAATCGGGTGGTGATGTAAATATAGAAGAGGCAACTGATCCTCAAATGGTAAGTGTTAAGAGACAATTTTCTCGAGACAGTCAACCTCAAAACATCTTTAAATTGGAACTTCGATATCGTCACACACCACATACGGAAGTGATGTCTGATTTGCCGTTGAGTTATTTATTGATCAAATGAAACAGAAATGGTACAGTGATCAATATATACGAGTAAACAGCACAAATTCAATTACAATTACAAACATTACATATCTATATTCCACTGAAGAAATATTTCACAGAAATCTCTCCGTTTTGTATCTTAGCATTGCTGCTGCCAACTTCTAGAAACATAAATAAGCGAATTTTCGTAAGATCGAGGATCAGTGACGTGTAATGTTTGATGTGTTCAGGCATATACGCTTATTGGTAGATAGGTTTACCATCTACCATAGTAAAGAAGAGACGATTTACATTGGACACTAGCTAACAAAAGACAAATAACTTTCAAGTCCAGTGTTCCCTGTGAAGCAGAGTTGAATAATTTCAAGGGAAAAATTGTTCACAGAGAGCTTTACCTGAAAAACTGGACTTGCATAATATATACGTTACTGCAGGTACATTAACAGAAAACCACAATTCCAGTCACACAGAGTTTGTGTGCACTCGATGTGGGTCTCTGGCGTCTTGTCAGCCCACTCGAGTTGTGTGGATATGAGGGGAAAAATTGAGATGCTGTCGGGTGTAGTTCCTGGGTAGCTCAGTCTGTAGAGCTCTGGTACGTTCAACCAGAGGTCCCAGGATCGATACCTGTCCCCGGAACAACATTCCTCTTTAATTTGTTTTAATAACTTTCACTTTCCCGTGTATTACATTTTCATGGTGGTACCACGAGATTACCATGTGATTCTATTTACGCATCTTTCAGTTTCCCTTATCCATTGCCTCCTGTACCCGGACCCAATTTGGTACTAGAATTGCAAAGCACATTCCAGTGTCCTTGAATCGCATATAGTGAATTTCTAGTCCTGCAGCTTTATTGGCTGATATAATATAGTTGCCTTAACGTATGAAATGACCTTCGTGTGTGTGTATATATGTATATAATATATATACTACTGGGTTCAAAAAGTTCCCGGAATTTTACTACCATTTTTCGTATTAATATATAACAAGGGATATTATACATTTGTTTTGTTGGTAACATTCATGATGTCATTTCCTTAAAGTTTGTTGATAATGGCGATTGTTGGTTTTGAGTTGTAGGCAATTGTTTATCATAGTGTTTTGTTTGTTCGTCGCATTTTGTAATTATGTCCACAGAGCAACGTACAAACATCAAGTTCTGTGTTTTGTTACACAAAACTCCTGCAGAGATTTCTCAAACAAAATTATTGCTGGTGATGAGACTTGGTGCTACTTGTACGACCCAGTCCCTAAACGACAGTCATCTGAGTGGAAATTGAAAATATCTCCTCAGAAGCAAAAATTTCCTAGGGACACTTCCAAAGGCAGAGTTATGTTGGAAGTTTTCTTCGACTCTCAGGATCTCATCCACCATGAGTTCATTCCAGAAGGTCGTACTGTAATGAAAGAATTGTACGTAGAAATCCTCCTTCGCCTCCGGGACTCAGTGAGAAGGAAACGTCCAGAAAAGTGGGTAGAAAACAACTGGTTCCTTATGCATGACAATGCACCTGCTCATCGCGCAATTATTGTAAAGAATTTTCTTGCCAGCACAACATAACTGCTTTGGATCACCCACCATACTCTCCTGATCTCTCACCACCTGATTACTTTCTGTTTCCCCGTCTGAAAAGTCATCTGAAAGTACGGAGATTCAATGCTGAAGAGGTTATCGCAAACGCGACGAGAGCACTAAGACGGGTTTCACAAAATGGCTTCCAGGCCTGCTTCCAGGAACTCTACACGCGTTGGCAAAAGTGTGTTGTTGCGGAAGGCAACTATTTTGAAAGGAATGCTGTAGAATAGTGTTTAAAGTACGTTGTTTCTATGATACTAGCAAATTCCGGGAACTTTTTGAACCTAGTATGTATATATAAACATACAGCATCAGATTTTTTTGCAGTTTATTTTGTGTGGTTTACCTAACGTCGATAACAATGCAGTAGCCTGAGAGGAGACCATCAATCAGTGTTGCCATATTTAGCGATATGTCGCTAAATCTAGGAAGTTTTGAACAAGTCTCCGTGACAAATTTGTTAAAATATGATTAGCGACTTTTCTACCGAATTTTGCGAGCTGCAGCTGATGTAAGGCCCGTAACACACTTGAAGAGTTTTCGCCAGCGAGAAATGTGTTGCGAGAAAGAGACGAAGAGCCTTCCTCCACACACTTGGCGAGTTCTCGCTATCACAGATCACACCTCGCTATGATCATCTATGCACTGCCTTCATGCAGAAAGCATTTTTTCTGATGACTCGTTGGGGTAAATATTGTAGGTTATGTATTTACGTATATTGTCGTACTTAAATATATAACCTGTAAGTATGAGCACTCTACACTGACCCGTGGCAGTTGTGTTTTGAAATTTTGTGCGCTCTGTTCCTTGTAGTGAAACAAATTTTCAGCAATGAGACTGTAGTTTTGTAGTTTTTTCTGGTTTCAATAGATATATTTAAAAAACGTTAGTGCAAGTGTACTAAACATTTCATCATGGGAAAGCCTACACACTAACAACACTACTTTAAAAAGTAGGAGCAGGAATATAGATGACTATGTCATGTAGATTAAGATAACACAAAACCATATCGCAAATTTAGCAATGGAGGCCCTTTCACTTTCACATTCAAACGCAGAAGTGGAAAAACTCTTTAGCCAGCTTAACATTGTTGTTGTTTTCTAATGCCAGGCGTTTGACAATACAGTCATTTGACCTCTTGCACTCCAATATTTTTCAAAGATATTATCATGACCAGCCACTGAAGCACAGATTTTGAGGTGTTCCGAATCCATTTCTTGGTTTGAGTTCACACTTGGCAGTTAGGGGACTGATATATTCCAATTCTATGCAGGTGTTTGGCCAAACAATCATGGCCTGTTGCCAATCTAAATGCAGCTACAGATGATTTTCGTGGTAAATCGGGAATTAAATGTGGATTATGATGCAGAGAATTCCATTTTTTTCCTTTAGATTGTGTTATCAAATTTTGTTTGTTGAAGTCTAAGTATGTAGATTTAATAATCTTTTCACAGAGTAATACGTAGATTTAGTAACAGGTCTGTAAGTAGCAGTGCTGCCCTTCTTTGCTAAAGCATCCGCATTCTCGTTCCCCAGGATTCCACAATGGGATGGTATCCACTGGAATACAATTCTTTTATTGAGTGATATTAATAGAGAGAGCATTTTAGTTATTTCTGCTGTTTGAGATGAAGGTGTGTGTTTAGAGACTATTGATAGAATAGCTGCTTTGAAGTCTGACAATATAACTGCATTCTTAAATTTATTGATGTGGCATAGAAGATTCCTGAGACTTTCACTTATTGCAATGATTTCTCCATCAAAACTTGTTGTTCCATATCCAAGAGATCTATAAAGTGAGAAGAGACAGCACATAACACCTGCACCGGCACCTTTTTCTCTGGAGATCAAGGACCCGTCCGTGTATAAATGAAGCCAGTTTTGTGGAGGGTACCTAATATTAATTATCTCTAGAGACAATTGTTTCACTATTTCAGTGTTTGCTTCTGATTTCAGTATTTCTTCTGTTAAATTTAGATTATATTCTATATTTAATAAAGTTAAAGGGTTTGGTTTAATTTGTAAGTTTTCTTTTAAATTCGGGATGTTGATTTTCTGTTTTAATTCTTGAACCATGGATATCAAGCTTTTTTCAGTTTTCAAAGCTTAACATTTTAAAATTTAAAGTAAGTAATAAGATGAACATGAAAACAGTGACATATATTTTACACATTAGAAATTCCCTGAAACGCTTAGGTGAAAATTGCCAAACTTACAATTTGTCAAAAAGCGTAGTGTCAATGATTGGATCATGTGCAGTGTATTCACAATGAGCTGTTCCCACACTTTTCACCTCAACATCACAGCCGTCAACAATACAATCAGACACCACAGGAGGAGATGATGACGTAAAAATGATATTTTTGTCTGCATAGGTACATTTTTTCTTATTTTTATTTACTGATATTTGTTATTAATTTTTAGCGACATTTCTGGGAATTTAAAAAATAAAATTGTGGAGATATTTAGCTACTTTTTGCTGAAAAGTTAGCGAGATTGTAGGGAGATATGTTGGCAACAGTGCTATCAATGTTAGCATGCAGAACTGGCGTAAGAGACTCCAGGAAATTAATTCACCTCTCTACAAACAATAAAGAACTAATAATAATTTATTATACCTGTTCACTTCTCAGGAAAACAGAGCATTGGAAAGCACAGACCACAGCCATGGTCTCAAATGGGAAGTGGAAACCGAGGAAATTCCAAAGTCAAGTACTTTACCTGTGGTGAAGAGTGAGTCCGTGGTGAGTGAAGTTTATTGGCTGTTTTATTCTTAACTCCTGCTGTTCAACCCGTGTCCTATTCTCCCACAAGGAATATCTGTACATGTCCTTAAAGCCTCACTCAAAGTCCTTTATGTTACATGGTCAGCCCTTCAATATTATTCGCATGATGTTAATTACTGTTGTCTCAGTTTGTTGGACTATAATAAGTAGGTTCCCAACAAAGTGGTTTCATTTTGAAGCAAAGTTTATTTTAAGATTTCGGTGTTATTGCCAATTTGGCTGTGTTATTTTAAAATTATGTTTATGCCAGTTCAATAGTGCTGTGTTATGATATTAAACATGATAAGAGATATATATGCAGTTTTTTGAGCATCAATTTTTAATTTTCATAATATGTATATACGAGCTATTCCATCTCAAATCGACCGAAATATAGAGAAAATTTACCTTACAATTTCTAAATACAATGAGACTTTTTTTTGTACGTAGAGAACTGTGATACAATGCTTTGTGCAAAGTTTGAGGCATCAGAACTTCATAGTGTTTAAATTAAAAATATTAAAATTTATCGTATTTTCATAAAATTAGCAACTTTAAACTGTTGTAGCTCCAAAACCCTTTCACCTAATAAGAAATTAAAGTTCATATTGACATATGAACAGATTTCCTTACTTATATGGAAATGGAGAAATTTAGATTTTTCTTCATTAAGACGCCTTTGGATTGGAAAAAATATTTTTAAAATAGGGTTGGTGCACCAGTAGCACACCAGTCACCAGTAGCTGACCAATGTTATATATATTCCATTTTAACTAAGTATCCAGATGTGTTAGGTACCTGTTCCTTCAGGAATCATTTTCTGAACATAGCTTTGAGTGTATTGAATACACCCAATAACAAGAAGTGACATCTCCATTCATACAGGAAGTTTAAATGTAGAGTTACTGTACTGAGAGCTGCTGTAGTTAGCACATGGTCGAGCACAAGGTTATAATATCAAGCTTCAGCCGCAGAAAAAAATGTAAGTATTGTTTTGCTTGTTGTGCTAAATATAAGTTAATAGTTTCCAGAAGTGCCTAAATTTTCAAGAATATCAATTTTATTTATTTTAAGTGTTATAGGTTATGTGTACAAGTACTGGTACACGATTTATTAGCATGTTACCATAAGCTGACCAGCAGTGATCAAGCACTGGGACTGCTTGATGTACCAGTAGTTGTCCATATTGGTAATTGTTTAGATCAGTTTATTGTATCCTTACAAACAAACCATGGCACAACAGAACATTTTGAAGTATCCAGAAGGGGCCATGGTGAAAGCTATAATGGCTGTGCGAGAGGGGAGGGTATAAGGAAGGCAACAAGATTGTATGGTGTGCCACATTCCACTCTAATTAATAAAATAAAAGGAAAAGTTCCCGAAGAGAAGAAGATGGGCCCTTCCTCCATTCTGACTGAAGCAGAGGAGAACCTGCCTAACACAACTCATCTACTACAGCCTGCAGATGTGTCTGTCTTTCGAAGTCTAAAAGCAGGTTGGTCAAACATAGTAGCAGAATGGAAACGGAAAACAAATAATAAGTATATCACCCAAGCACTGTTTGGACCATTACTGGAGAAGGCATTAGAAGAGAGAGCCACTGCAGATACCATAAGAAATGGTTTCCAAAAATGTGGTCTATACCCTTTCTCTCCAGATGCTGTGGATTATGAAAGATGTGTGACTCATGAATCTCGGCATTCTGATTGTGCAAGAGGAATTATTGCCTGCAAACCTACCATATTTTCTGTTGAGCACCTTCTATATATCGAATCAGCAATGAAGTCAGGAAGGGCAGAAGAGTTCAGGGAAGCTGAAGGAGAAGGAACCTAGAATGGTGAAGAATCCGCATGGGAACTGTTCAATCTAGGGCTTAAACTTCGGAAGAGAGTTATGTAGCAGGCAAACCACTCTGATATGAAGAACTCCGATGCAAATCAAATTCAAAAGGAAAAAAATGAAAATGGATTATCTGACAGCTGTGACTTAAATGATACTTCAGCACCATCCACTTCAAAAATGCCTCCTTCAATGCCATCTACTTCAAAAACTCCTCCTTCAACACCATCTAGGCCTACTACAACACCAATTTCAACAGCAACAAAAACAAAAGAAGGTATTAGTCCTGCATTTGCGAATACCATTATTTGGCCAACAGAATCACCACAAAAATCCAAAACCACAAGAAAGAAACTACGACTACCTCATGCTGCTACCTCTTCGGAATGGTTGAAATACTGGAAGGACAAGGAAGATGAGAAGCAACAAAAGGAAAAGGCAAAGAAAGCAAGAACACTGAAGATGAAATTAAACTAAGATAAGCCTACACCAGTAACAAAAACAAGAGGAAAAAATGTGACGAGAATGAAACTTCCGATGAAGATGGTATTATGGAACTGCAAGATACCTCAGATGACAGTGTATTTATAACTAGTGATGATGAGGCAAGCAATGTGTATATTGGTAATCCAGCTACAAAGAAAAATGTAATTCCATGAGCTTTTGTATTGGTCAGAGTTATGTCTGGAAAAAGAAATACCATCCCTTAGATATGTCTGAATTGTTCAAGAAATGAAAAATAAATCTGAGTTGAGTGTTATGGGTTGTAAATCTGTAAGTTCTGAACTTGTTTTCAAATTACAGTTAGATGATATTTTTGTAGCAGGTTATGATGATGTTAGAACTGTTCTACCACAACCTATGATTGAAAATACACAGGACAGAATTTGTTACCGCTTCCCAAGTAAAATAGATGTGAAAGAAAAATAAGCCCTTCATGTCTAAGCAAATTTTTGTATTATATACTGTTGTTTTGTGTGACTGAAAGATTTTCTAACCTAGTGATAGTGACTGAATTAATTAGTTGCTTTATAATGTCTTAAATTGTTATGTAATCTTCAAATATGTACTCTGGTCAAGTACTGGAACATTACTGTTCAACAACTGGGATGCAGTGGTCAGCTACTGGTGAGTTAACGCATTGCTTCAAGAATGTTTTTTTTCTCAAACCATTTAATATGTATCCTACATTTTCCAGTACCATTCATTTGTGTAATCTTAAAGGGAATCATTACTGATAATTTCAATTCTTATTTGTAAATATCCTTTAATTAAAATTATATTGTAGTATATACTTTCACTAAATGGTCAACTATTGGTGCATCAACCCTATATACTTAGATTCTGCATTGAAAGTACAAATGAACACATATTTTTTACTGGTGGTTCGTTGATAAGAAAGTATTGAAAATATCAAATAAAGAAAATAAATAGTACGCGCTTGAACTAACCAGCTGACTGTAAGACGGAGCGTAGCTGAGACAAGCAAGGCCAGGAGACATAAACACGTGATGTGTCGTCTAGCAGCGCATGGCTGTGCTATCTTTATCACAGGTTTTCATAAACACAGGAGTAAAATGACGCCCAACGCTCGCTTATCTTCAGCTCTCGGCTAGTGCGTGCAGTATTGCGCCGTTCAGGTCTAGGCATGTGAAAATAATCTATTTAATACCCTCGAAAGTTATTGCCGAGCCACTAAGCAAACAATGCCGAATCCCTCTTAATAATGCAAGGTTTTTTCTCAATATTTTTTTATATTTTTACAAATGGCCAAAAAGCCTAAAAGCAAGTAAAATCAGATTATCTGTCTCTCTGTGTATAAAAATAAGAAGGATTACTTCTTAACGTAACCTACCAAATGTCAGCTTCAAAATAAGCTCCCGTTCAATGTTCTGCAGTAAACGGTTCCAGAGTTCTGAGCGCTGAAAGAGGCTTGTTTTTATAAAATACGCTAAATTTGTCGCTCAATAATACGAAAACCGTTTGACTTTCTATAGTATATTTTAAAAAATGCACTCCCCTCTGCACCTTGTATAAGTAGGGAAAAAATTAGAGTATAAAAAAATGCGAGGTTTTTACTGATCGATTTCATATGGAATAGCCCATACTGGTGAAAAAAAGTTTTGCATATTACAGAATTTGTTATTTCTGCATCGATGTGTCCCAAAGTTCTATGTATTCCTATTACATGTCAGTTGCTTAAAGAAAAAACAAAATAAAATTATGATCTTCTTACACACATAACGAAAAAAAAAAGTCTGTCTTAATTTGCAACACAAATCCTAACCTCATTAATTTGACAAACGGAAACAAAAACAGATCTTGAGTCAGTTAAATAATGTGTGCGGCCTCCTCGAACTCATAGACATTCCTGGACACGATGTGACATGCTGACAACCAGGTTAGCTAATTCTTCTTGAGGAAGATTATGCTATTCTTGTATGGCAGCTGGTATCAGATCGTTTATGGTTTCTGGAGAGTGTGGACGGTTGGCAATTGCTTTTTTCAATTAGGCGTTCATATATAACCCGTTTCAAAATTTCGTCTGGAGATTTCTAACTGATACAGGCAACTTGTTAAAAAATTTAATTCCATTAACAAAACATATGTTCAAACTTGAGTTGAGCCCACAATATGGTATATGGACGTTTGAATTATTTCTTGTATTAATTGTATGTATTTGTGACTTTATCTTATAATCATGTAAGTTATAATGACCATGTATTGTGGTCCCTATCACCACGGCATGGCGCGTCCTCAGGTTGCGGATAGAGGAGACGGCCTCCAGATATGGAGGGTAGCTGCGAATATATTGAATAAGCAGTCGTGGACAGCCGATAAGGGGTGGTCCTCCAGCAGGGTTGGGCGAAGGGCTAACAACCCATCACCGTAAAAAACAGCTTGTTACGTATCCCTATAATAAGCCTCGGAATAGGACTGATTCTCTGGCACGACCACAGCAAAGGAATAAGGTTTTGAGATTTGGCACTTGGAACGTAACTAGTCTTTATAGAACAGGAGGGGTAACATTAGTAGCAAAAGAACTAGCTAGATATAGAATAGACTTCGTAGGAGTACAAGAGGTTAGGTTAGATGGGAATGGCATATCACAAATAGGAGATTACTTGTTGTATTATGGGGAAGGAAACAATAATCACCAATTAGGAACAGGATTCTTTGTTCATAAAAGAATAAAATCAGCAGTAAAAAAGGTCGAATTTATCAGTGACAGGTTATCATATTTAGTACTTAAGGGTAGATGGTGCGACATCATAGTTATAAATGCTCACGCCCCTACAGAAGAGAAAGACGACCATATAAAGAATAGCTTCTATGAGGAATTGGAACATACTTTTGATCAGTTCCCTAGGTATCACATGAAAATTTTATTGGGGGATTTCAATGCTAAAGTAGGACGGGAGGATATTTTTAGACCAACTATTGGAAAAGAGAGCCTACACGCAATTAGTAGTGACAATGGAGTTAGATTAGTCAACTTTGCCACATCGAAAAATTTAATTGTCAAAAGTACAACATTCCCCCATAAGGATATACATAAATATACTTGGACTTCTCCAGATGGATTGACACACAACCAAATAGATCACATCTTGATAGATAAACGGAGACATACTAGTATAGTAGATATTCGAACTTTCAGGGTGCAGACTGTAATTCTGACCATTATTTGGTGATTGGAGAATTAAGAGAAAGATTATCAGTAGCCAAGCGAGTAGAGCAACAAGTTAATATTACTAAATTCAATATTTTGAAATTAAAGGACGAGGAAGCTAAGCAAAATTATCAGGTCGAAATTTCGAATAGGTTTGCCACTTTAGAAAGTTCCGACGAAGTTGAGAAAGAATTAGATGTTAATAGCGTGTGGGAAAATATCAGAGATAGTATCAAAATTGCAGCTGAGCAGAGCATAGGTTATTATGAAACTAAGAAAAAGAAACCGTGGTTTGATGAAGATTGTTGCATGGTAGTAGAAAGAAGGAAACAGGCAAAATTGAAATTCTTACAGGATCCAGTTGAGGAGAAGAGAGATAATTATTTCAATGAAAGACGGGAAGCAAGTCGTACACTTAGGAATAAAAAGAGAGGTTACTTGAAGGAAAAACTGAATCAGGTAGAAACAAATAGTAAGAATAAAAACATTCGAGATTTATATAAGGGTATAAAGGAATTTAAGAACGGATATCAGCCAAGGGTAAATGTGATCAAGGATGAGAATGGTGACTTGCTTGCAGACTCTCCATCAATCCTAAACAGATGGAAAAACTATTTTGCGCAACTACTAAATGTACATAGGCCAAATAGAAATGATCGGACGAAATTGAAATACAAACTGCTGAGCCATTTATACCCGAACCCACGCCTTCAGAAGTCGAAATTGCGATAGAAAATCTGAAAAGTACAAGTCTCCAGGTATCGATCAAATTCCAGCAGAATTAATACAAGAGGGTGGGAGTGCATTACATAGCGAAATTTATAAACTTGTACTTGCTATATGGGAAAAGGAAATTGTACCAGAACAATGGAAGGAGTCCATAATTGTACCTATTTTTAAAAAGGGGGACAAAACCAACTGTGGTAACTTTCGAGGAATATCACTTTTGTTGACGTCGTACAAAATTTTGTCCAATATTCTTTTGAGAAGATTAACTCCGTACATAGATGAAATTATTGGGGATCATCAGTGCGGTTTTCGGCGTAATAGATCGACTATTGATCAGATTTTTGTATTCGACAGATAATGGAGAAAAAATGGGAGTATAAGGGTACAGTACATCAGTTATTCATAGATTTCAAAAAGGCTTATGACTCGGTTAAGAGGGAAGTATTATATGATATTCTTATTGAATTTGGTATTCCCAAGAAACTAGTTCGATTAATTAAAATGTGTCTCAGTGAAACATACAGCAGAGTCCGTATAGGTCAGTTTCTATCTGATGCTTTTCCAATTCACTGCGGGCTAAAGCAGGAGATGCACTATCACCTTTACTTTTTAACTTCGCTCTAGAATATGCCATTAGGAAAGTTCAGGATAACAGGCAGGGTTTGGAATTGAACGGGTTACATCAGCTTCTTGTCTATGCGGATGACGTGAATATGTTAGGAGAAAATCCAGAAACGATTAGGAAAACACGGAAATTTTACTTGAAGCAAGTAGAGCGATCGGTTTGGAAGTAAATCCCGAAAAGACAAAGTATATGATTATGTCTCGTGACCAGAATATTGTACGAAATGGAAATATAAAAATTGGAGATTTATCCTTCGAAGAGGTGGAAAAATTCAAATATCTTGGAGCAACAGTAACAAATATAAATGATACTCGGGAGGAAATTAAACGCAGAATAAATATGGGAAATGCGTGTTATTATTCGGTTGAGAAGCTCTTATCATCCAGTCTGCTGTCCAAAAATCTGAAAGTTAGAATTTATAAAACAGTTATATTACCGGTTCTTCTGTATGGTTGTGAAACTTGGACTCTCACTCTGAGAGAGGAACATAGGTTCAGGGTGTTTGAAAATAAGGTGCTAAGGAAAATATTTGGGGCTAAGCGGGATGAAGTTACAGGAGAATGGAGAAAGTTACACAACACAGAACTGCACGCATTGTATTCTTCACCTGACATAATTAGGAACATTAAATCCAGACGTTTGAGATGGGCAGGGCATGTAGCACGTATGGGCGAATCCAGAAATGCATATAGAGTGTTAGTTGGGAGACCGGAGGGAAAAAGACCTTTAGGGAGGCCGAGACGTAGATGGGAGGATAATATTAAAATGGATTTGAGGGAGGTGGGGTATGATGATAGAGACTGGATTAATCTTGCACAGGATAGGGACTGATGGCGGGCTTATGTGAGGGCGGCAATGAACCTTCGGGTTCCTTAAAAGCCATTTGTAAGTAAGTATGTAAGTAAGTTATAATGAATATAAATTATACACTGTCATAATTTTAGTTGGAATAAATAAAGATCTACAAGTCCCTCTATAATTATCCTAAGTGTCTTCTCTTGATGTAATAATATTTTTGTAACATCTGAGGCATGTCCCCATATATCCATTCCATAATTTATCTGACACTGAAATAGTAAAGATAAACATTTCTGAGAATATTAGTTGAGATGCAACTCTTTACTTTTCTCAGTACGAATAGAACTCTTGATAACTTCACATAAATATTGTCAAATAGCTGTACCCATGCGCTCCGCTGCACCCGTTAGAAATAAATATAAAGTAATTACATAATTAAAATAGGACGTTTGATCCAGGGAACATTCGTGTTTGATAGGAGGATAAATCCTTTAATATGTCACTTAATTTAAATTGTATTTAAATAATTAATCATTTTGGTCTAGAGACCACTCATTTAGTGCAATGATAATTCCTTTAACATGTTTCTTAATTGTTATTACATGCAAATAATTAAAATATGATCATTTGGTTCAGAGAACATCCGTTTTTGGTGCAATTGGTCCCATCAAAATTTTGCTTCCAATGAAACGTATCAGAAATCATTTTTAAAGAAACTTTTGTTATGCAACATTTTCCACGAAATTTAATAATAAAGGAGATATTTCGATTTAATTCAAGCCCCTATATAACCTCCCTTTAAAAATTAAGTATTTTGAATGCCATATGGCCTAAAATCTAAGTTACAACGAACTTAATTTATATTTCAATTTTCATATAAATCAATTCAGCCACTATCGCGTGAAAAGTTAACAGACAGCCAGACATACAAACAAAAATTTCAAATAAGCGATTTTCGGTTTCAGGGTGGTTAATTATACATGTTAACACCAAATATTTTTGGAAAATTGAAAATTACCAGAAAAATTTTGGCTACAGATTTATTATTAGTATAGATGTGGGATTTCCATGACAATTATTTAGAATCCAAGTAAAAACCTAATAACTTAACATCAGAAACACTGGTTTGAAATGAAGTCTTCAGACGAAATATATAATCTTGAATCTTTCCTTCATTCAATAAAAGCCCATTAGCTGAAAACATTTGGCTGGTTATAGCAAAAGTACTTTCCTTAATTAAATTTAATTCATTTAAATCGAATTACAAGCCACTAGAGTGGTATCATCAGCATAAATAATTCGTTCAATAGGAAGATTAAAGGTTAAGTCATTAATAGCAACAATAAATAAAAAAGGTCCAATATAGATAACTGTCTACTTTAAAGAACTGTATAGTCCCGTCGCTCTAATTTCCGGCAGCCAATCGCGTTGCAGGTCGGCTATATTTAAACGTGTGCGTCTTATGATTCGCTGACTAATTTCTTCAGGCTCGATAAATACTTAATATAATCGCCCGCCATTGTGGCTCTTTCGTTGGCGTTGGGAGAAAGCACACGAAGACGTTATTTGCCGCTCAATTATTTACTGAATTACAGTGCGTTTGATTTATTGTCACAGGAGCTACGACATGATAATGTTTAACGGTGTGGCAAATAGATTCCTCGTATGGTAGCTCGGCAACGTAAGAATAAAAATGGCGAACGATACTACCTACCTAGACTTTATAGAGTCTTCACTTTCTAAGACGTAAGGAAAGAGGCGGAGTCACGCCGGAAATAACAGCGTCGGGACTATAGTATATATATTTTTATGCTCGACCATGCCGAAATGTACTAATTATACATCTGGTAGCAATCCTTTAATGCATGTCATTAAAGTACAGGTCTTCAGCCAATGATAACTCAGCTTACATGTGTTCAGCCAATGACAAGTCAGCTTTGTACCGTTATAAAACCGCAAGTATCGATTATTCTCGGATATGCAATCGAAAGAGAATTAGCGAAAAGTCACGGAGGCTGGAAATCCAATACTGTCGCAGAAGGTTATGTTCTGTTACTATAATAATTAGCGTTAATTATAAATAATATTCAAATAAATTCAATTTGTCATCTCGTTTTTTAATGTCGAATTCAATAATCAAGGTTATAATATTATAATATTATCAAGTTTAACGGGACTACGTCAAAGTCAATGACATTATTGTTCCTCGGAAAAAATCAATACTTTCGCGTCTGCGCACATCTCACAATTCACGACCTAGAACAAGGTCACTTCCGATCTTATCAGATACAAATAAAATGTATACATCCGAATACCGGTAATTTCAAGTTAGAAATATGGTCGAGCATAAAAAGTGTATGAAACTCGCCTATAATGGTAATTAAGAAGCTCGTATGAAAATTACTATCATTATAGGCTCGTTGCATAATGTACTATTTTTATTTTTCAGAAATGAGATATTGTTTAAATTGTTGGAAATCTATGTAATATCTTAACAATAGTGAACCCCTAGTCATTTTAGGCACGAAGCGTCACTGCATGTACACATTCATATTGACATTACGAAATTTCTGTGAGTTAATATTTAACTTTATTGCGGTTTATCTATATTGTACTGCAAAGACTCAGCCCCTCAACCTGCCTCCATTAATTATACCGCTAATATATTTCCTGATTTCAGGAAGAACCTTTTGCCGTGGTTACAGTAAAAGAAGAGATTAAGGAAGAATTAACTACAGAGGAACATGATGACTTAAGACAGAGGTGAGTGTCTTCAATGTATGCTTCCTTTCCCTGTATGAAATAAATGACGACGTAGGACATTAACTGTATATTAATGTAATGTAAACTGAGAGAATTGTTAGCTCCCTCCATCAGCGCGTCTGGCTGCGAAACCAGGTGGCCCGGGTTCGAATCCCGGTCGGGGCAAGTTACCTGGTTGAGGTTTTTTCCGGGGTTTTCCCTCAACCCAATACGAGCAAATGCTGGGTAACTTTCGGTGCTGGACCCCGGACTCATTTCACCGGCATTATCACCTTCATATCATTCAGACGCTAAATAACCTGAGATGTTGATACAGCGTCGTAAAATAACCCAATGAAATAAAAAAAAGCTCCCTCCAGGGGTCTATTGCATAAAAGATACTGGTGACAAGTGACATTTTACCAATATATGGATGACAAATAACAAGTCCTAGTAATTCCTATTGCCTTCGTGGTCTTTGGTCAGCATGCTGACTTCCAGATCAGGTGGTTCCGGGTTCGATTCCCGGTCTCAGCTCTCGGTGAATTTTTCTTGAAGAAGCGGAATTCCCTGGATGTCTAGAGTCTGGAAATTTGTATAAATGTGAATATGATTGTGCCGGGTTAATATTAATTAACCAATCATCACAAATATTTTTTTTAATCCAATGCCAGCAGGTTGTCTTTTCGACATTTCTGGTCTTCTCTCCTGGCCGTGGCTTAGTTGCATCCCACTTCTGAGGTTAGGGCGCCTGGAAGGCGGAGTTACATTACCCCGATGATGTGATAGGATGATTATGATAATGTGGTGCCAGGAGAGGTCTTAAATCTAAACTTAACCTAAATTCCAGACCATGGACGAACACAGGAATAATCCCCTTTAAGGAAAAATTTCATCATCGCTGGGCAGTAACCTGAACACACGTTTCAGCGTCACATTTTTGACAAGTAACTCCATCTGTTAGCACAACCATAAAGTATCTAATAGATGCTATAGAGCAGTGATGTCAATTGATGCCCATACGAGCAAGCGCGCGCTTTAGAGCCCAGGAGAGCCCGAGCGCTTTTAAATTTTATTAATGCAATTACACTACATTTTAGAGAAATATATGTTACTCTTAATGCATTCAAACTAATTTATATGGTTGAAATGACACGAGTCACATGGCCTGCCTTACGGCCTGTATTAGATCACGATGGCTGTGGCACAGTCTATTGTTCCTAGTACTCACAGCGCTCCAAGCAGCTAGCAACTATCGCTAGAAATGCAAGAAATCATCCCAAGCTTCGTGACTGTATATACAGGGACATCATTTTATTTTTACTAACATTTTTAATATTAATCTGGCTATACCTTTCTATTAACGATTGAAACAGCTAACACCGTTTGCTCCCCCTTCCACAACTGGAGTTCGATGATACTGGCGTAAAATACAAATCACTTTACTAAGTATAGGAGGGAAGAAAAGTAGTTCAACCATTTATGTAGACTAGGAAATATCGCAATTTTGAGTTTGATAACTTGCATTGGGTTTTTGTTTAATCAAAATACAGTACTGTACACTTAGTGTTTTTATTCACGAATTGAGCTATCCATTCGGACGTATTAATTATGCAATGTATATTGTACTGTTACAGCACATTAGTGTACAATATAGAGAATGAAGTTAATTTGAAAAATAATCATAATATGGATATTTAAACACAGTTTTGAAAGTGGTGGCCGTTCATTTCGATACAGGCTTCAGTTCTTTTGTGCATATTATCACAATATAGACTATTGTACCTAATTCCAATTACCAGTTTCATACTTCGTACTAGTAACTCATGTTGAAATAATTCTGTACCTACTCTATAAAAGAGTACCTTACGTACTGTAAATTCAATCTTCACTTCTGCCCGATCCGAAAAGATAAAATTACTCAGAAAATTCTATCTACTGCCCGTTCAAATGGTTTTGTCGCAGGATCGTAGAAAGGGGGGGGGAAATCACGTCACAGTTAATTATTTAACGGGGCCCTTTTATTTAAGTTGTTTTAAACACTTGTATAATATTACGTAGACGTCCAATTCCTACAGAAATTAATGTTTTCAGAAAAGAGCTAAGCTACTAGACTTTACAGAGGGGCGAACAGAAGCAGGTGGGGGAAACCGGGATGCGACGTAGGCAAACGGACAGTACCTGTGCGAGAATATGATTCAATATTGAAAGATCTTTCGTCACTGGAAAACGCGAACATATTTCTGGAACGTACTATACTCACTAACTCAGTACTGCTTACGCGCCCTCGGCTCTGTGTCGTGAAGGGTTGGAAGTTTACTAGTAGAAGGGGTGGGAGTGAAGTACATTCAAAAACTCAGGTACAATAAAAATTGAAGTAAAGATAAAATGATGTCCCTGTACTATACAGCGGTATTATTGAAGATTTTCTGTCCTGAATATTGTAGCTTTTACTGATGGCATCTTGTGATTGCAGCACTTTGAATTCTGATGAAAGTGAATCGACGCAGATGAAGTACATAATCCCTGACCCATGTGTGCCATCCGAGAATCTTGCCTGTGACAGTGAACTAGACTCCCATTCTCACGACCAGTTAGTGAAAATAAAGAGCAAATTGCAGACACAGTCCCGTGAACAAAAGCGAAACAGTTACAAGTGCAACAATTGTGGCAAGTTACTGGCAACTCGTAGCACACTTAGAATGCATTTCCGAACGCACTACGGTGAAAGGAAATTCGAATGCGATGACTGTGGGAGATCTTTCTTGTTTTTGAGAAGCCTCCTGAAGCACATACGTACACACACGGGGGAAAAACCATTCAGATGTGATATCTGCGGGAATACCTTCTCGCAATCTGGAACTCTCAAAGATCATGTTCGAACTCATACGGGCGAAAAGCCATTCAATTGTGATATCTGCGGAAGAGGTTTTACAAAATCGGGAAATTTAATATCCCACGTACGAACACACACCGGCGAGAAGCCATTCAAGTGCGATATCTGTGGGAAATGTTTCTCTGAATCGGGAACTGTTAAAGTTCACTTGCGTACTCACACTCGCGAAAAGCCATTCAAATGTGTTACGTGTGAAAAATCTTTTTCACATTTAGGAAGTCTAAAATACCACGCCCGTACGCATAATGGGGCAGTCGAGTTAGATGCTGAGTGAATGAGTATTTCTGTCTTAAGGCAATTGAAGTACTGTATTTTTAGCAACTAACCAATGCGACATAGTCTTAACAAGCATTGTGTTCCACAAGAATGTTATGGCCCGCTCACATCTACATACGCACTGCGATAATATATTATCTAGTCTGCTCTCAGGAGAGCAAAATGGTGGTCTGCGGCTAAACAAAATGCATTGAAGCTAATTTCTCATTTGTAGTATTTACTATAGTAGATGGCATATTTGATGACTGGTGAGTTGCTACTAATAGAAAAAATCTCTCTCTCTCTCTCTCTCTCTCCCTCTCTCTCTCTCTCTCTCTCTCTCTCTCTCTCTCTCTCTCTCTCTCTCTCTCTCTCTCTCTCTCTCTCTCTCTCTCTCTCTCTCTCTCTCTCTCTCTCTCTCTCTCTCTCTCTCTCTCTCTCTCTCTCTCTCTCTCTCTCTCTCTCTCTCTCTCTCTCTCTCTCTCTCTCTCTCTCTCTCTCTCTCTCTCTCTCTCTCTCTCTCTCTCTCTCTCTCTCTCTCTCTCTCTCTCTCTCTCTCTCTCTCTCTCTCTCTCTCTCTCTCTCTCTCTCTCTCTCTCTCTCTCTCTCTCTCTCTCTCTCTCTCTCTCTCTCTCTCTCTCTCTCTCTCTCTCTCTCTCTCTCTCTCTCTCTCTCTCTCTCTCTCTCTCTCTCTCTCTCTCTCTCTCTCTCTCTCTCTCTCTCTCTCTCTCTCTCTCTCTCTCTCTCTCTCTCTCTCTCTCTCTCTCTCTCTCTCTCTCTCTCTCTCTCTCTCTCTCTCTCTCTCTCTCTCTCTCTCTCTCTCTCTCTCTCTCTCTCTCTCTCTCTCTCTCTCTCTCTCTCTCTCTCTCTCTCTCTCTCTCTCTCTCTCTCTCTCTCTCTCTCTCTCTCTCTCTCTCTCTCTCTCTCTCTCTCTCTCTCTCTCTCTCTCTCTCTCTCTCTCTCTCTCTCTCTCTCTCTCTCTCTCTCTCTCTCTCTCTCTCTCTCTCTCTCTTCTTTTTTTCTTTCTTTTTTTTTTTTTTTTTATAGCACCACGGCATTGTCATTCCCGATATTTATTTATTTCAATTCTCTCCAAAATCTCGTCCTATTGTATATGTAAATCCTAATTTCTCGAAATGCGATATCTAGAAGTAACAGACCCTTGATAATTAATTTTCTCCCTCATTGCAGTTGTTAATTTGTTTGCCGTGGGATACTGACCATCATCATAAAACTGCATAATTGTTCTCCGCAGTACATCTTTCTCAAAGTCATCTAATTTTATTTTACTTTTGGACTTGTCATTCTTTTTGCCCGGTGATTTGAAAATGGGCGCATTTGATTGTTCGACAGTTTTTTTAGCCTCATAAATAATCTTTCGCACACTTCCTACTTTGCACGCCTCCAATGTCAGTTCCTTTGTTTTAGAAAAATCTATACTTTCGCGGGGTTTTCTGGTGAAGACAATTTTTTAAGGAAGTTATATACGTTATAAATATTTTTTCTACTTTGTCCTGGAATAATTTCACGTTTGCGAATAGTAGAATTAATATTTGATTCTGCCTGAAGAGACATGATGATACATATATAATTTATTTCAAGAAATAGTCTGCCCAGGCATCCTGGGTTGCCAAAAACACAGAATAACACACATCTAAGAATAGTAATGATTACAGTAAGATAGATGAGCCAAATTTAAATGTGAACTAGGAGCTTAAGTTTAAGAAATAATAAATTTGTACATATATTTGTAACAATCACACACTAACGAATAGAAAAGGGGGGGGGTATTATGATATTCCGTATAAATGATTTTTCAGAATCGCCACAGACCCTTTAATGGTTGAAGTAATTATTTTTGGAATGATGTCATGGATTCCAAATGTTTTGATAGTGTTTACAGTTGATCGTGGGATGGTGCCCCTCGCTCCGATCATTAAACCATGTACTTCCCAGGTGCCTTCCATCTGATATTTTTCTCGAAAATACGGAATAGTAGGCTCATAAATTTGTTGTTTTTCTTTGTTGACCTCGGATGGTTGGGTCTGGCTCATCTCAAATCTAACAGTTGGGTCCAGTATAAAGCCTTTACTATTAGTCTTGTCTAGAGCCACGATGTCCGCTCTTCTAATTCCGCCGCCTTCAGACGCAACGCAGTGCACCTCTTCATGGACCTCGAAGGATTTGTTTCTAAGGGCTTGTGCTATTAGTTTTCGGATGTTATGATGGCGTGAATTTCTCAGCAGTTCTCCATGCTGACAGGATCCTAGGACGTGTGCTAAGGTTTCAATCTCGTTGCAGTATCTGCAACGGAAACCGTCCAAGGATCTCCCATGAAGACTTCTCACTGGTGCTACGTTAGCATTCATCTTAATTGCGTCCCGCCATTCAGAGGAAGATAGACCCTCCTTAGAAAAAATCCATTTATTTCCTGGAATATATTCTTGAAATAAAATAACACACCTTTTCCTTTATGTGGAAGCGCACACCATTTTTCGTACTCTTGTTACAATACACTATAAATAAAACATAGTTTGCACTTCTCTGACTATTAATACTTAATAGTCCACTACACTAAAGCAATAATAAAACACGTGAAATATATAACTCTAATAATAGAGTCTACTAATTTAATTGAACTAAGTATGGCACACTGATTTATTGTTTAATATGAAATTTGTTCCTTCATTCAATCATAGTGATTTGAAAGGTAGTAAATTGGAACAGTTAAGGCACAGACACCTTTCCAGCTGAATAAATGTATTTCATAAGACCTCATTAAGATGAGTCATATGAGCAAACCCAATGTTTGTGCTTGAATGGTTCTCCCTTCGCACAAGTGACCCGAGTGACCCGGGATTTAATAACTAACGAAACATGAAGTCATTTCGCAATGCATGAGACTTGATACAGTAAGTTGTGTATGTTGATGTCTTAAATGAAGGAAAATATTTTTCTGATAGCTTCTTGCATAACGTGAGTATTTTTATTCTATTATTATTTTTCAAAAGTGATTTTCAGTTTTGACTGATAGGTGTACAAAACTAGCAGTTCAAAACGACAAACACATATCAGAATCGTTATGTTCAGTACCGCCTTTGTTCAACCATTTAAAAAATTAAAATGCACTGTTCAAGTATTAAACATAAAATAAGTCATTTCTCAGGAACTATACCACCTAAAAATATGGGATTTTGATAGTCATGAATGACACAATGAGCTCTTTCTATAGAGCATACCCCAAGACTCTATCTTAAATGGTCTTTCCGGGTGAAAGGGATTAAATGTATAGTGGCGTGACGTTAGGTCGGAAGTAGGCAACACTTGGAGGCAGAACATGCAATTGATTGGCAAGCGCCTCTATCGTAGCTCCATCTCACCGGCCATTGAGTATGCCGTCTAGTATATTTCAGTGATTTCTAAACTTTCGGAAAGCGCGATCCACTTTTGAACAACACTTCTGTTTGCGTCCCTCTGTTATTACCGTCCTGGTTCTTGGCCCCATCTTAAAAATACAAGTTCCTCTAAAATTCTAACAACCATAATTTCGCTCAAAACCAATGGATACTACTGAAAGTATGACTTCAAACAAAAGCTTTTGAGTATTTTCCAGAAGAAACTTGAAACAATTATGACTGTTACAGATGGATTCTGAATCGGTTTTTAAGCACTTACATTCAACTAGTTGACATCAAAAAAAGAAAAAGGGACAAATTCATTAAAATATCAACCTGGTAATGGAATATAGAAATTAGACATTTTAATCGTAGAGCATAGAGAAGTTTTTTATTAAATACCTCGAGCTTGCAAAAGAAGCTCTTAAATTTTTTATAACATTTGCAATTTTGTATGTATGTAAATTAAGTTTTTTGTCTATGATTGCCAACTAAACAAAAGCGAAAAATCTTCTTGAACTTGACATGGTATCCCTATGTGTAACGAATACTTGGTCCAGATTTAAGAAGCTCCATTCTGAAAAATAGGCATATTTATCAAATTAATTAACTTTTACTTTATAACTAGTGAAACTTTTATTTTTATGTTAAATGTTGTTTATGTTCCTAAGTACAAAATAAATGTTGTCAGTAAGGCGTTTCTTTTGTTTTTTTTAATCATCCTGCGACCCCCGACTTTGAAAACTGCTGTCCTAGTGTGTTACCAATTTCTTTCCAGGAAATATCACGTGGGCTGTTATTGCAATACTATTTGTGGTTTTGTCATAAAGAAATGGATATTTATTCACCAAATTAATTAGTTTTTCAGAATACATTTTAATTTCTAACCTATAAAGACATGAACATGCACAGACAGGCTATATGAAAAGATAACAACAATAATTCAGGTTCAGACAGAAAAACCTCTACATCTACCCAACAACTTCCAAATCTCCAAAATTATTTTTCTCTTTCAAACCAATTGCGACATGGTGCGTCGTTCCAGACCCCCCCCCCCCACTTAAATACATTCATATGCCACAGTGTGATGCGTTAGTGTGAGTGGGCCATAACAAGAAAATATTTCATTTATCACACAATTCGATATTACTGAAAGGTTCATGGCAGAAACACTTTTAGTCCAAGTTTAGTAATATTTATATTGTAATCGATTCTGGCAGTTAAAATTGAGATGTTCAAGATTCCTTAATCATACAGGAGGAAAACTCTCTTGGTTCCACATTATAAGCATATTAAGGAAGCGCTTACATGAGAAGAAACTGTCAGTTCTACAAGTCTGTAAACGCTCTCCTGAAAAATTTGCACAATGTGGCTAAACGTGTGTTTTCCCTGGACCCTTCAACTGTTTATGAACTGTATGGTGACATATAATATGACTATCGACAACTCCATTTTGATAATAAATCCTGACCTAGGTGTTTTTATTTTAATAAATTTAAGAAAAATTTAAGCAAATTATTTAATGATGAAAGAGTGATGGAACGGAGAAAAATTCTCTCCAGCGCCGGGATTTTTTTTCAGCTCTTTGATGCTTTATCCATAAGCCACTTGGATACAATCCCGACGCCGTTTAGAATCGTCTCAATTAAGCTCCATCTCTTGGGTTCCCTCTGGTATATTCCCTCTGCACTACGTCATAGATGTTGAACGCAGGACCGAAGTTCCATACATGTGTTGATCTTGAGTGATGATTGGCCGGGATCCGACGGTATGGGCGCCGTCTTAAATCACAAAGTGATTTATTACGCATATCACATTTATTTTGATGTATTAAATATGATATTTCCATGCAGATATTCTGCGTCATCACATGATGAAAGAGTGATGGAACGGAGAAAAGCTTCTCTCCGGCACCGGGATTTGAACCCGGGTTTTCAGCTTTGATTTTATCCACTAAGCCACGCCGGATACAATCCCGACGCCGAATACGTCTCAGTACTAATCCATCTCTTGGGTTCCCTCCAGTTTGCACTACGTCATAGATGTCTATGGCCTTTCCATCACTCTTTCATCATGTTTGACGCAGAATATCTGCATGGAAATATCATATGTTTCGGTACATCAAAATAAATGTGATATGCGTAATAAATCACTTTGTGATTTAAAGACAGGATCCCGCCAATCAGTCACTCATCTGAGTGCAAACACATGTATGGACTTCGGTCCTGCGTTCATAGTACATCTATGACGTAGTGCACTGCGGCCACACAAACTTGGTCAACAGAGGGAACCCATAATGGAGCTTATGTGAACGATTTTATCGGGATTTATCCGTAACTATAAATATATAAATTAGTAACAATACTAATTTTTCTCCTTCATCCGCTCTTTCATCATTTTTTTCAGAATATCTGAAACATTGACTTCATCCAAAATCAAAAATTATTTAATATTTGATTTCATTTTTGTCCAATTTCATCCCTTGTTTCTCTTTCTTAATGTCAATATACTATTGATTCTCTACTTTTATCTTCGTAATTATTCCTGTTTTGTAATAATTGTATTGGTTTTATAATTTTATTAAAACTCGTTATATTCCATTTAGTACGAAATCCAACATAGAATATCCTCTGAATACCTTGCTCAAACGGACGTTCATTACAATAGTAATTTTTATTTATTTTATATTGTATGTAGTAATAAATAGGCTAAAACTAATTTCTCCAGTTTCTCTCCCTTTCGCTGGTTTTGTAGTTTTATTGAAGTTTGGTTATGTTTCATTCAGTACAAAATAGTAATTTGTAGGAACTGCCCCCAAACACAAGCTTGGTCAACTGTGTGCGCGCAATATTATGTATTTATTTTATATTTTATGTAACTATAAATATATATAAATTAGTAACAATACTAATCTCTTTCGTCCGCTCGCAGTTTTTTTTTTTTTTTTTCAGACTGAAACATTGAATTCATCCACATCATATGAATACTTGTTCACTTGTGTGCAGTATGTTTTAGTCATGAGACTTCCTGCTGTCAATCATTTAGTAGCGTGTATCTTATCCATCATTCTTGCAATGGAAATTTACGTCTAAAGCTTCGAACTTAAAAAATATTTTTTTTTTTATTCTTTTACACTGCTCTTCTGTACTACAGATTTCTCTTCCTACTGTAACTCCGAACGCGATTTCTGCTCATTCAGAAAGTATTATTACTTTGTCTTTTTTCGTTTTATTACTAAGTAACCTTCCTTATAGGTTATAAATTTACGCAAGTTATTTAATTGTTTATATGCTTAATACTGGTAAATTGCTGGGATTTTTTAAAACTATATTTCTGGTTCTATTATTTGTCTCTCACTAGTTGATCTTGAATGTGTGTTAAATCTCAAATAAATGTTAACTATTAAACATTTGGTATTGCATTTATATATTTTTCGTGAAGAATTGTCATGCATGAATGTTGACAATTCCAAATTTAAGTAAACTCTTCCCGTAAGCTTGCCAACAGTCCCGATTTCGACCAATGCGTCCTGCGTCCCGAAATAATTTGCTCATGTATCAAAAGGTTTTTTTTTTGGTTATTTAATGATGCTGTATCAACTACTAGGTTATTTAGCGTCGATCAGATTGGTGATAGTGAAACGGTATTTGGCGAGATGAGGCCGAGGAATCGCCATAGATTACCTGGCATTCACCTTATGGTTAGGGAAAACCTCGGAAAAAACCCAACCAGGTAATCAGCCCAAACAGAATCTAATCCATTCCCAGGCACAGCTCTGGATCAGCAGACTAGCAAGTCTGCCAACTGAGCTACATTGATGGCTCTAAAAGAAATATACAGTACATAGCAAGCGGTTTACAAATCTAAACAATTCATCACTTGAGTTATACAGTTTATTATCCAATTTACAGCATATAGACCTCCAATTCATCAGTTAAGCTATACAAAAATCTATAATACATAGTAAATAGATTAATTCAATTTACAAGCATTTCTTAGTTGTGCTATGCAAACTTGTACAATTCATATCAAATAGATTAATTCAATTGACATGCAGAAACAATTCCTCAGTTCTGTAGAAGGTATGTGTATAGCATAGAAATTTGGTTAATTCTGTTAATTCTAAACTAGGGTGACCAGACGTCTCGTTTTGACGGTAATGTCCCTTTTTCAGCCTCTTGTCACCTGTCCCGAGGAAGGTATGCTCGTCCCGCCAAATTTCCTGTCTTTTTTTTAATTGCGTCCCGTTGCGTTATTGTTAAAATAATTTTTATTTCATTTAATAATCACATAAAACATTAATCCTATAATGTTTCCATCACATGTCATCGTAATGAATTAAATGAATGCCAAGTTAATCACAAAATGTCATTTCAAAAATGTGTATTGCATGGACTTCTATAGTGTCCTGAAGGGAAGGTTAACCCTTCTAGAGGAAATTCACTCATCAAAGAAATACGATGCTGATTATACAGTTGATCTTTGTGAAGAATATTAAAATAGTTAAAAGTCAATATTAGGCAAAAATGTTGTTATGAAAGAAGTTTAGAATATAATGACATGGATATAATGTAAGGTCCAATTAATCTGAAGTATTTTTATACAAATAAATTAACCTAATTAATCCAGACTAGTAATATAAACAATTGTTAACAATGACTTACCCCAAATGTCCATACTATTCTATTATGTACTTGCATAATTATTATGGTTTAGTTATTGTAAACGGTGAAGTATTTATTACTTTAAAATAAATAAAATTGGTCTATATTGCTCACTGACATTATATAACACAAGTAATAATGAATATTTAGATAAAATATTGATGCATGTCAACTTTAATAAGTGTCCCGTTTTTTTCATTTTTGAAATCTGGTCACCCTAACCTAAACATTTTTTCATGGTCCTTCCAAACTTTAAGATACCATAATTAGGCAGTGTATTGTAGATTGTAATACATGTTACTCCTTTTTTTTATGTAACAGCGGGTAGTGGATGGAAATCTCATTTATGTCTTGTATTAAAATTATGATTAGTATTAAATGAATCTTGGCTTTTATACAAAAAATCATCAGGGAAAGAATGTACTCACAAGGTGAGATCTAGGTTTGTAAATTTTAGAATATCTTTGGCTAAACTATCGCTGACGCAATTCCCTTCGTACTTCTCTTATACACCTTGTATATACGAATTTGTGACAGATCAGGTTTGACTAGTTTCCGCTTTTATGTGTTTAGCTTCAAACGAGTTGCTCCAGAATATTAATATTTGGTTTGGGTTTCATCATTTTACATAGGAATACGCAAGCAATGGAGAAACTGAAAAATTCTGACCACGACATACTTGATGATACACCGTACTGGCATGAAATACATTACCTTCGTCATTTATTTTGTATAAATTATTGTGCATCTTGTAGGAAATCTGTGTCATTAAACGTCGAGGCATGAAATACATTAAGTCGTAAATTTGAGGCTCGCTGTTTCGTTTCAACTGTGTATTGGGATAACAAAGGTTAGAAATGCAAAGTTTTCGTTTTATAGATTATTCTTAATTTCCTTATAAGTTTTGATTTTACCATCTGATTTCCGCACAAAACAAAATCGGAGTACAGAATTTCCTGCAAATTTCGTACTTCGTATATTATGTAAAACGGGAACGAGAAACATTACTAACAGCATGTCTTTAAATAGCACAGATTTGTATCCTGCTAACAATAACATGCATCCATTCCTTCGTCAATGTTGCTTCCAGTCACACATGGCATTTGTAAGCTCTGTTTCATTTCTCTACATTTGCAATCTGATGCAAGGACGAAAAAATCATATGTAGGGGTTATGTCTGTTTTCTGTCGGTGTAATAATTATGTCCATGAAGTGTAAGTGTTTTACTGTCGAAATAAGTGTAATAGAAATTGGCTATAGGGTCTATTTATAGTCAGTTAGCCTACTAAATTTCACAATTTTCCCGATTGTGTTGTATTTCATCGTAAGGATCATACAAGGTAATATAGGACATGACAAATGAATAAAAACTAGGATTAGGTGCAAAAGTAACACACATTAACAAAAGGAAATAAGTAACTACCAACAACATTATTTTTATATTTTCCTACTGCTACAATAATATTTTACAAATAAAATTGGACACTACTATAATACAGTAATTGGTCAAGATAGAGTATTCACCGGCCACTGAACGAATATTGCACATTTTTATTACTGCCAATGTGACACTATAAACCAATTTTCAATACTTTTATCACAGTCACAACACATTTCAATTCTTATTGTACTATATATATTTATTCAAGGAATGTGGTAGGAGGCCTTCAGAAGCATTCGTGACAAATGTTGCAGCAGAGAGAGAAGATGAAGCTAGTGACATAATGGACAGCGACTAAGACTGAATTTCATTGAACATTAAAAGTATTCTTAACCCACTTCTTTCGGTTATAGACTACATACAGTACACATTTTGTATCATAATATAATACTAAGAAAGCTCAAATGCTGTCTTAAGACAGGAATGTTTCAGTGTTGTAAGTTATATTCTTATTATTCTTATAAATAGCCTAATATACAAATACTGGAAACCCTTGCATTTATATTACTTCTCCACAAAAATATTTCTTTGGCAAAATAATACAAGTGACTTTAGGACCTATTTATACCTAAACTGTTTTAGAATAGGTATTTACTATATGTATGTTAAAAATATAGGTACAAACATGTACAACTGTAGGTTTACAGCAACATAGTCGTGTAACAGATTTTATGCTCGACCATCCCGAAATGTAGTAATTATACATCTGGTAGCAGTCCTTTAATGCATGTCATTAAAGTACACCTATTCATTAAAGTTCAGGTTTTCGATTATTCTCGGATATGCAATCGAAAGACAACGAGGGAAACGTCACGGAGGCTGGAAATCCAATACTGTCGCAGAAGATTATGTTCTGTTACTATAATAATTAGCGTTAATTGTAAATAATATTCAAATAAATTCAATTTGTCATCTCGTTTTTCAATTCTAAATCAATTTCCAGGTTATATCAAAATTAGTTAATGTTACATTACATCAAGGTCAATGACATTATTGTTCCTCGGAAAAAATCAATACTTTCGCGTCTGCGCACATCTCACAATTTAAGAGCTATGAACAAGGTCACTTCCAATCTTCTGTCATATACAAATAAAATGAATACTTCTGAATAATTTCAAGTTAGAAATATGGTCGAGCATAAAAAGTCGTATGAAACTTGCCTATAATGGTAATTAAGACGCTCGTATGAAAATTATGAAACTCGCTTGCGCTCGTTTCATAAACAAACATACTCGCTTCATAATTACTATCATTATAGGCTCGTTGCATAATATAGCTACTATTTTAATTTCCTTTTCAACTTCAAAGTCATTTATCTCTAAACTTATGTAACATCACTTGTATCGCTTTGCGCCTTGCCTTAATAATGAATGAAAATAAGCAATTCTAAGCATACCTACATTCACAGATGAGCTGAGGACGTAACTTACGGAGCATAACTGACATTTTTTAATAAAAGGTCGCGCTTAGTTCATATCGTAATAAGGCCTTCAATATTGCATACGTTTTCAATTGAAGTGAACCAAGTCGCATATGCAGCTCATAAACAGCATATTTCCTGGCACTGTTGTTTCAGTTATGATGGATGTGATCAAGATGGAGCCTGAGGTCGACCCATTGGCTGTACATTCAGGTGATAGCTCAGATACAGAAGAGGCAGATCATTGCCTGGATGTAAGTATAAGAGGCAATTCCTTGTAATCTATCAACTTCAAAACATTTTTATGTTTCGAATTCTCTAGAAGAAGTACTAGATCCCTTATTATCAATATAGGAAATTGTATTATTGTTGTTATAGGGTACTGAAAAACTCGCTAAATCAGTAATTGACAACAACTCGCTAGTGTTGCTAATGCCGATTTTGTACTGATTGAACACACTAGTATATAAGGCCCGTAACACACTTGAAGAGTTTTCGCCAGCGAGAAATGTGTTGCGAGAAAGAGGCGAAGAGCCTTCCTCCACACACTTGGCGAGTTCTCGATATCACAGATCACACCTCGCTATGATCATCTATGCACTGCCTTCATGCAGAAAGCATTTTTCTGATTATAGTAATCACTCGGGGGAAATATTATAGGTTATGTATTTACGTATATTGTCGTACTTAAATATATAACCTGTAAGTATATTGTCGTACTTTACAAATTACGTACGAACGCTATGTTGAATCTGAGTATTCAGATGATGAGGAAATGGAGTTACTTGAACATATTTTGTTAATGAAAAGAAAAAGTAGGCCTATAATTAAAGACAGAAATATCTGGAAATCACATTGTATCTTATGAAAATAAGGGTTGAGTTTTGGACACAGGTTTCGATTTGAATGAAAGGAGATACGTTCAGGCGTTATTTCAGGTTGAATGGACCACAGTTTTTTGCCATTCATGATATGATACAGGATTCTTTGCTCAGTTCTGATTAAAATTATGTAAACTATTAAGACATATAGATACATTATTTCAAATGTTTAATTAATACTATTAAATCTCATCAGAATAAAATATAGCCCTATTTATTTCAGAGAACCTAATCTGATATTTGTCTCCAGATTTATTCTTTTTAAGTTTCTGTTTTTATACTTTTCATCCGTGTATTATATAAATAGGCCTATGGGTGACATGGTACAAGTTCGATATTGTATTGTATTGTATTGTATTTATTAACATTCCATGGTATTCATACATGCTTACAGCTAGAATATGGAACAAGTCAAAAACTTAATACTATTATAAAATCTTAATTTATAGTCACAGTCTAGATGAAATATATACAGACGAGATTTACAATATAGTCTACTAGTACAACACATAGTTTTAGTATCAATTTCATGAAGTGTTATTGAATGTCATGAATTCACCTACAGAATAGAAGGCGTGAGAAATTAGCTACTTTTTAATTTGGCCCTAAATAATTTTATGTTTTGAGTTTCATTTTTATATCTATAAGAGGCTATTAAAGATTTTTACTGCCATATAACGCACTCTTTTGATAGCGCGATAGACTTGCCGATGCAGTATGAAAGTCATTTTTTTACGTGTATTTATGCTATGAACTGTTGAATTAGTTACAAAGTTTTCACGATTACATACGAGGAAGACTATTAATGAAAAGATATACTGACAGGCCATGGGCATTATTTGTAGTTTTTTGAAAATAGTCCTACACGATTCCCTAGATTTGGCACCTACTATTATTCTAATTACTCTTTTTGTAATAGAAATATATTGTTACTATCTGTGGAATTTCCCAGAATATTATTCCAAAACTCATTACTGAGTGGAAGTATGCAAAGTATATTGTTTTCAAGGTACTGATATTTACTATCTTTTGCATAGATCTAATAGCAAAACAAGCTGAATTTAGTTAAGTTTCTGACTGCAATTATCAGCCATCTTTCCTCATTTTCAAATGAAAACAATACAATTCATCGCCACCTGTGATATCTTTTTCTGCATTCAATCGTCATAAAGAGTATAAATGTCAAACATTTTGATAAATGTGTGAAGAAAATTTGCTGAGCTACCTATTCCAGCGAGAAACTCGCGCGAGGTTTTTGCCTCGAACGAGAATCTCTTCCAGTGTGTGGACGTCCATTTGAATCCATTTTAACAATCTTTGAACTTTCTCGCAACACATTTCTCGCTGGCGAAAACTCTGCAAGTGTCTTACAAGCCATGCAGATTTTGTACTGACTGAACACACTAGTATATAAGGTACAGATTTCGTCTTTCTTTCTCCCCACCCCCACCCATGATACTTTGTCTTTTGCGTTACACCAAACAAAATCCTTAGGAAGGTTGTTCGGGATAATTATTTTATATTTAAGACATAACGTGATTTCACATTCATTTTCATATAGACCAACCAACAAAGAAGGCACTTCCATGATATATTCACTACGCATTATTAAACATGAACTGTTTCGTCTTTGTCGAATATGACACAGTAGCATTAGGAGATATTGATAGTTTAAAATTTAAATATAATATGTGGTCATCTATGACATTCATTAATGTAACTTTCAAACGGGTTTTTTTGAACTGATTTCTTAGTCTAATGGATGAGACATTAGACTGGACAAGCAAACAGTACGGAACGATTTCGGATCTACTCTTCAGCATGGTAAGTAAATTATAATATATTAATAAGAAATAGTTCATTAATAACAATACAAATAATGTAATATATAATGCGGAATTTACATCTAAATGAGTATAAAAAAATAAAAGATATGAGATAAGAGAAAAGGAGAGAAGACAAGTCTAACTTAAGTTTTGAACCTGCTCGAAAACCATTTATTTCCGAGCTTATCCAGTTGGACGGAAAACGGCATAAGTAACACCATTGAGTCATTCTCAATTACCGCTAAATCCAACCCAGATATACCTACCGTCCTATTAAAAGGACAGTTGTCAATGTTTCAAATTACCCTCTCTACAGTCAACGCATTTACTTTTTCACAGGTGTCACTATTATTGGTCTTAATTAGAGGCTTGCTAGGTGTGTTAAGACTGGTAATTAGAGTTCTGGTCATCGTTGAGTTTGAGATGTGGACGTGAGTATTGTTCGTTTATTTCAACTATGGCATCCGAGACGCAAATCAGATAAGAATGTTAAATATTTTTACACTTCGGAATTATTTTACAAATTGTTTTAGAACAAATGAATCCTAATAAACATAAATATAACGTGAAACCACAATGTGTTCGAAATATCTATTCATTGCGACATGACAATGACGAAAACTTATGTGTCCTTTTAAAAGGACAGTAGGCATATCCCCATATATTTTGAAATTGTTTCGCTTTTTCAATTTCAGTGTATTTTCCTGCATAAAATGCTATCAGCGTTTGAAAAATTATGCTACAGGCGAAATTTCATCTCAAATACAGACATATCACTATAATGCAGCCTACAAATGCCACACAGAGTTCGTGTGCACTCAAAATTGGGTTTCTGGCGTCTTGTCAGCCCACTGAGGTGTGATATGAAGGGAAAAGTTGAGACAGTGTCGGGTGTAGTTGCTGGGTAGCTAGTCGGCAGAGCGTTGGTGCGCTAAGCCAAAGGTCCTGAATCGATACCTGGCTGCGGAACAATTTTTCCATTGCCATTATTCAAGTCTGCTTCACAGGGAGATATACCTGAAAGCCAGATTTGCACAGCAAGATCTGTTTACAAGTGGTGGACTGGTGACGTTCTGGAGGGAGGTATTGAACGGACATAAGTTTCTATTGTTTTTCATTTAGTATTTTGAAGAGGTTTTATTTTCTATCTAAATTGTCATTGTCACAACAATGTAGATTTTAGAAAATGAACTGAAACCTGTCTTTCGACATTGCCACACCAATTACTTCATTATATGTATCGTCTCTTTCTTCGAATATAATCTCCTCCTCGAAACTTCAACACCCTTTTCGCCTATTACTTATTTTTATATATCAAACAGCAATATGGTACTATTCAATGACGAAAGCATTCCAGAGTTAAAACGAATTTAGCCACACTGCATCATTCTTCAGAATAATATTAGTAATAATAATAAAGAAACTATAATAAAATAACAACGTAATAATTTGTTAATAATAATAATAATAATAATAATAATAATAATAATAATAATTGTAAATTACAACAATTACATTGTTTCCATTCATGTAAGCATAGTATACAATTATTCCTCAAAATGTATGCTCATATGCCTACTGTCCTTTAAAAGGACACCTGTTTCTAGCTCAACCAGTTACAACTAGAATGTTTCGATACCACACAAATACTTCAGTTATATACTGCATTAAATGATATTTGAAAAATACACAAAAATTGCAAAAAATATTTCAGGCATATCTGGGTTAAGCAATAGCAATTCAGTCCTGGTTTCATTCATTGCATTTCATGTGTTTGCTCATTTTGTTCAATATTAACCAAGTGTTAGCATGCAAAAGCAGACTAAAAAGCTGCAAGACATTAATTCAACTTTCAGCAAACAACAGTGAATTACGAAATTGTCTGTATTCCACAGGAAGAAAGAACATTAGAGAGCATGGACTCCAATTACGATGCCAAATGGGGAAAGGAAATTGAGGGAACTCCACTTGTGAAGAGTGAATCTGTTGTGAGTGAAGAATTTATTGATTTTTCTGTTCCCAGCTCGTGCTTTTCAACACGCTTTGTATTTTCTATTAGTAGGCTAACATCTTCATAAAGCCTAACTCAGAGTGCTGTTATATTACATGATTTTAAATTCTTCAGTATCATTCTTACAATTTTATCTCAGTTTGTTGGACTCTAATGGCGTGCATTAACATCAGTTAAAAACACAATAATCATAGGTTATGAAATGACAGTTGATAAGCAACCTTGGTTGAAATGTAATTTCTGTGCACCATTCATATCACCAATTACTTAAAAATTCTTAACCAACGTAAAATCTATGATGATATACTGTTTCTACAAAATTACTAAAGGAAAGCATCCATTCCTCTGCAAAGATAATAATTAACTTCTAAAAACGACTCTGCTCACTCCCTCCTACATGAAAACGAACGTGTCCTATATTTTCGTGTTGAATTTGTTTGCCTTCGGGCGCTGTTATGTTTGCGAGTTGTATTTCTTTGTTTTTCAGTGCTGTTAGGTTAAAATCGTATAAAATTGAAAACGAAATGCAAAAATTATTATATCCCAAGTGAGTTTGAAGTATTGATAGACTTAATTACTATATTAAAATATATTTTATATGAAAAAGATGGAGTATCCATAAAGGAAAAGGATGAAGAAGATTAGTGGGAATGTGTGTATGACCCAGGACCCAGTTAATTAAAGGTTATTTAAAATATTTCTAAATACAGTAAAACATTCTTAATCCAGACTAATTGTGGGGATAAATTGACAGGTTTAACAAAAATTAGGATTAACTGAAATATCCTAAAAGAAGAATAGAAAGTGCTTTAAAACTGCGTTTATAGCAACAAAACACGTTTATTGTGGTGTATTTAAAGGGAATAGGCCTGAATAATACACTATACAGTACAGTAGTTCTAATATATAAAAGTTAGTCTTAAAACAACGCTTTTAATTTTTCCAGATTCGTCTTTTTTTCTTTCTTTTGCCCGTTCGGATTTCCGAGATTTTACTGTATTGCAATTTATGTGAAATATCACCCTAAAATAATAACATACATCCAATATTTATAAGCTGTAGACAGTTTTTTGCAGTTTTCGGAAACCTTAGTAGCTAAGAACATGTGTATCTTCTGAAATAAGCGATTGATTTACTGATTTCAGGAAGAGCCGTTTGGCGTGGTTACTGTTAAAAAGGAGATTAAGGAAGAAGTGACGACAGAGGAACATGAGATCTTGATGGAGAGGTGAGTGCAGAATGTATGTCGTCAATTTATGCACAGTTTTGTTAGTTGAAAATGTTGACATAGATCATTTATAAATTGTTATATATTAAATTAATGTATGCTGAAAAATGTGTGATCATCCTGCGTGTGTAGAATAGGGGGCAGAGGTCTGCATTGGACGTTTTTGCTCGAGTGCCAAGTAGTTCATAGCATAATCCGATAGGTAGCGCACATACATGATGGGTAAAATTGTCGCGAGCGATAAATCCTTGAACGTTATAAGCCGAGCGTTAGACATTCGCTCTTGTTACAGTGATGAACTGTGTAGTAACATCATAGATGTTTATCATTTCAAAACTTTGCAGTGTTTAACTAACTCTCCATTATACAACTACAAACCTTGCTTTAAAATGTAATATAAATGTTGTAGGTAAATGTTTCTTTTTTCCACACAGGAGTGATTTTCTTTTTGCCACATCTGATAGGTGTTATTGGATGTAAATGTAAATATTATAAACGTAGAACACAATCACGATAATGCAAGAACGGTATCAAGTTTTCTAGTAATAATAATAATAATAATAATAATAATAATAATAATAATAATAATAATCTCTAATAATTAGTGTATCAATGTTTGCGTCTGTAACAGTTGTGCAGCATGATTATTCGTTTTATTATATTTTCTGTGACGTTATTTCTGTACTAATATAGTTATTAATCTACTGCTATATCAATAATATTTTGTAAAACGTTTCTACATTGTCGCAGTATATAGGCAGAACACTATGTATGGACCTATCATATTATATATGTGGTAAATCAAATATTGAATAATTATTAATTAGCAATAATAACTATATATCGAAGTTTTTCATACTATTTTATTTATAACTTCATGTTCCTGTTTTGGTACGTTCCATTGACTGTTACATTAGACGTTTGCCATAAACGCAGAAAATAAAGCCTTATTTTTACCGTGTGAGCAAAACATATGTGTATCTTATCTGTCGCCTTCCCTACAAGATAAGACATGTCGGTGAGATGACCTTGTACTGTGCTTCTATTTATTACGAGCGTATCACGACCGATCGTATCTCACTCGAGGGTGCGACACTCGACCGAGTTCAAGCGAGCGATTTAACTCCAATGCAGCACTCTGATAGGAGGTTTGGTCCTTAACAAAACAACAAATTACAATTTATTCTCTATTTGTTTATATTAATGACTGTTCTTTTCTGAACAATTTTATATATAATATGTATATATTCCGAGAATATTTGTATTCTGTAAATGTTCTTACTCATATATTAGCTTCATAGTGATCAATAATATAGATTCAACTTTAAACGTTGTTTTCAGAAATCTACATTACCAAAGAGTTAGTACACTTTGTAGTAAAACTATTTGAGCTGTACGCGTATTGTTATGTTTTCAGACTGTCTTACCAGTGTACAGTAAAATACTGCTACGATGTCAGACTTATTGAAATTTATTAATATTATTCTAACCTATATTTCATTATACGAGAGAAAAAAGTAATCTATTAAAAATTAAATACCATAATATTTATAGGAACTTTATTATTTCTGATGAGTGTACCTTCTACTACTCATAAGTTTACTTACTTACTTACTTACTGGATTTTAAGGAACCTGTAGGTTCATTGCCGCCCTCACATAAGCCCGCCATTGGTCCCTATCCTGAGCAAGATTAATGCAGTCTCTACCATCATATCCCACCTCCCTCAAATCCATTTTAATATTATCGTCCCATCTACGTCTCGGCCTCCCCAAAGGTCTTTTTCCCTCCGGCCTCCAACTAACACACTACATGCATTTCTTGATTCGCCCATACGTGCTACATGCCCTGCCCATCTCAAACGTCTGGATTTAATGTTCCTAATTATGTCAGGTGAAGAATACAATGCGTGCAGTTCTGTGTTGTGTAACTTTCTCCATTCTCCTGTAACTTCATCCCTCTTAGCCCCAAATATTTTCATAAGAACCTTATTCTCAAACACCCTTAATATCTGTTCCTCTCTCAAAGTGAGAGGCCAAGTTTCACAACCATACAGAACAACCGGTAATATAACTGTTTTATAAATTCTAACTTTCAGACTTTTTGACAGCAGACTGGATGACAAAAGCTTCTCAACTGAATAATAACACGCATTTCCCATATTTATTCTGCGTTTAATTTCCTTCCGAGTGTCATTTAGATTTGTTACTGTTGCTCAAGATATTTGAATTTTTCCACCTCTTCGAAGGATAAATCTCCTATTTTTATAGTTCCATTTCGTACAATATTCTGGTCACGAGACATAATCATATACTTTGTCTTTTCGGGATTTACTTCAACTGTATCGCTCTACTTGCTTCGACAAGAATTTCCAAGTTTTCCTAATTGTTTGTGGATTTTCTCCTAACATATTCACGTCATCTGCATAGACAAGAAGCTGATGTAACCTGTTCAATTCCAAACCCTCTGTGTTATCTTCAACTTTCCTAATGGCATATTCTAGAGCGAAGTTAAAAAGTAAAGGTGATAGTGCATCTCCCTGCTTTAGCCCGCATTGAATTGGAAAAGCATCAGATAGAAACTGGCCTATACGGACTCTGCTGTAAGTTTCACTAAGACACATTTTAATTAATCGAACTAGTTTCTTGGGAATACGAAATTCAATAAGAATATTATATAAAACTTCTCTTAACCGAGTCATACGCTTTTTTGAAATCTATGAATAGCTGATGCACTGTACCCTTATACTCCCATTTTTCTCCAATATCTGTCGAATACAAAAATCTGATCAATAGTCGATCTATTACGCCTAAAACCACACTGATGGTCCCCAATAATTTCATCTACATATGGAGTTAATCTTCTCAAAAGGATATTCGACAAAATTTTGTACGACGTTAACAAAAGTGATATTCCTCGAAAGTTACTACAGTTAGTCTTGTCCCCTTCTTAAAAATAGGTACGATTATGGACTCCTTCCATTGTTCTGGTAGAATTTCCTTTTCCCAAATTGCAAGTACAAGTTTATAAATTTCGCTAGATAATGCCCTTCCACCCTCTTGTATTAATTCTACTGGAATTTGATCAATACCTGGAGACTTGTACTTTTTCAGATTTTCTATCGCAATTTCGACTTCAGAAAGTGTGGGTTCCGGTATAAATGGCTCATCAGTTTGTATTTCAATTTCGTCCCGATCATTTCTATTTGGCCTATGTATATTTAGTAGTTGCTCAAAATAGTTTTTCCATCTGTTCATAATTGAATGAGAGTCTGCAAGCAAGTCACCATTCTCATCCTTGATCACGTTTGCCCTTGCCTGATATCCATTTTTTTTTTTTTGCACGACCACAGCAAAGGAAAAAGGTTATACGATTTGGTACATGGAACATAACTAGTCTTTATAGAACAGGAGGGGTAACATTAGTAGCAAAAGAACTAGCTAGATATAGAATAGACTTCGTGGGAGTACAAGAGGTTAGGTTAGATGGGAATGGCATATCACAAATAGGCGATTACTCATAAGTTTATGAAAGTAAAATTACTTTGTAATCTCAAATGTAGGATAGAGATTATTTAATTACACAGGGCCGCAGAATTAAGGTTTATAAAAATATGTTATAAAAATGATTGCTAAATGTACTGTTCTATGGTGTACTGAACCCAAAACTGAACTCAGTTTTTCTCTGTATATATATATATATATATATATATATATATCTGATTAATTATTATTTTACTCTCTATATTATGTGAAGGTCAATGACATTTCTTTCTCGGAAAAAATCAATACTTTCGCGTCTGCGCACATCTCACAATTTACGAGATATTGCACAAGGTCAGTTCCGCTCCCAGTCAGATAAGAATAACATGAATACTTATGAATAATTTCAAGTTAGAAATATGGTCGAGCATGAAAAGTCGTATGAAACTTGGCTATAATGGTAATTAAGACGCTCGTATGAAAATTATGAAACGAGTGCGAGTTTCATAAACATACTCGCGTCTTAATTACTACCATTATAGACTCGTTGCATAATGTACTATTATTGTATTAGAGTACTTTATTTCTTCTAATCTTTATGTACTTTCTCCTAATCGTGTAATAGTCAATTAAATCCCACTAGAGTTTTGGTTTCCTCTAGATCAAAACCTCTAGTGAGATTACTGTTATAAAATAATGTGTGCTCAGATTCACCACTCATATTGAGGTAACACAACAATACATGTTTTTAAGAGTGAAGTTAAAAACGATGGAGGATATTGACGCTTGGTGTAAAAGATTATAAAAAATAGGTTATTAAATTTAATTGGCGCTTCGCTAGGATGTGACCTTAAATGTTTAACGTCTAGAAAAGTGAAAATTTTTATTGGATTCTCCCCGTGTTACTATGCTAATGCCATTTTCTTTTTTTCAGTACTTTTTTAAATTCTGATGAGACGGAGACAATGCAGATGAAATACATAATTCCTGATACTTGTGTGCCATCTGAGAACCTTGCCTCTGAAAGTGAACTCGAGTCGCAGACTCACGACCAGCTAGTGAGAAGAAAGAGCAGTTTGCAGCCTCAGTCCACCAATGACAAAGAGAAAACTTCATACAAGTGCAACATCTGTGGGAAAGTGTTAGGAACTCGCCGTGGTTTAAAAATGCACTTTCATTCACATTTTGGCGAAAAGACATTCGAATGTGACAATTGCGGGAAATGCTTCTATTTTTTGGGAACTTTAAAAAAGCATGTACGTACGCACATGGACGAGAAACCATTCAAATGCGATACTTGTGGGAAATGCTTCTCCCAGTCGGGAATCCTAAGGGATCACGTTCGCACTCACACGGGTGAAAAGCCATTCAATTGTGATATCTGCGGGAAAGGTTTCTTAAAATCGGGAAATTTAATAGCGCACGTACGAACACACACCGGCGAGAAGCCATTCAAATGCGATATCTGTGGCAAATGTTTTTCTCAACCGGGAACTGTTAGAATCCATCTACGTACACACACTCGAGAAAAGCCATTCAAATGTAACGTGTGTGAGAAATCTTTCTCGCATGTAGGAAGTCTAAGATACCATGTTCGTACGCACACTTCCGGAACCAAGTTGAATGCAAAGTAAGTGGAATGAATATTCCTCAATATACAGTCAACGGTAAGTAATGTATTCTTTGAGATATTTCCATCAAAAAGTTTAACATAATTTTGCTCGTTTTTGTTTTTCGAGATAAAAATTGTTTTATATGAAACATTTCATAGCGTGTTTTGTAAAAGCCATTCATTTCATCCCCCTTACGCTCAGTTAATTTTAGAGAGCAGTGTATTATGATAATAAATGGTTGAAAGATTTTCAAATCTGTCCTTTAAATGTCCAGATATTTGATCCGAACAAATGTAACATTGTAAAATTCCTTCTTAGAACGAAAATTTGAATTCAAATCTAATGGAACATCTCAGGATCCCCCGAAAGAAGACTGGGTGCAGTGCAATGAACGTTGTGGCTTGAAAATTGTTCAAGTTATGATAGAGTAAACTCCGTGTGTTCATTTAATTTGGCACTCTTATAATTTGTTTCAAGTAAATTTACAGGTTTGCGCAACGTGTTTTGTGCTTATTTTCATTGTGACATTCTTTCAAGATAATTACAAATGAAGTTTTCGCGGGAAAAACGATGAATGTCACATTTCTGTTAAGGATTAGTTAATGATCGAATTGAGTCTATAATTGCAAGATGTATTGCTGTTACTATAGAAAATAAAGGAAAGTATTACTGTATTCGTGGTGATAATTCTCCTTTTTACCATTTTTCATAAGGACAACATTAAATTTCGCAGTGATCCATTGAATTAGATAATGACATCATCCTTAACAAAACTGTGACATTCATCGTTTTTCCCGCGAACTCTTAAAATGTTTCTTCCCGTGTTGCATATAATTTTTAAGTTTATGCTTCATGTTTTGCATTAATTTTCATGGTGCGTTATTTATTTGGTAACTATGAAATATTTATTTTCCATACTTAATATAATTGTGCGAATGTATGTAGTAGATATTGTATTTGATTTGGGCTCTTTGTCCCTTTTTCGGGGATAGAGATCCTAATTCTTGCACCTAATTTAAACTACGTACTATCCTAGATCATATATGTAACAGATAGGTCGGCCTTATAGGCTATGACGTTAACAACTTTTGTCAGATTTACTACGCTGCCATCTAGTTGTTACATAAGGAGTCACGTCACAATTCCCATTTGAATTACATTAGCGCCTCGTGTTCGTTTACGGTGGACCGGTGGCGATCCTGGCGGCTGTTCTATTCAAAGTGCTGACGATTGTAATATAGCGATGAGTTATCTGTTACATATATGCTCTAGGATACTATATATGTAATAAAAATAAAAAAATAAAATTTCCACAATTTGACAAAAGATAAAGAAAACTGCATAAGTATCAAATTCAGGTTAAAATTTTGATGAGAGGAACAACAATCATAAAAATTACAGAGCTTTGCCCCCCTCTTAATCTAGACATAATACGGGAAAATGGCAAGTAATGTTCGGGTATTTGACTGCCCCCTCCAGTTGTGTAGTGTCTCTACTTTGAGAGGCTGATATTACATCTATGATAAGATAAGATCCAATGATAGTATATTCCAAAGGTGGCAACCCTACTTATAACCAGCTACTAAATCTAGTTTTATTGCAGTCTTATCGTTTTATTGATTTAAAACGTTTTTACTGAAACATATCGAAGACCTCCCAGAATAAGGATCCAACCAACAAAACATGTAATTCATGTCCCAGGAGAACAGGGCATATTTCATTAGGCCTAAATTTACTATCATTTGAAAACAAGAATATAAATTTATTCAGCCATTGAACGCAATAATTTATTGTTATTAATTCATGCTTTAAAATTACTTTATCAACGTACGTCACATGTTTCAAGAATAGGGTTGTCAGCATGTAGGGTACGTTTTTCCGTATTCTTACGTTTTTTAAATGCTAATGTAGTCTTACGTTTTTTATTCCTCCATACAACATTTTCTTCCTTTATTTCGAATTTGGCGCTGAATAGCAGTAAAATACTATATAACAGTTTCTATTATTTTTTTTATTTCATCGCTGGGATTTAGATTTTGAAAATATTTTCACGTTGGTACTATCGCAGAGATCACTCCATTGCTTACAGTCGATAGTCGCAGAGATCACTCCATTACTTACAGTCGATAATCGCAGAGATCACTCCATTGCTTACAGTCGATAGTCGCAGAGATCACTCCATTGCTTACAGTCGATAGTCGCAGAGATCACTCATTGCTACAATTGATACTACTATAGATGAATGTAATACCAGTAGTTGATTACTGATTGTATTGCTGAAGATGGTGTTGTGTCTAAGTGGGTCAAATTGTTCACATTGGTGCCTCAGCAGAAAGTGACAAATATTTCCCTACTCATATGTTTCATACTGAGCATATCTGGATTGAATGTGTTTGTGGAACGAATGTTTTCAGTGATGTAAAACAAATGCAATGATATGAGGAACAGATGCTCACCAGAACTGATGAATTCAGAGCTTCAAATTGTTATAAATTTTCACAAGGCCCGCAGAGAGTTTTGTAATATATTAAAAAATGACCTAACTCAGCTTCAAAATATGATAGTGTCGTTAAAAATTAAATACTAAGACACAAAAATATGAGTGTGTGTAGAATGGTTGTATGTGTAATTTTTAATGCATATAAAGAAAGCATGAGTCACTAAAAAAAAGTCGAAAAAATCTTCATTTTTATTTTGAAAAGTTGACAACCCTGTTCAAGAATTTGATGTTACATCCTCCTTCCGGACAGATCTTCAATATTAGGTTAATTTTAATCGTTTCCGGATAAATTAACTCTTAAATACTGAATAAATCTATTATCAGGCTGTATATCTCAATTGAATATATGTGTCACAGGAAGAACAATTGAGGACCGTTTTTGCAAAACTTGCTAATTGCAGAATTTGCAAAATTAAGATTTTGATGGATTCGTTAACATAAGGCAGGCCTCTTCATGATGTTCAAAGCGTCTCAGTAAAGTTGGGTTATTTCTCTTCATTGTAGTGTGTCAAATTGTGATCGTTTTTTTCTAAATTTGCTTTCTGCTATAAGTGAGAGATACAGTAGAACTTGCTTACTATAGTGTTTTGTCTCTCCTGTAGAATTTAGTTTTTTCAGTTAGCAAGTTTTGCAAAAACGGTCCTCAATTGAAGGGGTGAGAATGAGAAAGCCAAACTTTTAACAAAAAATAGTTTTCTATGCGAGTTCATTTCTCACACATATGGGGAAGCTACTACCCTACTAAAGTATTATAAAACTTATTCAACAAATGACGTAAGTATACGCCGAAGAAATTATGATACCGCACCTGGACTCTAAACATTTAACACGCTCTCCTGTAAAATTTTGTCTCTGGCTTAGAACTATATCAGTCTCACCCTTTCAATTGTTTGTGTACATCCAAAGTCTTATTAATGTAACACGTAGCTGGCCAGCAATTTATGCAATGGAGGGGGATAAGAACTGGTCACCCTACCCCATTATCTCGTGGTTTAATTGTCTCCTAATTTGTGCCTTGTTGGTGTAACTTATAAGATTCAGACCCTTTCTTCGGACAGTTGACTAAACAACAATACTGAACAAGGACAATGAAGTGAATGTTAATTTATTGTTATGTATGTATTAGTATTGGTTTTTATTGCTATATATAATAGAAAATAAATACATATTATATGGACTTATATAAGTTACTGCACCAGAGTGGAGAAAGAATTAAGTACCTAGCTTTTTACCTGTGCCGTTATGATTATAACCAAGTACATAATGTCGCCAATATATGGGTATGACGTTTGTCTGTGACGTTTAAGCACCCCTCCCCCATTCCTCTCCCCCTCTTTCTCAAAACATTACTGAAAGGTGGTGCAACTGTTACTGACAGGTAAGGTAGGTTTGATGAACAGCTACATTAATGTAAATTAGATGCTTTGCACTGACAGTGATAGGGTTTATTAATAATTTGAAGTGTAATTCTCGTTCTATATTAATATTTTGAAACATATCAGCGTTAACATTACATCTAGATAGATAGATTTATTTGTTCCATAATATTCTTACATTTGCTTTATAGCGTAAAATAAAGAACATGTCCAATTCTTACGTTTAACAATAAAATGCAAATATGAAATATGTACAGAATTAATACCTTAATAGCAATAATATTTTATACAATGTAATATGTTTACCATTTAATAGTATTAAAATTTTACCATACTGTGAAATGTCAAGAAGCCTCATCTACAGAATAGAAAGTGTGAGATATTAAGTAATTTTTTAGTTTTACCTTAAATAATGCAGGGTTTTGGCTATGATTCTTAATGTCTTCAGGAAGACTATTGAACATTTTTATTGCCATGTAACATACTCCCCTTTGAAAGCATGATAAATTTGATGATGGCGTATGAAAACCATTGCTTCTGCGGTATTTATACTATGTATGGCTGAGTTAGAAAATTTTCTTTATTACATAAGAGGAAATTTATTGTAGAGTATATGTATTGATTTGTTAAGGTTAGAATCTCTAATTTTTTTTTAAATAATCTACATGATTCTCTAGCCTTGTCGACCTGGTTGGCGAGTTGGTATAGCGCTGGCCTTCTATGCCCAAGGTTGCGGGTTCGATCCCGGGCCAGGTCGATGGCATTTCAGTGTGCATGCGACAGGCTCATGTCAGTAGATTTACTGGCATGTAAAAGAACTCCTGCGGGACAAAATTCCGGCGACGCTGATATAACCTCTGCAGTTGCGAGCGTCGTTAAATAAACCATAACATTTAACATTTCTCTAGCCTTTGCTCCAACTATTAGGCTATTCTAATGACTCTTTTTTGTAATAAGAATATATTTTTACTATCTGCACAATTTCCACAAAATATTATTCCGTACGACATAATGGAATGAAAATAGGCAAAATATATTTTCTTTAAGATACTGCTGTTTAGAAATTGTTGTAACGACCTAATTCCGAAGCATCCAGAGCTAAGTTTGGGGGTTATTTCTTTGATATGATTTTTCCAATTTATTGTATTATTAATATGCAAACCAAGAAATTTGGTTGTTGATGTTTCTAGTAGAGGTATATTTTTGGTAGTTGTGTCCAATGTTTCAGAGATTCTTATTTTATTAACAAAAAATTTCGTACGTGGTTATGTTTCACTCTCTGCTGGTATATATTTAGGTTATGTGGGTTATATGAGAAGGTAGTTAACCCTTTGCAGCACAAATTAATTTTTTATGTTTTTCATTTCATGGATCATAAGAAAGCTTCGATCAATTTTTTTCAACATTTTAACTCTGCACACAATTTCAAAACACAGATGGCACCTCTATGTATACTCAAGAGGTGGTTCCTTGTTGGAATATCTGTGCCATAAAATTGAGAAAGAAAGAAAACGGTGGTTCTTCTGAACAACCACTATGCTGCGAAGGGTTAAGTGACAGGAGGACGAGGAATGTGACAAGGTTAGGTTAGGCTATTTAAGGAACTAGCAAAGTGACGGGAGACTTAGAATTGCAGGCGAGTTTCGTAACATCGAATTAGTGACAGGTTTAGGTTTTGGTATGCCTTGGAAAGAAGGGCACATTCTGAGACAGTTGGGAGTATGTGCAAGGTATAGCAAAAGCGTAAACTAACCTAACACTGGTTCGACCTTACAAAAACTTCCTTTTCCTCTGTGATCCGTAATATGCTGCCCTTCATTGCTACCGACTCCCTCGTGCCCTTATTTTGGGTGTAAAATTTGCGTTGGCACTCAATTTTTTTATTTGCTATATCTATGACTCTTCTAGAACCCAAAAATGCAAATACATTTCTATCTTAATGTGGAAATGCTATAATAAAGAAATACATATGGCGTACCAATTAAAACCTCGCTCACATTTTACTTTGGTTCACCACGGCAGAACGGTATTATTGTTTCGCTATCATCTTTCCAGTCCTTCACGGCCATTATTTTGTAAGATTGATAAACAACGTTATTAAAGCAGTGAATAACTTTATGGCAGCTTAGAGTTGTCTTTTTTCCGTAAAATACGAGCTATTTGCTCTGAACTAAAATAAAACCCTAACGCGGTTATTACATAGTTAACGCTTTTGCGAAGATTGCTCCGAAAATTAACTTCGTCGATTGCAATGTTATACCTTGAATCACATCATAAAATTTTTCCTTTATTTCGCTATGATAACCTAAATTAATATGTTACTAAATCTCTATTTTCTTTCCGTTCATTCAAGAGAACGCCATTATATTCCGTAAACCTTGCAATTGACTACTGAAGTCAGTTCTTAAATCTGCAGTGCTCGGGAAAAGTGACCTAAGTCAGTTTCCACAAACCTTTTTTTGATAATTTATTGACAACTTACGGAACATCTGCTCGCTTTGAAAAAAATACATAAGTATTTCTCCCATTACAATAATTTATACAGAAAAAAATCAAATCAACATAAACCAGTGTAAGTTGTCAATAAATTATCAAAAAACGTTTGTGGAAACTGACTTATGTCACTTTTCCCAATCACTGCAGATTAATAATATAGTCGTGAATTTTACTACCACCATTTCGATTGTCTTTTGTTTCACGTGTGTCCGTACGGCCCGGCCACGAAATCGCTTAGTCGCGCGTGTTCGGTTGTGTTATGCAGTGTGAGTTGTGCAGTTGTTCCAGTTATTGTGTTCTATAAAGGTAAGTTGTGGACAGCATTTTATCTTTTATGCAATTATTCCTAGACCTGTTTTTTTTTCAAAAGATGGCACATGACAGTTAAGCTGATGTACTTGAAACCACAACGCTACATTGCCAATTTAGACGATCACGTGATAAGCTGATGCGAGCTACCAGCTGACGTTAAAATATTCATTGACAGTTGACGTGAAGATATAAAAATCGACATTTAAAGTATTAATAGCTGACATTGTGTATACAGCAAATGGTAAGCACTCACTACATGGGAACTGTATCTTTGGCAAATCAACTGTTCTTACCATAGCAACAGGTCTCTCACGCTATGTGGTATTCACTTGTTTTTCCGATCTCAGTGCGTATGTCATGTCCCATCTTTCGAAAAAAGAAACAGGTATGTTGTATACGTGGTTCGTAATTTTAAAGTAAAGATAAGATGGAAAGGTATGATGTCATATTACGACAGATACGATTATTGGACGTAATGTAATTGAAATTGGCAATACACAGGGCCGCCGAGAAGGGGGGGCAAAGGGGGCGAGTGCATATGGGCCCGTCAGATTGAGTCTGATTACCTTTTATTATCATGAATAATTATTCGTAGATACGTACGGGTACTATAAAATTTTGTAAGAATATTTGTTACATAAATTTGACATATTAACTCAACAATAGTAGAATTAATACAAATTACCACTTCATATGTAAATATTTGACTTTTATATAATAGAATATCGGTTTCCCGCATTAACGTTCACCGACACGACAATTGAGGGCCCTGGCATTTGCCTGAACTATGTTCCCGTCGCTTGTACTGAACGCGTCCAATTATTTATTGGCTTGTCCTTTTTAACTACCAAACCCCCGCTGGCCCGCCACAATATGCTAGTGGACTCTCCCAAACCGAAGTCGCAGGATACGTTTCCTTTTCAGTACATTGTATGTTTCGTGTCGAAACTCGTCTTTTCGTTGTCGTTTGTCTAGTAAATTCTGTTGATTAGTGTTACTGGTTATAGTTTAACTGCACAATGGACAAGTACAGGCATAAGTCGGGAGCTGAGAAGTACAAGGAGAGACAGAAAAAATTGAAAGATATTAATAAGGGTGCTAGACTGCGTGAAAAATATTATGAAGATATTAATAAAGAGATCAGTGATAATTTAGGGCCAACCCCACTGAAATCCATGAATCTCCTAAATAGTCCTAGAGAATTAAAACTGGATACTTTATTCCCAAATATCTGTATAACCAATAGAATATTCTATACAATTCCTGTGACAGTTGCTGATGCTGAAAGATCCTTCAGCAAAATGAAGGAAATAAAAAATGTATTCAGATAATGTGTCAAGAACGACTGAGTAACCCTGGCTCCTTAGAGGGATCTTGCTAGGTCTTTTTTGATGATATAATTGATGATTTCGCATCAATGAAGTCAAGGAGAGTTGTTTGTTGATGTTGGACTGCAAGCTAGAAAATACAGGTGTTTAAGAATAATGTTTTATGAATATAATATATTGCGCTAATGTGAAGTTTTGCTAAAAGTTTTCAACGTAACAAAAGTGTATATTTTTAGGTTCGTATCTGTGTATGGGGTTATCTTTTATTTATTTTGCAAATAATTATTATGGTTAGCATAACTGATAACTTGTAATTGTTACTTTTTTCAACGGGGGTCCGAGTACAGTATTGCATAGGGGCCCATAAATTCTATCGGCGGCCCTGGCAATACGTATTTATTTGCAATAAGTATAAGTATATATATTTTTTTACATTTACGAATTTAGTGCTGAAAAGTGAGATTGAAAAGCATGGTTTCACCACAGCCTAGTATATACAGTCACGAAGCTTGAGTTGTGAGGGTACTAGAAACAACAGACTGTGCAGATACTATTTCGTATTGTCTGTAATGAGGCGATAGTCGCGATCCTAGCGGTTAGCAACTATCTATGGATGAATATTTACTACGTATTGAGCTTCGTGACTGTAGGCTATATACTAGACTGTGATTGAACTCTATGCCCAAGGTTGCGGGTTCGATTCCGGGCCAGATCGATGACATTCAAGTGTGCTTAAATGCGACAGGCTCATGTCAGTAGATTTACTGGCATGTAAAAGAACTCCTACGGGACAAAATTCCGGCTGATATAACCTCTGCAGTTGCGAGCGTCGGTAAATAAAAAACATAACATTTAACATTGAACTCTATGCTTCACGACTAGAATGGCTTCCAATATATAATTTGAACTGGTGATGGAAATTACGGGAAAACGGCTGAACGGATTTTGAAGCTTGGAACTCAAAGTTTTCATTAAAGTAGTAGTTTTCAGTGAAATGTCAATTTTTCAACATAATTTTCCTGTTTTCAAAAATCCATCTGTCGTCAGTTTTGAGAACTAGCTAATTGCATTTCAGAATAAAACAAAACACACACTATAGTAAACAATATTACACGAAGGCCATGATCTGCAAGAATGCCTAACATATTTAGAGCTCAAATTAAATTGGTTATTAAAAACTTAACTTACTAAAATAATTTACAGGTTCGATTCTGTGGTGTAATTTTCTGAGTACAGCTGTGTATTGGATATTAAAAACTACAAAACTTGAGGTGGTTCGATGACATTATTACCATTAGAAGTGAAATATTATTGTAGTTAATGCCATGATGTGACTATTTTTCATTAATTGTACAAATTAATGCTATATTGATGATATGAAAGTGAAACGTTTTGGGGCTAGATAAGTAGATGTAGAGAATAACTTAAATTAGATTTTTATTTCTATATTTTACTGAGTGGCGGCTATATAGTATATGTTACTGAAAGCTATAAAACTTACGTAATATAATAATATTTTTATAGTTATTAATCAATTGGGGTTGGGTCTTTTTCATATATTTAATGGCGGTGTGGTGTAGATATTTATATGCGTGGTTCTCTTCAGTATTGGCCCGAGAGAGAGAGAGAGAGAGAGAGAGAGAGAGAGAGAGTATCTTTCATTATTATGGAAGCAAATAACTTTCCGAATGTCTGGTATTCTTCATTGAAAATAAATCTGAAAAATGTTTATTTGAACGTCTAATGAACTTAGTTTGCAGCATTTGCTGCACAAGCCACTAGTATTATACAGGGACATCACTTTATTTTTACTTGCATTTTTATTGTACCTTCGTTTCTGAATGTACTTGACTCCCACCTCTTTCACTAATGCCCCTGCTCCCGTCAGCCACACAAACTTACGGCCGCTGTTGCATTCGAAGTCTGCTAGCAGTGAAGTAAACAGTCCAGAGTATAGTGTGTTTCGGAAATATGGTTGCGTTTTCTATAGAAGAAAGAGCCTGTATTATTGAAGCTTATTTCCAGGGGCAGGTATTTATGGAGATTAACTTTATCATTCGTGTTTTTTAATATTGGTGTCGGCGGAGATTGTTGGAGATTGATTTGTACTCTTGGCGGGTATTAATGGAAATTTTTAAAAATACAATTATTTTGAAATTGGAGTATTAACTCAGTATGAATATTACTTTCCAAATAATTAATATTAAAGGTTCGTTGGATTCTGGTAAAGGTGCGGTATGGCCAATAGACAATATTTGTTGGATTGAGACTGTATTTAACACACATGCATTAAACACGAAAAAAAAAAAAAAAAAAACTTGCAGCCCTCAAATTAAAATTTTCAAATTATTAGTGAAATGTTGAATTCTCCGTCTTTTTGTTCCCTAATGTAATCAGAACACCTGGAATACAATGTAATGTAGCCTACTTGGATATTATAACAAATTCAAAAGAAAAAATAGTCCGAAAAGTAACTCAGAATATGAAATTCGCTATAAAACGACACAATAATAATTCACGAATGTGTTCATATTTCGCTATTAGAACTCTATTTCGAGATTTGTCGTGACTATTTTATCCGCATATTATTAATCAGAATCACTTAATTTGTAAATATTGGTAAAACCTTTATCGTATATCTATTTCAATGTCGTGATTTTCATGATCTCCATAAACACCTGGCCCTGCTTATTTCGCACAGGTACGGTGTGTAGCATGACTGAATATCTTTATCTGTGTGGACTGAGCAGAAGTGGAATTAGAGTTATCGAAAGTACGGTAATATGCTGAATAAAGTAGCCATTACATAATGAATACAACCGCTTGAAGAGTTGAGTTTGTGAAAAGAAACTGTTACTACTCTACTGTATTTTGATAAAAATACCGTAAAAGTAATAAACACACTGAAAATCGTAATATCGCATTTCCCTGCAACATAAATGGATACACTACTTTTCTCTCCTCCTATAGCTAGTAAAATGATTTGTTTACATATTGCACTAGTAACACCAAACTCCTGTAATGGAAGGGGGTAATAGTCTTTCCGAGTATAGCCAGGTTAATGTTAAAAATGTTGGTAAAAATAAAGTGATGTCGTTAAATGCGAATATAATGGAATTTTGAAGTTATTAACTTTGCATAAAACTTGGAAATCTCTAACTTGATTTATAATATGAGTTTTCTGTATATATCAAATTGAATTTCAGAGTCATTGACCCTCTTTTAACCTTCAACAGCCAAAATTGTCTTCTTGCATATCGTATTGAATCAATGAACGAATACGCACAAATATGCATAGGTTAAGTCTATCATTCTATATAGAGCTTTGCTATGGAATATCCTCGGTTAGGACACTTTAGCCAGAGCCTTCTTTAGTTACAAGCCGCAGCCATACGTCTGCAACACTGTAATTAACTGTCACCCGGAGGCCTATTATCCAGAACACGTGTTTGTGCTAATGCCGATTTTCAATGTAAATTAATGTTACAATATAAGTGTGTGTCGATGGAATTATGTTCGCGGTCGTACCAAACGTTAATTGTTGATGTGTTATAAACTAAGTGCGTGTTGGCGATAAAAACAAGACAATAAATGAAAATATGGCTGCAGTTTTTGGCAATTTTTACGGTTATTATTAATGACAAAATGATTGACAATTCTTCTAAATACAGGGACATCATTTTATTTTTACTTCAATTTTTATTGTACCTGAGTTTTTGAATGTACTTCACTCCCACCCCTTCCACTAATGAAGTTCAACCGTCCTCTACACAGAACCAAGACCACATATACAGTTATATGCGGTCTTAGTAAACAGTACGTTCCAGAAATATGTTCACGTTTTCCAGTGACGAAAGAGCTTTCAATAATGAATCATTTTCGCACAGGTAGTTGTCCATTTGCCTACGTCGTATCCCGGTTTCCCTCACCAGATTTTATCCGCCGGGTAGTGGCTGGGCTGTCGTCTTAGCTCTTTTCTGAGAACATTAATTTCTGTTAGGAATTGGACGTCTACGTAATATTATACAACTGTTTAAAATAACTTAAATAAAAGGGCCTTGTTAAGTAATTAACTGTCACGTGATTTCCTTCCTTTCTACGACCCTGCGACATAACCACTTGAACGGACAGTAGATAGTATGTCTGAGTGATTTTATCTTTTCGGATCGGGCAGAAGTGAAGATTGAATTTACAGTACGTAAGGTACTCTTTTATAGAGTAGGTACAGAATTATTTCAATATGCGTTACTAGTACGAAGAACGAAACTGGTAACTGGGATTAGATAGAATAGTCTATAGTGCGATAATATGCACATTAGAACTGAAGCATGTATCGAAATGAACGGCCACCATTTTAAAAATGTATTTAAATATCCATATTATGATTATTTTTCAATTTAACTTCATTCTCTATATTGTACGCTAATGTGCTGTAGACAGTATAATATACACTGCATAATGAATACGTTCGCATGGACAGCTCAGTTCGTGAGTAAAAACACTCATTGTTAATGCTGTACTGTATTTTGATTTAACGAAAACCTAAAGAAAATGATCAAACTCAAAAAAGCAATATTTCCTAGTTTACGTAAATGGATGAACTATTTTTCTTCCCTCCTATACCTAGTAAAGTGATTTGTTTGTATATTACGCCATTATCATCGAACTCCAGCTGTGGAAGTGGGTAAGAAACGGCGTTGATCCAGAGGTATAGGCAAGTTAATATTAAAAATGTCAGTAAAAATAAAATGATGTCCCTGTATGAAATATTGTATAAACTACATTTTTATAGTCTTATTTGTGGTTTGTGGTGTATCAGAATTCTAGCCAAATTGTTGGGTCTCGCCTGCTATATCAATAAAGTTACGCCGTTGATTTTCAAGTTCATTGTAAACAGCTGTTTTGTGGTCCCATAAATGTTGCAGTTTTGTTGAAGATTCTGAATGTCTGCTATACGTCAGAACTGTCTATATTTGTAGATGCATACACTCACTTTGTCGGTTTTCAAGGTTTGTTTATTAATATTATTTCTTTTGTAATAAATTAGTTATAAACATGTTTCTTTTCACTTCGTATTTACAGGATTTAAAGTTCGCTGAGTTTACGCTAATTGGCACATACTTAATAGATAATGATGTGTTTTGTTACGTATTATGTTGAAGGTATGTTTATTAATTTTTTCATAGATATTTATACTTGGCCTTGGCTTATTTAAAATTATATTTTAGAAAATTTGTAACAAATAATTTAGGATAACATTATTGTTATGGTGACTGGCGAGGTTCAAACTAAAACTGGCTTCCTGGGCATCTGAAATACTTATAAAAAAAGAACGACAGATAATCACATGAAATTAAAATGTATATGATATTCTAGACCTTTCACGTCAGAGGTGAAACAACATTAAGCGGCAAAACATTGTCAATTTACTACCCACATAATGGTTAATTGTTTGGAATAGGGTATTGCGAAAGTACGTTGTTAATGATTTATTTTTGTAAAAGTAAAATTTCTTTAAGTATTTATTTATTTTCCCTTGTACCATCAATAAAAAAACACGTATGCTTTTAATTTTTTTAAGTTATAAGTGGCTGTATGTAAGTACTTACGGGGTATTCTTAAACTCAAATAAAATACCATTTCGGATTCCGGAATAAATTACGTAGATCAATACACTGAATCTTGATCATATGCACACGGTATATGGTTCGTGGTACATCTTGGTTGTTCAGAGCTTCAAATGAAAACCATGTACACCCATCCCGTTCATTAGATGCCTCAGTTCGTAGTAAGCGCGCTTCCATTCGCGATTTATCATGGCATCTGTACTCATATGCGAGGTGAAATGGCGCGAATTTCGAATTGTCCAGCTATATTCCGGATATAAAAATATGTTACTCCTTTATAAATTAATAGCTTCATTACCCTCCTAATGTTTCAGAGGGTAGGCCTATTTCAATCTATACCATTTTCAAGTTTTTTTTAACTCCTTCCGACCTGAATTTATATTTTAAAAAAAATTGAAAAAAAAAACTGATCACATAATCATTCTCGGGATCCAAAATTTCCGAATCAAGTCTACACAGAAAATCAAAATTTGGGGACAATTTTACCCCTGGGACCCCAAAATTTTTAATTTTATTTTTAATTCACGTAAAGAAATTTTTCAAAAATAATATTCTCCATTTCTATCACATTGAATTTTTCAAAATATGTAAAAGTATCGAAGACATTCCAAAAAAGAAGAAGAAAAAAAAGAAACAATGTACACTAGGCCTGAAGGGGTTAAATAGTAAATAACTCTACCACACTGGAGAAAAATTTGTGATATTACTATTTATATTTTCATTCATTGATATAATCTTACTTGCTAATATATTTAATTTTAAACTGATCATGTCATGAATTTTTTTGCTTTTTAAAATGGTGACAAAAATGTACTCAGAACACATATTTGTGTTTTTACTTGGTTATTTAATGACGCTGTACCAACTACTGGTTTATTTAGCATCGATGGAATTGGTGATAGAGATACAGTATTTTGCGGGACGTGACCGAGGATTCGCCATAGATTACCTGGCATTCCCCTTACGGTTGATGAAACTCTCAGAAAGAACTCTAAGCGGGAATCAAACCCAGGACTGAGCGAAACTCCGGATCAGCACGCAAACGCGCTACCGCCTAAGCTACGCCGGTGGCTTTGTTAATCTTTATTTGATAATATATAATATAAACTTGTATTTACTGAATACACTTTAGGATGTCCAATAAACAAAATTTGATATGATTAAACATCAATGCTATGTATATTTACCCGTATCAAAATAAAGTTGCGCTTATTTGCTTTAGGGGAAAGGAACTGGCCATCTTACCCAGTTATCTCCTGACGTAGTTGCCTCATGAATGATGCCTTATTGGTATCACTTGTGAAGTTCAGACCTGTCTTCGAACATTTGGCTGAAAAAACAAAAACATTTTGCTACGTAATAAGTGATTCATTTTACATAAACTGTCACAACAATGTTCTGATATATTAAATAATGTTTCGGCCTATAAATGTTAAAGTATCAGAATGAACTCATCAATAATTTTTAGTTACTAGTGTATACTTTCATGTAGAGTTGTTGTTTGCTCTGAACGAAGTCATCATTCTTCAATTTTAATCAGTTGTTAGCTTCATACAGCGGGAAAAATAAATCGGAGAATGTAATTTTAGATTCGCACAAGACCACACAGACAAACTCTATAGGACGATATGCTCTAGACAAAGACAGCGATACTGCAGTATCGTCTTCCTTGTCAGCTTCAGCCCCTGTCATATGTAAGACCGCTGGGGTCCTTTCCAGGTGTGAAGCATGGAGTTCAGTGGGTTTCACAAATACTAGGTCCATTCCTAGTTCAATAGAAACTGGTGACGCACTATATCGTCATCGAATAAGATTATTTTCATGACTTGTATAATATTATAGTGAAATAACATTTGTTACTATCTGTACGTAAATTTAACATGAAAGGAAAATTATGGACCGCCAATATAGTTACAATTAAAACTGACATTTTTAAGTCTGATATCTGTTATATACCGCAGCCATGTTGGGTGTTGGTATGTTTCATGGAATCTAAGATAAAATTATTTCTTAAAAAAAAAAAAAATAATAATAATAATAATAATAATAATAATAATAATAATAATAGGTCGTCTTCTCAATGTCGCCAACTGTTACTAGATATATCACCAAAGCTCGTAAAATCAGAATGCTCTGTACTAAACCAATAATAATAATAATAATAATAATAATTAATAATAATAGTGGTCGTCTTCTCAATGTCGCCAACTGTTACTAGATATATCACCAAAGCTCGTAAAATCAGAATACTCTGTACTAAACCAATAATAATAATAATAATAATAATAATAATAATAATAATAATAATAATAATAATAATAATTAATAATAATAGTGGTCGTCTTCTCAATGTCGCCCACTGTTACTAGATATATCACCAAAGCACGTAAAATCAGAATGCTCTGTACTGAACCAATAATAATAATTATTATTATTTATTTATTTTTATTTATTTATTTATTTAATGTGCTGTACAACAGCCAGTGGCCAATTACAGTTCAGCACAAATATAACAAAAACATAAAACAAAAATAATTATTACACATAAATATAATTACAATTACAATAATGACGATGAATGGATAACTAAGAATACTATGAGACAATGTTAATTGAGTATAATGCCTAAAAGAATACATAAATGATAAATCGTTGTCAGAGCAAACAAAGTCTATACATTGAAGGGATCGAATTCGCAGCCATGCATGTTGGCATTTTTAATGCATCTGGAGACTGGTGAAAGAAATTTCGAATTTCTAATATAGAAAAGTTTGTGGGCTCTCATATCTTTGTTGGAATACGTAAGGTAATATTGTTTAAGAAAGAGTCACAGGATATATCACCTTTGAGGACTTTACAAAAGAACAGATAATCTAGCTCATGGCGTCTAGCATATAGATTTTGACAATTAAAATATTCACATTTTCTCTCATAACTATACCCGGAATTAATGGGCAGAAATCTGAATGAACATAAGGATATAAATTTTCTTTGTATATTTTCTAATTTAGCCGAGTCCTTAGTTGTAATCGAGTTCCAAACTACAGATGCATATTCTAGTTTCGATCGCACCAATGTATAGTATAGCATTAAAAGAGAATCGGGCGTGGAAAAAGAATAAGTTATTGACCGTATTATTCCTAGCATTCTGATTGCTTGATTGTAAATGTAATCAACGTGACTATGAAAATACAATTTACTGTCAAAGAATATTCCCAAATCTTTTACGCAATCCGTTCTGTTAATTAGTACATTATTTAGATAATAATTAAATTTCAGTGAAGAAGTTTTTCTAGAAAAGGTTATTACATTAGTTTTGGATACGTTAATTTTCATACCATTGTCTTCCGACCATTTAGCGACTGAATTAATGTCACATTGAAGTGATTGACTACTTTTGATTGTACGAAAAATTTTTAAATCGTCTGCAAATAATAAACAGTCAGAACTTATTCTTTTACATATATCATCTATGAATATAATAAATAGGAGAGGTCCTAAAGTAGATCCTGCGGGACTCCGCAATTTATATCATAAGAATAAGAGTGTATATTAAACAGTCTTACACATGAAACTCTATTACTTAAATAGTTTTCGAACCACTTTACGTAGCTTACAGAAAGGCCAATATTTCCTAACTTATCAAGAAGGATATAGTGCGGAACTACATCAAAAGCTTTGCTGAAATCAAAATATATTGAATCAGTTTGTCCCTGCGTTTCAATTATTGGTACAATTTGATTTAGATATGTGACCAGGTTAGTGACAGTGGATTTAGTTTTAGTAAATCCATGTTGTGAAGAATTGAGCTTGTTTTTCACATAAAACGATATATGTCTGTGAATAATGGTTTCAAAAATTTTTGAAAAGTTATTTAGGATCGAGATAGGTCTGTAGTTTCTGACATCATTTCTTTTTCCGTTTTTAAATATAGGAATAATTGCAGCTTGTTTCCATAGTGAGGGAAATTCACCATTTTTCAAACTAATATTAAATATGTGGGCTAAAAGAGGAATAAATATATTAGAGCATCCTTTAATTATATAATTTGGAATACCATCAGTGCCAGTTGTTTTTGTTGGTTTAAGTTTTTTAATTGCTTTACGAACGTCATCATGTGTTACTTTAGGTATAGGTAATGAGTCTGTTATATTCGTAATAATGTTTTCATATGTATGGCTGTGTTTAGTCTGAACAGATTTGAAGTGATCAGCAAAAGCATTGACAATGTCTAACTGATCTGTGATGTGTTTATCGTTAAGAATTAATTCAGAGGGATAATTATCTGTCTTCCGAAATGATTCAACATATTTCCAAAACTTTTTTGGTTCCGTTTTAAGATTTTCATTAATATTTTGAAGCCATGATAATTTATCCGATTTAATTTTAGATTTCACAAGTTTTCTATAGTAGGAAAATGCTTGATAATAAAATTCAGTTTTGAAGTGATTAGTACGAACGCTGAAAACCGAACACAACTTTAAAATTTGTGTTGTTTATTTATTTATTATTACTCTATTACTGATTAATATTTGTATTAATTTAAAGTAACAATCGCTAGTGTCGGTAGCTTGGTGTCATGAATCTTGAAAGTATCTTCGAAAGGTAATGATGCTGCCAACATTACAGAAAGTAATTACAGATGTAGTAAATGTGAGTACCGAAATATGAATCAAAGTAGGTAAAGAAAATTCAACCTAACAACTAGAAAAACAGCATTCTCCACTAGCGTATGTAGTAATGAAGAAAGCTAGTAAGTTCTGCTTCCTTCTAATTTATTGTTCCATTTCAAGCTTCAGACATCAGTTCAATAATCGTGTACTAGCCATACTGTTAGAGCATAAAGAGGCTAACAATATGTCATCATAAGAAATCATTGCAAATTCAGGCTAATTGAAATATATGTTCATATTTGGTAATGTGTATTATACCATGGGGCTTCTATTGCGGAATATAATTTTGCGTTTTCAATCATATGCCTATTTTCAAAAGTATGCTTTTTTCTCATTTGTATTTGTGTCGAAGCCTATTATGTAGGCTATGTCTAATGGCCTAATAAATTGAATTGAAACATTTGAGGGTAAAGCCTTGAATCCGGATAATTACTTGAGCCAGTATTGCGCGCACTCACGTGCTGGTGCTCGTTGCAGATGTGCGTATGGTCCTTGCTGCTCCATGTCGGAGATGGACAACTGCGGCTTGTGGGGGATGTCAACTAGAAACATGGGTTTCAAGACTGTGCAATTCACGCAGGTAAGTGATATGTTGCAGTCTATGTAGATCTGAACTGTTCGACGATAATGGGAATCCTGGAGTCTTATGTTGTCACCACCTGTCATTGTTGCTAAGGACGCTAGAATTTTACGGTTTTGACCAAAGGCGGAGAGAGAACCATTACCTTGGGGGGAGGGGGCAAAGCATAACCTTAGAATCCCCATATAACGGGTTTATGGGAGACATCATCTACCTCTTCCCCCATTATAGCTTGACCGTGGTACAGTATATCGGAATATGATCATTTAATAAAGGTATTTTCGGGGGGCATGTTTCTTACAGTGTTACATCCATATCCGCTATAGATACTGAACGAAACTACCTACTAAGAGATAGGCATCAACAAAGATTAAACTTTCCTAAAATCAGAAACACTTATTATTAATTAAATAAGATAAGAAGATAGGTTTTGAAAATAAGATAGAATTACGTCAAGGTTTTTAAAATAATAATAAAAAAATTGAAAATAGAGAATTAAGGTAGTTATTAATGTATTCCGATAGCTATATTAATTAGTAAAAGTTTAGAAGAAAATTTGACTTTATAAATTGGTTAACTAATATATTTTAATTTCAATAAGAATGCAATTATAATAAATTTATTGGTCATCATAATAGCAATGCGATAATGAGTACATGCGACACAATGATGAAACTAAATTGAGGTTGATTATGTAAGCAACTTGTCAAGTTTTTTTTTTTTTTAAGCAGGTATGCGGTAGTCTTCATAGAATTTACGCAAACGTTTCTGTTGACATGAAAATATTGCAAGAAAGAAAGATTAATCTACATATGGAATGTACCGATTCAGCTATTTCAGGTTCATGACTTACAGTATGTCCACATCTGCTCACCTAATTGGAATAATAAATTATTATGTAAAATAAGACCTAAATATTACAATTAGATTTTGAAAAGGAGCAAGTAAATAAGGTTTAAAGTCTTAAGGGTTATGACGATTGGTTTAAACATGCACTGAAACAAGACGTAAGTGCAAGTTTGAACCAATAAATTATTGAGATTTGCGATAGATTAATTAGTTTAGGAAATTGTATATTTATTATGTAGAACTACTTTTGTATGTAGATCTTTTGTTAAATTATTAAGTTTTGTACTTTTGTGAACTATATCAATAAATACTACTACATCCATATCCGCGATGTTTCGGACCGAGTTGTATAGGGCTTGAACTGTAGGTCTAGTACAAATTATAGTCCCGTCGCTCTAATTTCCGGCAGCCAATCACGTTGCAGGTCGGCTACATTTAAACGTGTGCGTCTTGTGATTCGCCGATGAAGATGTAAAGCATTTCCTAAGGCTGGCTAAATACTTAAAATATAATAGCCCGCCATTTTGGCTCTTTCGTTGGCGTTCGCAGAAAGTACACGAGGACGTTATTTTCCGCTCAATTGTTTGCTGAATTACAGTGCGTTTGATTTATTATCATAGGAGCTACGACATGATAATGTTTAACGGTGTGGCAAATACATCCCTCGTCTGGTAGCTCGGCAACGAAAGAACAAAAATGGCGAACGATACTACCTACCTAGACTTTATAGAGCCTTGACTTCCTCAGACGTAAGCAAAGAGGAGGAGTCACGCCGGGAATAACAGCGTCGCGACTATATAATAGGGCATAACTTGAAACAATCTCCCTCTTTTTCTCTCTTATGCAGAAACACATGCATACATCAATAAAGCTACGTAACAGTGCTAACAGAAACTTTTTTTTTTATATGAAGCTTATCTTCCGAATGTATCATATGAAATGTAAATTCTAATTATTTTATTTAATCTCGTCTTTAAGTTCACACATTATACCGGGATCACTTTTCTTTTTTCTGCATTGTTTTGCCATATGTTATTCATATTTCTCCTAATGGCGGCCTGAACACCTGAAGGCTTCTAACACATGAGTACAGGCTGTTACAAAAGAAACATTACAGTGCTTCCATTCCATAGGAATTCTTATACCTTCAGAAATTTAAAATAAATACAGTATTACAGTCCAGACACATGATCTGAAGACATTAAATTCATCAATTTAAGCATAGTAATTTAATCATAAACAAAAGCAAAAAAATCTTTTGAATTTAATAGAATAATAGAAAAAAAAGTCAGACAAATTTGGGGAGCAGTGCCCCCCATAACTCCGCCTATGCTGAACTGTTGGACGATAATGGGAATCCTGGAGTTTCATGTTATCACCACATGTCGTTGTTGCTAAGGATGCTAGAATTTTACGGTGTCTAATTATGAAGAAAGGAATAGGCGCAAATGTGTATAGGTCAAGTTTATCACTCGATACAGAGCTTTGCTATGGAATCTCCTCGGTTAGGACACTTCAGTACATGATATCGCTCGCACAATTGTTCACAGTAACCACATACAGGGACATCATTTTATTTTTACTTGCATTTTTTTTGTACCTGCATTTCTGAATGTACTTCACTCTCACCCCTTCACTAATGTCCTTGCTCCCGTCAGACACACAAACTTACGGCCGCTGTTGCATTCGAAGTCTTCAAGCAGTGAAGTAAACACTGCAGTGTATAGTGTTTCAGAAATATGGTTGCGTTTTCTATAGAAGAAAGAACCTATATTAATAATATCGTACTAAAAATTATATCGAAGAAACGATAAATTAAATTTCAGAGAATATGCTTCAAAATGTTTTTAATAATACGTAAAGAATTGAAGCCTGCATTGTAATGAAAGGCAACCATTTTCAGCAACTTGTTTAAAAATTCAGATTAGCTTATTTTGAATTAAGGTGGCTAGAAGCAAAGGAATGCTAGTGACATTTGTAATAACATGAGTTAAGTGCATCCAGTGTAAGCTAAAGTATCTAAAATTTTAGTGGCAAAGGGATATTTTAATCGCATCACACATTAAAATTTAAATAAAAATTTCACCAGTTTTACGAAAGCTTAAATATGTAAACCCCATTTTCTCAAAAGTAACTTAAGTGCACTTACAGCCCTTTACTTATGAGCCCCCTCAATTTAAATGCACTCTCTATATTGTATGTTAACATCAATAATTCATATGCTAAATAAAGTAGACATTACATAACGAACATAGCCGCCTAAAAAGTTGAGTTTTGGAAAAAAAAAAAATGTTACTACTCTACTGTATTTTGATAAATTCCGTAAAAGTGATGATCAAATTGAAAATCGTAATATCGTATTTCCCTACAACATAAATGGATACACTACTTTTCTCTCCTCCTATACCTAGTAAAATTATTTGTTTACATATTGCACTAGTAACATAAAACTCCTGTAATGGAAGGGGGCAACAGTGTTTCCGAGTATAGCCAGGTTAATGTTTAAAATGTTTGTAAAAATAAAGTGATTTCCCTGTACATTCTCAGTTCGTGGTAGATCTTGGTTATGCAGAGCTTGAAATGAAAGCCATGTACAGCCATCCGGTTGATTAGATATTTCAGCTCGTAGTTTGCACGCGTCCATTCACGATTTGTCATGCAATCTGAAACGCCACGGGATGTGAAGATCATTAGAGATTTGAACGGCCATCTGAAGTTACCTTGTAAAATGGCCGTTTTGGGTGGCCGCTTGACAGTACTCTAGAAATTTTCCAGATGCATTCTTTCTTTTGCCTTAATTCGCCGAGTTCTACATGCGCTGAAGTAGATGGCAGCAGCATCGTGTGCGTAGTTCCAGGTTGGCTTAGATTATGTTAGGCCTAGTTTATCTTTAGCTAATGTTACTTTGGGTTGGGATAGATTGTTCATGAAACGTACGGGATGTGAAGATCATGGTAGAGATGGGAACAATATATCGGTTTTTACGAAATACCGATATTTACGTTCCGATATAGCGTAATATTGATATCGAAATTTTGATTGCATATATCGCATAATATATCGGTTTTCTCATAAATTTATCAATTATTTTTTGTGGAATTATTATTATCAATAAAACAAAATCCAACTCGACAACTCCGATAATTCCCGAGAGATGGCGCTACTGAAGGTGGACAGTTACATAATTGTGCAACCTCACTCAATACCTTGTTCTAATTGGCTGGACTGGAATTCGAATTCAAACTGTTTAATATGCAGCACCAAAATCAAAATGCAGCGTGTGCGAACGTGAGACAGACGGGAGGTTTATCTACTACTGTTTTAATATTGTTATTAATGTTCTCCAAGGCAGGAGAGCAACTCCCACCCTGAAAGGGAACCGTCTGACCTCAAAATGGATATTAAAACTTTTATTTCTATATTCTGAAATGGAAAGAGAAACAAGGATTTAATGCCGATATGACGTTTGTTTACGTCTATGATTTCTATGCCCAACCTAGTGCAGACATTGTTTCTTATTATATATTTTAGTGCATAAAAATTCTATTCCTATAATCATCACCATTGATATTTGGAATGTTGGAGTGTAACAATAACTTGCAATGGAAATCAACTGTGAAGTTTGTTAAAACTTGTAATATTCTAAGTACGGTTTACTTATATTTAAAAATAATTACAAATTCTGTTTACTTACATTTAAAAATGATTAGTTCTTAGGTAGAAAAGAGCATTATATCTGTGTCCTAGATTGAATCCTATATAACATTAGAACAACTGAATAGTGTTCCAGTATCAAATACTCAACCATGTAGAGTTCACTTAACTCTTTCCCACTATATAATTTAAGCTCGCTTGCCTCCACCATTATTTTGATTTAGGTTAGGACCTACATCATATGGTATTGAAAATGTATTGTTTATTGTTACAATTTTTAATTTATGCTTTTGACTGTTATGATAATTTCATATGGTAAAAAGGAATATTAAAATTTAAGTAATTTAATTGTAATAAGTAAATGTACGCCTGAAAATGCAATTTGCTTACGGAATAACGATATATCGAAAATTGTTCGATATATTGATATATTTTCTGCCATATATATCGTTTATCGAAATTAAATTTGCAATATATTACAATATCAATATATCGGTATTTAATTTATTTCCTCCATCACTAGATCATGGCAATATCTAATGGAATGTTGCTTACAATGGACTGGATATCCTTTGTTTTCTGATCGGCCAGTTGCGCCAACTTATATGAGCCCATGGAACACGAGCTCACTCAATAATTTATCGCATTATTATTATTATTATTATTATTATTATTATTATTATTATTACCACCCTAGATAATATATCCAGATTGCTCGGCGTTATATGTTTTCACGGTAACAACTTTTGTCAGGTTTACTATGCTGCCATCTAGTTGTTACATAAGGAGTCACGTCTTAACTCCCATTTGAATATTGCATTCGTATAATAGCCCGGATTAAGTTCACGGTGAGACGTGCTGTACTTGTACAAGAGTATGGCTGTTCGGCTACCCAATCATTCACAGAATAGGAGTGGTAAGCACAATAAGCCTCAGGTTGCAGTGCAAGCCTTCGGGTCCCTCCGTACGAGAGAGAGAGAGAGAGGGGGGGCATTAAAGCAAATACCCTGGATCTTCCTCAATATTGAATCATACGGATTGTATCAAATATATCCGTTGTAACAGATATCCTGGAACTTTCTAAACATTGGACGATATGGATTGTACAAAATGTTCGATTATCATTTATTCCTACTCACGGTTAATAGCCATGATCTTCCTCTGCTTTGGGTTTCTAAGAAAATCTACACTTCGTTCAGTTTGAATGCTGTGGCCATCTTTATTAATCATTTCTTAATTTTGTATTTACATTTCATATTTCCAAGTATTCTACATCTTTAAATTATAAAAAGCAAGCAATTACTCATCTTTGCGCGCAAAAAGAAGTTGGTAACTAAGGAATTCCTGAAATTATATTATTGCCGTACAGACACACATCATCACTGTACACAAGTCGGAGCCTATTTTGTTTGTAAGATTTAACATACTACTAGATAAAAATTATTGCATAACATACCCGAAATATTTAGGTTGAAATGTTGAGGTGTGTAACTATATATATTTTTCTTTCAATGGAAATTGTGCCAGTAGCTACACACATGTAGTCATCCATCAAATGAACAGAATAAACAGTACATATTACAGACTAAGAAAAGCTATAGTTTTCTAAACACATTGTCTTTCATCTGTTATCCATCCCCATAAAGTGTGTACTATTATGAGAACAATAACTAATTAATTTGTTTTAATTATACTTCTGAGTCCATTTCAGGAGATAATTAATCAGAATATCTGAAGTTTTACCCGATTTGTTCAAATTATAATAGTACATTTTGCAACGAGCCTATAATGGTAGTAATTAAGACACGAGTATGTTTGTTTGTTTATGAAACGAGCGCAAGCGAGTTTTATAATTTTCATACGAGAGTCTTAATTACCATCATAGGCAAGTTTCATACGACTTTTTATGCTCGACCATATTTCTAACTTGAAATTATTCACAAATATTCATGTTACGGTTATGTAAGCGAGGAGCGGAACTGACCTAAATTGTGAGATGTGCGCAAACGCGAAAGAATTGATTTTTTCCGAGGAACGAATGTCATTGACCTTGATATAATCTAGAGAATAACATGAACATTAATTTTCATATAACCTGGAAATTGATTTAGAATTGAAAAATGAGTTGCCAAATTGAATTTATCTTAATATTATTTACAATTAACGCTAATAGTAACAGAACATAACCTTCTGCGACAGTATTGGATTTCCACCCTCGGTGACGTTTTGCTAGTTGTCTTTCGATTGCATATCCGAGAATAATCGATATTTGCGCTTTTATAATGCTACAATGGTGAATTCTCATTGGCTGAACAACTGAACTATAATGAACAGGTGTACTTTAATGAGGTGCATTAAAGGGCTACTACCATGTGTATAATTACTACATTTCGGCATGGTCGAGCATAAAAGTTTTTTTACAACAGGGACTTTTAACTTTATGAGAAGAATATAAATTATATAATGCAAATATTAAGAACTTACATGGAAAGTCTAAAGGCGAGAGTAGTTAAACTAAAACTAAGGATGATTGTGACTCTGATACGACATAATGGCGTGCAGTGCATATACCTGATAGAAAAAAAAATTAACAAGGGTGTGAATGATCAAACAAAATTTTAAGTGCTTTTCGTAATGAGTAATATTTAAGACATTATTCTCAGGAACTTTACCAAGAGAAGTCATTCTCATAGTGTCCAAATCTTGTGCAGCTAAACTTAAATTCGTAAAAAAAAAAATGTCCTATGAGCATCGACTGATATACCTTCTAGAAAGTGTGCAAATGTGCTACAGTTCAAAAAGTTTTCCCTCAGACAGTACATTTCAGTAGCCTCTCGCCAGAATGCGTTTGAATATGCACCGTGAGAGTTCCCGACTTTGCCAAACATTTTCCACATTTCCGCATTTGATTCGCTACTCACCAGAATGCAAACGTGCGTGCGGTTTGAGACTTGCCGATCGTGCAAAACATTTCCCACAAATTTCGCATTTGAATGGCTTCTCGCCTGAATGCGTACGTAAATGCTGCGTGAGATGACCTGACAATACAAAACCTCGCCCACAAATATCGCATTTGAATGGTTTCTCCCCAGAATGGGTACGTAAATGCTGTGTGAGATGCCGCAACTGTGCAAAACATTTCCCACACAATTCGCATTTGAATGGCTTTTCGTCAGAATGCGTACGTGAATGATCTGAGAGGTAATCCAAACGTGCGAAACATTTGCCACAAATATCACATTTGAATGGCTTCTCACCTGTATGCGTACGTGCGTGCACTGTTAGCTGACACGATTGTGCGAAACATTTCCCACACGATTCACATTTATAAGGTTTCTCACCAGTGTGCGTACGTAAATGATTTTTTAGATGACCAGAGAGTGTAAAACGTTTTCCACACACGTTGCATTTAAATGGCTTCTCACCAGAATGCGTACGTCCGTGCATTCTCAGATTAAATGAATTTACGAAAAATTTTCCGCAAACATTGCACTTGAATCGTTGGTCGTCAGAATGCATATGGTAATGCATTGCGAGTTTCACAGGATTTAGGAAAATCTTCCCACACGCATTGCATTTGAATGGTTTGTTATCTGTGTGCGTACCTATATGCGCTAGTAGATGTTCTGAACGTACAAAATATTTGCCACAGGTAGGGCATTCAAATCCTTCGTGAATTTCAGATTCAGGTGTCCTTCGTGTGACGGAATTCGCTGAAGAGAGACAACTGTCAGCACTTTTCGAGTTCGGCAGTTGTGTTCCAATGGAGTTAGAGATTAGTGTGCTGTAATAAAAAATACGGATGTGTCAAAGTTACGATCATTATAATAAAGGCTATTTAGGTGAGGGGTTTGCACAATTATTCCATTCCGAAAATTTTAAGAAAATGCAAGAAATATAACATCACAGCGGTCTTCAAATCAGAGAGTACACTCAGCTCAATCCTTAATCCAACAACAAACCCAAACCTAACTACATGGATACATCAGAGACTCTTTTATAAAATTCCGTGTGAATGCGGTCGCGTGTTCTTAGGCGAAACGAGCAGACCTCTGTCCACAAGAATTAAGAGCATACATAAACTTTATACAATGCTTCATAAAAATCAAGAATATTATAAATCCAGCTTTGAATCCGGACACAAAATAAATGGAGCGTTCTCCCACTCAGAGGAAATTATAACTTTAGCGTATCATTGCTAAGTTTTTTTTTTTAGTGATAATGCCTATTAGTTCCGTTTACTTCTTGTTTCCGGATATTTGGTTGCCCATAATTGAACAAGACATCTGAAGTATTCAATGTGAAGGGAAGAATTTTCATGTTAACATAATCTGTTCCATCAACATTTTAAATTCAGAAACGCAAGCTATTTTGCAGCTTTAATAGTTATATTGTATTTCAATTTAGCACATCTACCTTCCATAATTTTAGACAAAAGTTTATCATGTCCTTTGTTACTAGTTTTTTCCTTTTTTACCTTCTTTATTTTCTCTTATCGAGGTATCATAAACTTGTTCATTTTTAGTTCCCCGCCAAATTGAATTTGGGTATCTTTCATCAATTTTTTAGCCACTTCACGCCCATATTTTTTGATTCCGTTTGGTATAAGTTAAATATAGTAAACATAACCTATTTTACTTTATTAGAATGGCAAATTTAGCCAGGAATCAATCGATCAGTCATAAATAATAGCTATACGTAACGATCCCAACAGTAGGTTTTTTCCTTTCAATTCCTTCCTTCCATCCTGAAGACGAAGGTACAACCACCCTTCGAAATTCGTAATCTTAATAAATTGTGACAACCAGCAATGGAAAAGTTCAAACCATAAATAAACATTAACAATCCACCATTGCTTTCTCAAATCATTGTTTTAAATTTTATTAAAAGCTTACCAACATTTTAAAAACACATGTTACTGTTTATAAAATTCTGTACTAAAAATATGGTTGAAACGCCGCCCTTCGCGAATGTGCATTTAGGAATATTAGACAACTGCCACGTTATTAGTGAGGGCTGTCACTGTCCGTTCGTATCATACGAATCACAGAACGGAGAAGAACAATCATCCCAAGCTTCGTGACTGTATATGGTAGACTGTGGTGAGCGTTCACTACATCGTATCTCACGTATAGACTATCGGTAAATACGTCCACGATTCTCAGAGGAGTAACTTTTCCAATGCGTGCGATTATGGCCTTCTTTAATAAATCAACTGTAGTTGTTCAACTGTTAATAATACGTTATACCATGTTCAATGTCGCGCCAAAATAGCAGACGGAAAGCTTATTTCTCTTGTAGAAAACTGCGAAGAATTATACAATTTGTGGCATCCCATTACAGTAAACAAGTCCTTTCTTACATATACAGTATTATGTAACCAATATCTCTTTCGTTTCTTCCTCTTCAATTAATAACCATGAAACAGTTACAATTTCTTCTTATCTATAACTCAGAATTAATGGGTCTAACCCTGTTGCCCTGTTTTCGATGTCAATGCCATACATCATGTGTAAACCAAACAACTGATAGGAATCCGATGAGGTAGAGCAGTTACAGTAAACGCATTCCAGTTAAAATATCCGTTGTGTTCGATTCGTCCAAGGAGTGCGATATGATGTAAGCTAGCGTCATTTACCGGAAAAAAATTCGTTCGTTCCATTCGACTTTTTGTTATAGTATCGTTCACTTGTTCGCATTTCCAAATTAATCATCAAATAGTGTTGTAGTGTAGTGTGTAGTGTAGTGAACAACTGCAGAAGAGAACACACTTTTCTACCAGACTGTTATGATAACATAATCAACAAATAATTGCCCTGAATCACATTTTATTTTAGTCAGCAAACCAAAATCAATTTGAACACGTCTACTTCATCTTACCTCTCCGTCGTGACTTGAGATTGCTCTGTTGTTATGTCAAGCTCGTTCTCGTGTTTTACTCTACCCATGTCAAAGGTCTCGTCCTGAAAATAATGACATAACAGATAACACTGATGATGGCAGATTCAAGAGCTCTGAGCAAAAATTACATACAATGGTCTTCATTTTAACTCAAGAGATTTTAATATCAACTTAACACGACTTTCATAATGTCAGAATGTATAAAAATACTTTATGTTCGTATATTATGCTTATATCCATAGCCATCTGACGTATGGAATAATAGTTTGGGGTAATGATCCTAAAATAATAAAGTTATTGAAACTTCAAAAGAGGGCAGTAAGAATAATTTGTAATGTTGATAACCGTACACATTGTAAACCTTTATTTCGGAGACTTGAAATTTTAACTGTACCGTCTTTGAATATTTTAAGTTGTTTAATGTATGTACAAACAAATATTAATAATTTTACTACAAATAGCTCAGTGCATAGCTATTCTACAAGGCATAAAAATAATTTAAGAAAAGGACAATGTAACTATACTACTACTAATAGCAGCTTTGTAGAGATTTGTAAAAAGTTATATAATGTTTTACCCGGCAATATTAGACATTTAAGCTTGAGGCTTTTAAGAATGAAATTAAAAATAAATTAATAGACTTGTCACTATATAATATTGGCGAGTATTTTAACTCTATATAGCTGTATACCTTTTAAGGAGAATTGCCTATACGATATTATAAAATGTGATTATTTCATTGTATGTAACTTATGAACATATTCCTTATTTGTATATCTTTTTCTGGTATTTAAATGTTTTTTCTTAACATGACATTATCCTATGCTGCATTGTACAGTCTTTGGAATGAAATAAATATTATTATTATTATTATTATTATTATTATTATTATTATTATTATTATTATTATTATGTCCGTTTTTTGATGTCCGTTAAATACGACATCGGTGTTACAGCAAATTAAGAGCTAAAAAAAATTACTGCATATATTAAATATTTCAAACTAGATGAAAATATCAAGCAATTTAAATAGTATAAAGAAAAAAGTGATCAATGTTTTAAATTTGTGGGATCATCATCATCATCATCATCATCATCATCATCCTGTCAAGTACTAGTCCCAAAAGAACTGTTACGGCCTGAAAAAGAGATTTTCTTGCAATCTTTTCATAGGTCGACCAAGTGACCGTTTCCCATTTGGACGATACTTCATTATTGCCTTAGGGATCCTGGATGAAACCATTCTTGAGACGTGTTCCTTCCAGTGTAACTGATATCTGGAGATATAGTCCAGTATTGATGACACATTAAGTTCTTGAAGGATATCTTCATTTTTCTTTCGATCCCATTTAGTGTAGCCAGCTGTTTGGAGCACGAATCTCATCTCGCAAGCTGTTAGTCTGCTTTCATCTTTTGTCCTTAAGGTCCACGCTTCACTCCCATAACATAAGACTGATCGAGCTATTATTTGATAAAGACGAGTACAAGTTGATTTTTGTACTAATGAAGGTTTTAAAACTCTATTAATGATGCCCACTGATTTGTTGAATTTTGCAATTTTCTCTGATAAATCCAAATTTTCAACAAAAGAAAGTTTATATCCTAAATAATTAAACTCATTAACTCTTTCGAAAATTGTGTTATTTAAACAAATTTTGCTTTGTATTGATATTTACCACAAAAGGCCATTATTTTTGTTTTGTTAATGGATATTTCCATTGAATATTTTTTAGCTATTAAATTTAAATTATGCACTGACCATTGCAAATCATCTTCTGATGTTGCTAGTATAACAAGATCATCTGCAAACGTTATTACATCTAATTTTAAATTTCTGTTAATAGTGATATATCCGTGTTTTGTTTTGCGGGATATGTCAGAGAATTACAGTGTGATGCAAGTAAAATCTCAATATTGTGTCAGAACAGCTTACGTGGAGGTTGCGAATAAATCAGGTCATTTCCAAAGAAAACAAAAAATTAGTTTCTTACGGTTTCGGTATGTCTAGAGAGGCATCTTTCTGAATATGTTCCTCTTTTTATTCCAACTCGGTCATTTCCATGACAAGCAGTATGGTAAAATCAGTATTTTCAATCAAAACCGGATAATTCTATATCATACTAATAGAGATATTCTCATTGTTTTGTTTTTTTTTTTTTTGTATCAAAAAGGAACATTTCCAACTTTCTATGTGTTGCAATGCTTTCTTAACTGAAATTATTATAAAAGTGTTACGGTATGGGTGATTATATAGTAAGCAATGAAGGTCCAGGGCACATATTTTCCCAATAAGGGAGTAAAGGGACTCAAAATATGCTAGTCATAAGAAAATTTTCAAAATTTAATTAAAGAAATATATATGTGGTAAATCCCGAAAAGATAAAGTATATGATTATGTCTCGTGACGAGAATATTGTACGAAATAGAAATATAAAAATTGGAAATTTATTTTTTGAAGAGGTGGAGAAGTTCAAATATCTTGGAACAGTAACAAATATAAATGATACTCGGGAGGAAATTGAACACAGAATAAATATATGGAAAAGCGTGTTATTATTCGGTTGAGAAGCTTTTATCATCCAGTCTGCTGTCAAAAAATCTGAAAGTTAGAATTTATAAAACAGTTATATTACCGGTTGTTCTGTATGGTTGTGAAACTTGGACTCTCACTTTGAGAGAGGCACATAGGTTAAGGGTGTTTGAGAATAAGGTTCTTAGGAAAATATTTGGGGCTAAGAGGGATGAAGTTACAAGAGAATGGAGAAAGTTACACAACACAGAACTGCACGCATTGTATTCTTCACCTGATATAATTAGGAACATTAAATCCAGACGTTTGAGATGGGCAGGGCATGTAGCAGGTATGGGCGAATCCAGAAATGCATATAGAGTGTTAGTTGGGAGGCCGGAGGGAAAATGGGAATACCTTTAGGGAGGCCGAGATATAGATGGGAATATATTAAAATGGATATGAGGGAGGTGGGTTGTGATGAAATAATGAGAATGGATTAATCTTGCTGAGGATAGGGACCAATGGCGGGCTTATGTGAGGGCGGCGATGAACCTCCGAGTTTTGCCAGTAAGCACTAATACTTAGTTATGTGGTATTTAATAGTAAATGGCAATGTTCTCTGGACATTATTAACTCAATTTCGATTTTTGATTGCTGAAAGACTACCTGGCCCCAATTGCTGGAAGACTGAGTGGCCGATGCTTACTACATAATTACCATGTAATCTTATATTCGTTACTCCATGATAGAGTTGATGTAAGTGACGTGAATGTTTTACTCTTATAAATGTCAAATAGCTTTTTTGGAACAAAAGTGAACATTTCCCTCATATTTCCGAACAAAACCGGACATTTTCACAATATTTTTGTCTATAAAATACACAGAAAATGAATAATATCATTATTGACACCATTAGAACAGACGTAACATGCAAGACAAACAAAATTCCCGTTCACTTTGGGGTAAAATGAAAGCTCGTTACAGTTTTTTCTACTTCCTGAAGAAAATACTACAGTATTTTGAAAATGACGGGTTTTGCTTGCAACTTCCACATACAATAAATTAAAATATAAATAACGGATACTGATCACATTACAGTGTTATAATAGTACATTATGCAACGAGCCTATAATGGTAGTTTATGATTAAGACTCTTAGTATGTTTTCATGAAACGAGCTAACTTGCAAGTATTCATGTTATTCTTATCTGACTGAGGAGCGGAACTGACCTTGTGCAATACGTCGTAAATTGTGAGATGTGCGCAGACGCGAAAGTATTGATTTTTTCCGAGAAACAAATGTCGACATTGACCTTGATATAATCTAGGGAGTAAAATAAACATTAATCTTGATATAACCTTGAAATTGAATTAGACATTGAAAAACGAGATGACAAATTTAATTTATTTGTATATTATTTAAAATTAACGCTAATTATTATAGCCACAGAACTGGCTTTATTTCAGATATAGGTGATTTATTGATTTATTGTTGTCTTTCGTTTGCATATCCGAGAATAATCGATATTTGCGCTTTCATATTGCTACAATAGTATTTTGTGATTGGTGGAACACCTGAACTTTAATGAGTAGGTGTACTTTAATGAGGTCCATTAAAGGGCTGCTACCACGTGTATAATTCATTTCGGCATGGTCGAGCATAAATAGATATAAATATTTATTTCTGAATAATGTGATTCTGTTGTTTGTATACATCTGAAGTCTGATTAGTGTAGTATGTAACTGGTCAGAAATGTATACAATGCAGGGAGAAAGAAACTGACCACCTTACCCAATTATCTCCTGGCTTAGTTGCCTCTGATTCTGTCTTCATCGTAAGAAATGTGAATGGCGCTGCAGTTTCCTCAGTTTTCTCTTCCCGTATGAAACCATAGCTGAAGTCTGTGCCCTCCACCGTGGTGCCCTCCTGTGGAATGTACAGATATAATTTATTACTTTTCGTTTAAGAGATTACTTCATTTGTTATAGACTTAATTCTGTTGTTTTATTTCTAGAAATATTATCAGGAAATTACAACTATCGGCATATTTCTCATTAGCACGATATTACAGTGTTTTAAGGTACTAATTTAATACCTTAATTTTTAATTTTCCTTAAAACAATTGATTATTTTATTTTTTATGTCTTCTGAAACCTTGAACTTTCTAGTTTTCAAAAAAACATAAGTTTGGCTTTATAATGTTTGATTAATTAAATTGGCTGAATTTATATTGACCGGAAACACTCTTTCTTTAAACCGGAAGTGCAGTTCTGTGAGTGTCATTCTGTCACAAACTGTCAATTTTATATATTTCTTCGTGGAATAACAATTCGAATTTGCCGCTAAAGTTTGACTATATTATTTTTCATAGTAAGGAAGCTGTAAAAACGATTGGGGAATATACGGGAATTTTACTTCTAGCAAGTAAAGAGATAGGTTTGGAAATGAATCCCGAAAAGACAAAGTATATGATTATGTCTCGTGATGAGAATATTGTACGAAATGGAAATATAAAAATTGGAAATTTATCTTTTGAAAAAGTGGAAAAATTCAAATACCTGGGAGCAACAGTAACAAATATAAATGATACTCGGGAGGAAATTAAACACAGAATAAATATGAGAAATGCCTGTTATTATTCGGTTGACAAGCTTTTATCATCCAGTCTGCTGTCAAAAAATCTGAAAGTTAGAATTTATAAAACAGTTATATTACCATTTGTTCTGTTTGGTTGTGAATCTTGGACTCTAACTTTGAGAGAGGGGCATAGATTAAGGGTGTTTGAGAATAAGGTTCTTAGGAAAATATTTGGGGCTGAGAGGGATGAAGTTACAGGAGAATGGAGAAAGTTACAAAACACAGAACTGCACGCATTGTATTCCTCACCTGACATAATTAGGAACATTAAATCCAGACGTTTGAGATGGGCAGGGCATGTAGCACGTATGTGGGAATCCAGAAGTGCATATAGAGTGTTAGTTGGGAGGCCGGAGGGAAAAAGACCCTTGGGGAGGCCGAGACGTAGATGGGAAGATAATATTAAAATGGATTTGAGGGAGGTGGGATATGATGATAGAGACTGGATTAATCTTGCACAGAATAGGGACCGATGGCGGGCTTATGTGAGGTCGGCAATGAACGTCGGGTTCCTTAAAAGCCAGTAAGTAAGTAATAGATGTATAATATGATCTTAGTAATGTTTATATCATTTAGGAATATATTTGTGATGATCAATTTGACTTGTTAAATGTAAACCAAGTTTGTAAATACCTAGTTGGCCAGTTTCAGCTTTGTATCAGCCATCTTCAAAACTAGTAGGTCTTTACATCTTCCAGTTTCTTCAGTTGTTTTGCTGGGAGGGTGTGTTTGTATTATTGTGGAGTCAAATAGTGTGTGTGTTTTGAAATTCAGTTTGTATTAAGGATTTGTTGGGGTGTGTTCATGTGTGCCTGTTTATTTCGTACTATTCTACTGTTTAGTTTCTGGTTTTTCGGTTGTCTGTGTGTAGAACAGTACGAAACGTCTACCAGTCGAAGTTTATTTAGGCCTACTTATACAGGGTTAGTTAAAAGTTCCGCACCATCTAAATAACTTTTGAAGCATACGGCTCAGTGACATGAAACTTGGTATAATGTGAGGATAACAATATACTAGGAACTCAATAATGGTATTACCGAGTTTTTTCTACTTCCGGTTTAACCGGAAGTAACTCCAACTCACTTATTTTAAAGGGAACACTCAATATATTATTTTATTTTTAATAGTACTCATTAAGAGCTTTTCAAAAATTACCCACACTCGATACTTCTGTACAAATTCAGTGTTGCTAAGTCAAGAAAACAGAAAAGTATCGAGTATTATAATAATAAAATACTCCTTCCTTAACAAAAACAAAACAAAGCTAGCTCACCTTCTAAATTATGTGTACAAATTGGTAGCCCTCAGCTGCTTTACAATGTGTCACTCGATCACAGAAACCATTTAAGGAATGATTTAACCAGGCTTTAGGAATATCTTGCACCACTTCCATTTTTATTTAGCAACACCGAATTTGTACAGAAGTATCAAGTGTGGGTACTTTTTGAAAAGCCCTTAATGAGCTTTATTCAAAAATAAAAAAAATATATTGGGTGATCCTTTTTAAAATAAGAGAGTTGGAGTAGAAAAACTCGGTAATACCATTATTGAGTTCTCAGCATATGGTTATCCTCACATACAAAGTTTCATATCACTGAACCGTATGCTTCAAAAGTTATTTAGGTAGTGCATTTATTATTTTAATATTCGATACACTTTCCTTTTTTCTTGACTTAGCAACACTGAATTTGTAAAGAAGTATCGCGTGTGGGTACTTTTTGAAAAGCTCTTAATGAGCTTTATTCAAAAATAAAGAAAACATATTGGGTGATCCTTTTTAAAATAAGAGAGTTGGAGTTACTTCCGGTTAAACCGGAAGTAGAAAAAACTCGGTAATACCATTATTGAGTTCTTGGCATATGGTTATCCTCATATACCAAGTTTCATGTCACTGAACCGTATGCTTCAAAAGTTATTTAGGTGGTGCGGGACTTTTAACTAACCCTGTATAGTAATCCGTAATACAGAAATTAGTAGATAAGAAGTGTATAAAATGATCTTACATCTGGCAAAGGATTTATCTCCTCCTCTTTGACTGCGTCATCACATGACAGTATTGCCAAAGGATCGTCCTCGGGTTCCGTCTTGATGACATCCATTACAACTGAAAGAACAGAGTAAGAAAATTATGAGCTTCAATGGGAAACTATTGTGATACAGAAAAGTTCATTAAACGTAAATGAAGTCTGAATTGAAATCATATTTATTGGCAAATGCAATTGGCTACGAATTATATTATTTCAACCACTGTCGTGATAATCACACGCATAGCATCTTCAACTTGTCTACACCTGTGGAGCAATGGTTAGCGCGTCTGACTGCGAAACCAGGTGGCCCGGGTTCGAATCCCGGTCGGGGAAAGTCACATGCTTGAGCAAATACTGGGTAACTGTAGGTGCTGGACCCAGAATTCATTTCACCGGCATTATCACCTTCATTTCATTCAAACGCTAAATAACCTGAGCTGTTGATACAGTGTCGTAAAATTACTCACTAAAAATAGAAATAGTCTTCAAGTAGGTAAGAGTGAAGCATTCTAAACGAGATAACCTATCGATAGGTTTGTTCCAGTACGTTTCAGAATCGATTTTGAACTGCCTGTTTATGCACAGTAGATCAATGTGCGTTCCAACAAGACTAGAACTGATTCCGAAATGATTCCAACTTCCAGTTCCCTGTTCCAACGTGCTTTAGAACTCGTTTAGAACCAGTGGGATTGGTTCTCGATTAAGAGCATGAACTGGGAATTCTGAACTGTTGACGCATGCGCAGCTGGTTTAATCTGAAGTTATGGTTAAAATACTTCGAGACTAGGCAGGTGAAAATGAAGTTCAAAACGGCGCACCAGTTCTTCAAAACGGCGCATGCGTACCCCATGAAAATTTAACCTGTAGATGAATCTTTAGAACAAAACCTTCCATGGAGTCTCAATTGAACTCGCGTTTTAAATCGTGATTTTGGGAGTTCATTTAATTTTGTTAAGTAGCGTGTGGTATTAAAGATCTCTGTTGAATACTTTTCTGAAATTAATATTTGGATTTTTAAAAAATGACAGATATTCTTCTTAGTTCTTTATATTTAAATATAAATATCTCGGATTATGATTCAACCACAAGATATTAAAATGTCATTTTCAAGCTTATGAAGTAGATTTGAAACTGTTCACATAACAATGTAATGATCTTGAGCTACATTTGAAGGTCATGACTTTAAATTTCTCCAACATGGTACAATTTTATACTTGTGAAATAAATCCACTGTAAAATCACAGAGTCCACACCTGTGGAGTAACGGTCAGCGCGTCTGGCCGCGAAACCAGGTGGCCCGGGTTCGAATCCCGGTCGGGGCAAGTTACCTGGTTGAGGTTTTTTCCGGGGTTTTCCCTCAACCCAATAAGAGCAAATGCTGGGTAACTTTGGGTGCTGGACCCCGGACTCATTTCACCGGCATCATCACCTTCATATCATTCAGACGCTAAATAACATAGATGTTGATACAGCGTCGTAAAATAACCCAATAAAAAAAATAAAATGAAATCACAGACTTGTTTAAAAGACCCAGAAAAGTCGAGACTGCAATGCTATTTATAATTACCAAAAATATTTTGCGAGGGGATAGAACAATTTCTATGGAGGGAGGGGGAGTATAATAATACGATAAAATAAGCTATTCATAAATACATAATGAACTGTTCATTTATTGAACAAATAATAATTACTTACTGTGTGAATGTTATAAATTTCGGTGTTATGTTACCTGATTTACTACTTTCGACGTTGTTTGCGCCATCCTCTGAATACTATTGAGTTTCAGCACTATCTTCTGGTTTCTTGTTGTGGTGGGGTGTGTTCATGATTGTATCGAAACGGGTGTGTTTTGAAATTCAGTTGGATGTTTAGGATGTGCTGTGGTTGTGTATTTGTGTGTTTGTAAATTTCATATTGTACTAGAGTGTCAAGTTTCTTTATTTTTGGCTGGATGTGTAGTATTTTAATGTCAGTGTCTATGTTGCTCCTATTGTGGTTGGAGTTTGTGAAATGTTCTGCGTACGTTGAGTTGTATGGTTTGGTTATGGCTGTGATATGTTCTTTGTAACGTGTTTGAAATGATCTTAGAGTCTGTTCAATGTAGATGTCATTGAAATTATTCCATGATAGTATATAGGCTACACATAGTAAATTATATTGTACACGCATGTATATGAACAATTTACAGTTTCCAACTTGCAGAATACTGGTATGACAAAATAGAGAAGAAATATGTGTCGCCGTTAAAAAAAAAACTTGTATTATAACATAACTCCAAAAATATTATTAAGAGTTTCACCTTCAAACTCATATCAAATACCTTACTATAATAATACCGGCAGCTAGCAGTTTTGCGTGCGAACGACGCTGGTGCTGCTACCTACCTGCCGGTGTGGAGATACTCGCGAAACAAGCTGTAATCAACTGCAATGTATATTATTGCTGGGCTAGTTAATAGTTTTATGAATTAGTGCTGTGTTAAAATGTCAGGGTGTATATGTGCTGTTTATAATTGTGACAATTGTAGCATTACAAATTGCTCCAAATCGTACTTTCGATTTCCGACAGTTTATAAAACGTGAGTCAACAAAATTCGTTATTAGGTCTAAAGCCTTTGTCTCTGTGTTGATAGAACAATAAAAATTTGCTTTTTTACTTAGGCCTAATAAATGAATAGTATTGAAATTTTAAGGTTTTAGCAAATTAAGTTTTATTGTTGTCCACATGCCTTTACTAATAGTTATTACAAGCATCAGAATACTACCATTTTTATTTTTGCAGTTGTCAACAATGGGTATATTAAGCATTATTGTAAATTCATTCCTAATGTCAGAACTGATTTTGTCTCACTAAAGCAAAGAAAAAATATGTAACAATTATTTGCGGAAAGTAATATGAAGTATGCAATATTTCTCATAATATGCAGCTTTGATATAAGGTAATAATCAGGAAAGGATTTATATGTAAATACATATTTACTTATAAAGCTAATATAATTTATATTTTGCATTATCTTTATGTTTCACAATGTGTAGGGTTGAAAAATCCTACTTTTATTTTCCATATTTTTCCATATTTTAGAGTTTAGTACATATTTTCGTTAATTTCCATATATTTTCCATATTTCATATAAAACAGTCCATATTATATTAGGTTTAACAATAAACAAAACAAAATTCCATTAACTTTTAAAAATACATTTCAACAATAGAGATTTAAACACATGTTCAGTAATCCCTTTAACATCAGAGTTATTTGAAAATTAGCAGTCCTATCAACAATGGGAAAGTAAGTTACAAAACTGTATTAATTTAATTTAAAATTTTTAACAGACTTCAGTTGTGCAGCTCAACAGTTAAATGCCAGTCAGAGTACACATAGGTTCAGTTTTGTAAATCATACTATAAAGACGGTAAATATGCCAAAAGTACGTCATTCAGTCAATTTAAAATCAAAACTAACAAGTTACATTTCAGAATTTAAAGAAGATGGTTTATCAACTGACAATAAAATATTATTTTGTAATTTGTGTCAGTGTGCAGTATCATCTACACAAAAGTTCCTGGTGCAACAACACATTACAACTAGTAAACATCAGGCCAACAAACAACTAAATTCCAAGCAGAGACAATTGTTTTTAACACAACCAACAACATCGAATGTAAGATCTGAGTTTAACATCGACCTGTGCCGTTCTCTCATCTCTGCTGATATTCCTCTCTACAAACTAAAGAATAAGGTCTTCAGGGAATTCCTTGAAAAATATACTCAACATACAATCCCGGATGAGTCAACACTTAGGAAGACGTATGCTCCATCCATCTACGATGAGACAATACAGAAGATAAGAGATGAAATTAAAGATAGTTCAATTTGGGTTTCCATTGATGAGACTCCCGACAAAGAAGGTAGACTTGTTGGTAATGTAGTTATCGGTTTGTTAAGTGAACAATATTCTGAACGAATTCTTTTACATTGTGATGTTCCAGAAAAGTGCAATAACAAAACTATAGTTAAACTGTTCAACGAAGCTATGGGTATCCTGTGGCCAAAGGGTATTATGTACGATAATGTTTATTCTTTATTAGCGATGCTGCCCCTTATATGGTCAAAGCTGGACAAGCATTATCTGTTGTATATCCTAAATTGACTCATTTTACTTGTGTGGCGCATGCATTTCATCGTGTGGCAGAAGTGGTCAGACACAATTTCCCTAAAGTAGATTTGTTGATTTCATCAGTGAAAAAAGTATTTCTCAAAGCTCCCAGTAGAGTTAACGTGTTGAAAGAAATGTACCCTGAAATTCCATTGCCACCAAAGCCAATTTTAACTAGATGGGGTACATGGCTAGAAGCAGTTGAATATTATGCCGAACATATAGACTCTATTAACAATGTTCTCCTTGCATTCGACTCTGAAGATGCAGTCTCAATTGATACTGCGAAAACAGTTACCTGTGACATAAGTGTGAAGAATGACTTAGCTCACATTCAGCATACATTTTCATGCATCATAAAAACGCTCAAAAGTCTCCAAAATAGGCACCTTTCACTATCTGAAAGTTTTGAAATTATAAATAGTACTGTGGAACAACTGAATCGTGGTAGAGGTAAAGTTGCAGATGCAGTAAGAGCTAAGGTGGACACTGTACTTTCAAAAACCCTGGATATGAAGAACTACAAAAGGTTGTTGCTGTGATGAGTGGTGAATCAACAGTGAAGATTAACTTGGACTTATCCCCAGCAGACATTGTGAAATTGAATTATGTACCAGTTACTTCTTGTGACGTCGAACGCTCTTTAGTCAGTATAAATCTATCCTCAGAGACAATAGAAGAAGATTCACTTTTCAGCACTTGAAAGAAATGTTTGTAACCTATTGTTATGGTAACAGACAATAAAAATTGTGTTTTGTTGAAACTACATTGGAAGATAAGGTACGTCCATTATATTTTTGTTTAGTTTGATTAAAATGTACCAATATTTAACGTACATAGTCATTTTTTTATAATTTTAAGTCCATATTTAATTCCATATTTTGGTAAAAATCCATATTTAATTCCATATTTTGGTAAAAATAACTACATATATATTTACATATTTCATATATTTTTAGTCCATATAAATCCGTTCCCTGGTAATAATATTACATTAAATACTATTCAACATTTCTTAAGTGTTTCATATATAATTCCACATTAGTAACTCACGTTTTAAACAATAGTCCGAATCCCGCTTTGTTAATGTTTGTATATGTGGACGTAATTCCATCCCCTCCGCTAGATGTCAGGTCCGCGATATTTCGCACTCACGTCAATGCTGCTAGTATACAGCTGTCCGGTATTATTATAGTAAGGTATTTGCATATATGCACTGCCATCGTGATCTAGACCAGGCCGTAATGCAGGTTGTGTGACGTCACTCGATGAGTCGGGCTTTTCTATTTGAGTATACGGAGCTGAGTGAAATATATTACTTTATAGCGTGTCGGCGCTCAATTTTATTTAGTGTAATGTGTGTATAAGACCCTTCACACTTCTTATTGCATAATATGTTGCAGAAATAATTACAAAACTGCTATTTTAATGTGAACGGAGTTTTACATGGTAACATAACCTGGTTGCATCAACATTTTAAGTTTGGAATGGAAGCTATTTTGAGATTTAATAAAGAAGAATTATTTATATTGTGATTTTAATTTAGCACGTCTACCTTCCTTACTTGTATGTACAAAATTTACCACAGCCCCTTCTATGAAATTAGTGTATGTACAGTTGTGTGTTAATCTGTTAGGTTAGATAAATACAATTCATTACAACCCAGTAAAGTAGGGAACAAATAAATAATACAATTAAATTTTTATTCAATGTAATATGTGCATAAGTTCAATTTATGTGTTGCAAAATGTGGCAGGAATAATAAATAAAACTGTTATTTTTATGTGAAGAGAATTTACCATGTTAACATAACCTATCTGCGTCAACATATTAGGCTTAAGTTGAGAACGAAAACGGTTTTGAGATTTAATAAAGAAGAATATATTTTTAGGATAAACTTCAGAACACGGTTACCGTCCTTACTTATAGGTAGAAAATTCACCACAGTCCCTCATATGAAATGTACATACGTTACATTACCTAGTAGCGCTGAGGTATAGTTCCGGTAATTTCTGAACTGAAAACAGTTGAATTTATTTTTGTGGAGATGCATTTGATCCTATAAGCAAGGCATATTAAAATCCTGAACGAACCGAACTAATTTGTATATGCAAGATGTATGAATACGAAGGGAACTACCTCAGCGCTAGTTTAGCCCTAGTAACATATTAAACTAATCAGACTTCAGACTGGAGTACCGTCTGAAACGAATAAATACAATTGAAGTGTAGACAAATTGCATTTATAAGTTATACGTAGCGTTATGCTTAATTATAATGCATAATTGCGAATATGGAAATAAGACAAATACTGATAGAATAAACATAACCTATAACTTCAACACATTAAAATATGCGTGCGATGCAACTGAAAATTGTTGAAACGTGCATAAATGAATGTGCAAGAATTTCGTAATGAAGCATGAGTGCTTTATTTCAACTAATTACAATTCTAGATACTGTAACAGTAATGAAAACTATAGGGTATAATTTTTCGTAATATACTATATGTATCTCGTTTTTAGTTCAAATTGTATATATTATCAAACGTCGTATTATTTACTCGTATAATGTAGGTTATTCACAAATAAAAAGGGCGCAATAATTTAAATTTAATAAGACAAATACGGTAAACTAACAATAATGGATTAGACAAGAGTAACATCGGTAACGCTGCACTTAGGCCTAATCACAACTTACTTTACATGCCAGTCAATGTTTCACTTTCACGTATATATTATTACACATATTTAGCCTACTGTTTATAAGACCGAAATTTCACTTAACCACATAAGGGCGCAATATTTAATCGAAATAAAGGCAGGTATTACACATACGAACTTTGCCTGCAACAACGTAATTTTCACACCAAAAATAATATTATACCTTAAATTGCAAGTAAATTGTGTCTCAAGTGTCTCACAATCACTGTTTAAAATTTTACTGACGCAATTACACCGCATTTCAGAGAAATATATGTTATTCTTCATGCACTGCAACTAATTCATATGGTTGAAAGACCGCCTTTCGCGATCAGCTGTTAAGCGAGTCACGTGGTCTGCCTTACGGCCTGTATTAGATCACGATGGCAGTGATATATGGTATACAGTTACAAATATAGAACATTAAAATGTATTTTCCCAAGATTTTGAAACTGTTCCTTTTTTTAAAATTCTCAAGTGGAAATTTTTATATATTTTCTTATGAGCCCATTGCTTTTAAGGATATTACATTGTATATTGAAGAAAACTGTTTTATATGCGTTTAGGAAAGTCCAAAACCAATTTTATACATTCATTTGTTCGTAGGTTATGGCAATATTTCTTAATAAAAGTTACTTGCAAATTTCACTTACTTTCTCTTTTCCAAGCAGTAACACAAAAACTTTGACGTATAGAGCTCTATTATTTTGTACACGTTTATTTCTTACATATAGTAACATGTTACCAAATTTAATTGAAATTGAAGGAGACTCGGTTGAAAATGGTGCCACAATGTATTGATTTCACATGGAATGACTGCAATAGTGAATTTTGCACACAAGACTTCGGAAGTTTTAATATTTCAGTTCATAAGCCTACAATGACAAAGGGAACAAATTTATGAATATTGGATATTGGGTGAAACTAGCGCTGTGGTAGTTTCGGTGAGTTCGGAAGTGAAAATCGTTGAATTTATAACGGAATTTTTTTTTGTGATGATGCAGTTGATCGTATATGCAAGGCATATAAAAGCACAAACTAACCAAACCTAACCTATCAAGAGATTCATATAATATGTATAAGCAGAATACGTAGAGAACTACCTCAGCGCTAGTTTAGCCTTATAAAGTGTGTTAAATGCCATACAAAAATTATTGAGTTGAGGAGAATGCATTGCTCCAAAACATGCTGAAGCCAAAACTCACCTAAAATAATGCAGAAGAAACAGCCAACTTCAAATATTAATGGACCTCTTGTATCAAGAAGGCTGTGAAACTGCTTGCTTATTTTTTTTTTATAGGTTAAGAGTTTCGTATGGGATGATAATAATAATAATAATAATAATAATAATAATAATAATAATATAATATACTCCTTTCATTCATCTAGACATGTGCTATGAAAATTGAAACCCATCTATATCAACACATTACAGATATGCACTCAGTTACAATAAATTTGCTAACACTTTATGTACTTATTTGATTATATTATGCATAAAAATCACACGTATAATCCCTGATATGTGATCTGGGGTATTATAGACATTGGGGGAGTCCACACCTGTGGAGTAACGGTAAGCGCGTCTGACCGCGAAACCAGGTGGCCCGGTTAGATTCCCGGTTGGAGTACGTTATCTGGTTGAGGTTTTTTCTGGGGTTGTCCCTCAACCAGGGTTGCCAGATGTCCCTATTTGGCGGGACATGTCCCGATTTGCGTACAAAAGTCCCGAGTCCCGCTTCGATTTGAGTCGGGACGCAAAGAGTTCCTCCTTCAGAAAATTAAAATCACTTGTGTAATTGTCTCACACCTAGTAACCATTTTATTTTAGCCCTAAATAATTACATTAAATTTAAATTAATTTTCTCAAAATTCTTTGTTTGCACATTGGAAAAACGAATATTTTGGCGAGTGTAAGGTTTGTGACAGCCAATTCTAAACATTTAAAAAGAGACGTTCATCAGAAATGCATGACACAGATAATGGAAAAAAAGCTTGTTGAAAATGCTGAAATCCAGAGATAAATATGTATATCATCATCATATCCGTCACGTATTAGACCCTACAGGATCTGTTACGGTCTCATGCCAGCGCTTTCGTGGTCTTCCCAATTTCCTCTTTCCTCTTGGTACATAAGTAAGAATCTGTTTAGGCCATCTAGTACGATCCATCCTTTCGACATGTTTTTTCCACTGAAGTCGATATTGTTGAACAAAATTAATTATAGCATCCATTTTTAGTTCCTGCAATATGTCCACATTTTTACGGTGTTCCAGCAAAGAGCATCCTTTGCTCATCTGTTCGTCTCATGAACCTCATTTCAGCTGTCGTGAGCCTTTGCTCATCAGCTTTTCTGATTGTCCATGCCTCGCTACCGTAAGTGAGGACCGGTCGAGCTAGTGTTTTATATACCTTTAGCCTTGTATGTTTCTGAACATGGGATGATTTGAAGACGGTGTTAATTACGCCAGTGATTTTTATAAATTTAGATATTTTGTTCGACATATCTTCATCAGTGATGTAAGAGAGGTTATAACCTAAATAGTGAAAGGAATTAACACGTTCAATTAAAGTATTATTTATCATGATCTTACTTGGAATTGTATCTTCTTTCTCATATTACAATGTAGAGGTTATGGATGGATTCACATTAATTCTCTCCCGAAAATGCCATGACTTTTGTTTTCTCTTTTGAGATTTCCATATAGAAATCTGAGGCGGTTATTTGCAAATTATAAATGGCTCTTTGTAAAGCATCCTCTGTTTTAGCGATAATAACCTGATCGTCGGCAAACATTAGTGTATAAATATGTATATAAGCTCTGAAAATGTTTACTGTATGGTAAATAATAGATTTGAAGCTGTAATATGCAAAGTCACAAAATAGAATTGAATTTAGGTATCAATAAATTGTGTCATTGTAATCAATAAATATTGAAATTTAAATATTTTTGTGCGAGATCGTGCGTATTTGCTTGTTTTCCGACAAAACCAATACGCGGTAAGTGTGAAATACCACATTCAGTATTGCCAACGTAACACACATAACAGTTTCCCTCTTCTTACCGCTTAAGCACGACATTCATTTTACTGCTTTAGGCTTTTAACATATTATTTTTAGAGACGTTTAACATAGTAATAATTATAAATTGGAAACTTACCACTGCAATTTCACCTAAATTGCACTGTTAATTATTGTTTTTAAATATTTGCAAAAATTAAGTAAAGTCTACTACTCCACGAAACCTATTGCATTCCTGATACACGTAACATTAAGGAAGCCGTGAAAAAATCAACGAGATTCCAGATGCCGATGTTATTACTGCAATGTGTTATATAAATAATATTGTTAAAATATTAAAATGAAAAATAAATCATTACATAACCGTACCGTTTGTTTTAAGTTCGCATTTATAGACCGGGGGAAAAACAAGACAGACGTATATCACGGCCTGCTGGAGTATAGTAAACACAGAAAACATTTTACAGCAACAATGTTGAAGAAAGATATTTTGGTGTTCCGAAGTTGGCGTCATTAAACAGAAACCAACATGGAGATTTCATTGCAACTAATTAGAAATTCGTCTTTCAGATATGTAATAAACGATCTTCGCACAAAATAATGTACGATACACGAGCGGTATGTTTGTTTTCATGTTCTCGGAAATTAAAAAAGCTCAACTACGTTTCGCTTTTTCAATCTTTTCCTCGACCATGAAAACGTCAACATACCGTTCTTGTAACGTATATTACTATTTCATATGCGATGCCATCTGTTGGAATTTGTGCTCTACAACAGCTGGAGAACTCTATGAGACAGAACTACTATTACGTCATTAAGTTAATAATTTGGAATACTGGTAACATATCATTGCCACAAGCGTTTCACAGAAATATGATGTAACTTACAGCCAGGTAAATATTGTTTTGTGCTTGGAAACATGTATCTACAATACGTTTTATTTTATTAAAATTGCAATTTTGACATTCATATTACCTTTTTTTTCAAATGCATATAAAAGGATAATTTTTATAGGCCCTACGTTTTTCTTTTTGTACAGTCGTGAAAACGTTAACTCTGCCCATATTCATATCACTCTTTCTTTAAGACACAATATAGGAACTGTATATCAGTAGTCGTCAGCACTGGCTGAAATGGGTAACGGGTAAGCGGTGTGTCGTAATATGCCCCGTCGTGCAGCAGGAAAAGGAGAGAGCATACCCGCCAGCAGCCACGAATGGACCATAGTGCAGTCTCTTATCTACGGGTAAGAGACGCTAGCCCGAGGGTGCATTGTGCTGATGACCGCTGCTGTATATGATGGAAAAAAGATGTCCCTCCTTGGTAGATCTAGAATCTGGCAACCCTACCCTCAATCCAATACGAGCAAATGCTGGGTAGCTTTCGGTGCTGGACCCCGGACTCATCTCACCGGCATTATCACCTTCATCTCATTCAGAAGCTAAATAACCTAAGCTGTTGATAAAGCGTCGTAAAATAACCTACTATAAAAGACATTTGGGGGGGGCGTTAGCGTCGCGGTTAAGGTATAACGCTGCAAACTGGAAGGTCGCGAGTTCGATTCCCGATGGAGTCACGGATTTTTTCCATTGATGTAATCCTTTCAGCCTATGGCTCTGGGGTCTACTCAGCCTCTAATAGAAATTAATATCGGGGGCATTTCCTTGAGGGTAAAGGCGGCCTTTGTCTGTAAAGATGGGAACCTTAAACTCTTACCACCCTCTGGGCTGATTTTGCCTGTCAAGAGGTTGACTTTATCATAAACATTATGCGTGAAGAAATAGCTTTTTAATAGAAATGTGAACTGGTTTCTATTATTCGATTTTTCTTTAGTGTCTTCAATATTAACTTAATGCTAAGATTTTGCAGTCTCTCATAATCCAGCGTTTCTCAAACTATTTTGAAGTGGGGACCACTTTTTTTAAGTCAGAACAGTTCCGCGGACCACCTTACTCTTGTTCCCTTCGATAGCAAATGTATCGTTTTTGTAGCATATTTTATTACCAGTGTACTTATATTTTAAAATAGAATTATTTAATTATAATACATTCTTCTAACCTGGCAGCGTTACTAGAGATGGGAACCGATTCGAGTCTGGGAATTATTCTAGAAAGAGAAAATAAAATATTTAGGTAATATTCTGTGTAGGAATGATTCCGCAGTCATGAAAACATGTATCATTTGTATGAAAGCCGCTAATTGGAAATGGAATTGGCTGAAAGAGCTGGAAAGTGAAACAAACAGATTAGGTCTAAATTGGCTATGGAGAGAACTAGGGTCTATAAACACGAAAACTATTGGAAGAATAGTAAAAGAGAGGGCAAACGAAATTTCGAGACAAGATATTTTTAGTAATATTAAAGACCTAGGATCACTAAAATACTATAGGGAGGTTAAACAGTTTTGGGAACAGGAAGATTATGTTAGACTAAATTCAAGGGAAGAGAGAACAGGAATGGCATGGTGGAGATTAGGTATCTGGATACTCAGGAATAGGAGAGAAGGATAAATGTCCTTTGTGTGGACTAGCTGAAGACGCAATGCATATTGCGTTAAAGTGTCAGGCAACGAATGATTTGAGAAACAGTTGGGTGGATAAAAAATTTCTACAAATAAACGCTAAAGTAGCTTATAAAAAAATGAATGGTCACCTGAACGCAAACAATCTGCATAAATTAGGAAAATTTCTGTTTAGAGTTAAAATTAGATGGGAAGAGAAAGTCAAAGCTCTAACGGAGATGGAATTATAAATGTTGAGTAGTCAATGAAGTAACAGAATAATTCTTAAGAGAGTATGAATTTTAAATAAAAGAGATAGACTTATTAGTTGATTATTATTATTACTTTTATCATTATTAGTATTATTTTTATTATTAGTAGTTATTATTATTGTAATCAGAGGATACTTATAGGTTCAACTGTATTAATTTTTTGTTATATTTGTATAGAGAGTGATGGTGGATTAAGAACTGGAGTAAATCTAATCCGCCATGACGTGAACAATGATTGATGAAATAAATAAATAAATAAATAAATAAATAAATAAATAAATTATAATACTTTTGTAGCTAATCACAAATAACTTATAACAAATTCTGTGCATTGTTGATTCATCGCTTGCCTGTTAGCAGTTAGTTGTTTGAGATCCTTCTTATGTGGTACACGCTAGTAGTTGTCCATGTCTCTGTTAAATACTGTCCATTATAAATAATGGAAAACTGGCTTCGATCCACATCTTTGAAAAGAATGGGACATGAAGAGATGCTTCATTTAGGCAGTGCTAATAGTTCAGAAGCTGTGTGAGGAGAAATATATTAATTACAGTGCCTTTAAAGAAATATCTAGTCCTAGTGGTAGCTATTCAAAGAAAAAATAGTTTCGTAAATATGACAAGAGTTATTTGAAACTTGGATTTACTTGGTGTGGCAATGAGAGTGAACCAAAATGGTGCGTTGTTTGTTACGAAGTGCTTTCAAACGAGTGTATGAAACCCGCGAAATTCAAACGGCACTTAGAGACGAAACACGCAAGTGTAAAAAGTAAACCTGTCGGATTTTAAAATAGGCAGAGTCTAAAATATCTTATATCGTCATCTGGAAAAACAAATAAAAAAAATAATCTAGAAACATGCCCGATTTTCAACAAGTAAAGATGCAATTTGGCACGTTCCGTTATTGGTGTACGACATACAGTACGTGTCCATTTCAATGTGCAGACTGGGTGTCGGTAAAACTATTAAGAAAGTCATCAATACATGAAAAGGTTCGGTACTTCGGTCCTCTGTTATGAATTCGGGTGGTCCCTGGCTGGGTTACAAGCGCAGTGCCAGATATCCAGGGAAAAGATGGCGAGAAACGCCACGTTCATAGTGCTTTAAATCGCTCTTTTGTTGCTGAGAATAGAGTGGAAAGTGGGTAGACGGGTAGGGTAAGAAATTTCATAAAATATTAGTACTGGGAGAAAAAGTGAAAGGCGATTGCCATGTGTCATTTCCAAACACTGAGATTTTTCTTCTGTCTTTTTTTTTAAGGACCACAGGTGGTCCGCGGACCATAGTTTGAGAAACGCTGTCATAATCCACAAAAACATTAGAACGGTATGAAGTATTGTTGGTTTAATCCTGCTTAGAAAATCTACCGTTAGGGTCTAATTTGAAGAATTGAAATAATTAGGATAATTTCCTTTTGTAATTACTTCCTGTCAAACAATCTATATTGATGCCGCCATTTTAAATTATAGTCCGTGTTGGTGATAAAATCTAGTGACACCAAGTCATGTAAATTGTGACCATCATCCATTTACACCAAACACACACACACATACACACAGACACGTTATTACTTACTTACTGGCATTTAAGGAACCCGGAGATTCATTGCCGCCCTCACATAAGCCCGCCATTGGTCCCTAACCTGAGCAAGATTAATCCATTCTCTATCATCATATCCCACCTCCCTCAAATCAATTTTAATATTATCTTCCCATCTACGTCTCGGCCTCCCTAAAGGTCTTTTTCCCTCCGGCCTCCCAACTAACACTCTATATGCATTTCTGGATTCGCCCATACGTGCTACATGCCCTGCCCATCTCAAACGTCTGGATTTAATGTTCCTAATTATGTCAGGTGAAGAATACAATGCGTGCAGTTCTGTGTCGTGTAACTGTCTCTCCATTCTCCTGTAACTTCATCCCGCTTAGCCCCAAATATTTTCCTAAGCACCTTATTCTCAAACACCCTTAACTTATATTCCTCTCTCAAAGTGAGAGTCCAAGTTTCACAACCATATAGAACAATCGGTAATTTAACACGTTATTACTGATGTATATTTTTTCCTCATTTCATCAATAAATATTTTGTAATAATTTAAATTAATTACTAATACGGACTAATTTTATTATCCATTTACTTGATCGTCATAGAGACTTTCAAGCATACGGGTAGGCCCACTACATAATCTATGGTACTGAAATATGAAGAATAAAGTAAACACGGACCATAATATGCGCGATATGGCTGCGGATTAATACTCTACCTAACTGTTATTGACATTCCAAATACAGGGTGATTTACGAGTAAAGGTAAAAAATTTAGGATACGATACCTTAGGCCATTTTGAGTGAAAAAGTTCTTATGAACACAGGTCCGTTTTCGAACGATATCCGCTTTTTTTGTAAGACGTCTCGCCCCAATGTGAACCAGACGTTACCATATGCTGCTGACGTGAGACAAGGTCAAGGTCGCAATGAATGACGTAACATTGGAATCTGCATTGTGAACGATGTAGATAAGAGGAAGAAACCGGTTGGTGGGGCATTACAAATGTCCATTCGCCTGCCCTTGTCTGATGTAATGACACAGAACCCGCAGATAACACAAATAGCCTACACTACCATCAATTCACAGCAGTTCAGTCAGCTACATACAGTACAGTAGTTATACAGGTACAGTTATCGGAAGTGTTAAGTTGTGTTTTTCAAGATGCCTTATAAATTTTCGACTACAGAATACGCCGATATTGTGTATGTTTATGGTTTGTGCGATGGAAGTTCCTTGCGTGCCGTCGCTGAATATGAACGAAGCTTTCCGAACAGAAAGGTACCATATCGAAGAGTATTTACTTGTCTAATCGGGGTTGCGGCATGAAAGACTTGCGACTGGTTGGCGAATTGTTATAGCAAAGGAAGGGATGGAAAGTGTGCGAGAGAGGTGCTAATCGACCGTATTTTGGATGCGGCATAAAGCGACTGGTTGGCGAACAGTTATGTCCGCAACTCTCCCGTCGTTAAATAAAACGATGAGCGCGATTCACGCCCGAGCGCAACAGTGCATTGAAGCAGGAGGATGTACCTTTGAAAATGTGCGAAAACATCGACCCCGACTTCTAGAATATTAGGTATGTATGCATACGTGAATATAAACTTCAAATTTGTCCGTTATCTGTCTCTAAATGCGAGTTAGTACAATGGAATCTTAGAAGTTTTTGTGAAATCAAAAGAGCCATATCTTCGTAACCGTTCGAAAACGGACCATATTCATATGAACTTTTGACTCAGAATGACTTGAGAATTCACATCCTACATTTTTTACCTTTCCTCGTGAATCACCCTGTATATCTAGTGCGTAGGTCTTCAATTTCGAAACTTGGCCCTTCTTTCGATCCAGCAGACAATAATTTTACTCTCGCAGATGTCCGAGATATTATGCACTAATAATTCCACTTTGTTACTATTTATTTATAGCTGATACGTTATGAGTGCAATGCACCAACACAGTAAACAAAGCAAGCATCTATTCTAAAATAGTCACTAATTGCAATAGGAGACCGTGTCAAACACCTTCCATCAGTTTCTGCATATATCAAAGCCTATTCTCAGCATCCGCTTCTGTTCTGACAGGCTGAGTGATTGCATAAGATTGACGTTAAAGTTTGCTGGTCGACCAATAAATAAATTAAAAAAATGATATGGCAAGCTCATATGAAGCTATTGTATTATAAAGTAGTAGTTATAGTTGAAGTATAAATGAAAGGGTTGGGAAATAGGAGAGACCGTCGTACCTTGAATCACTTTTCACATTTTATATATTTATTTTTTACTTTGAGAAATAAAATTTTTAATTGAAAAATGCTTGAAGTAATAATCGAAGATTCCTTTACAACTTTCTACAGGTATTTTCCCGTTTTTCAGATCCATTAAGTATGAAAAAAATAAAATGAAAGTATATGTAAATTGTTTCATTGCACAATCAGTTCGTGTACCTTGGAATATACCCTCTTGTACCTTAAAACATAAGGAATATAAGTGGAAATATAGCTGCAAATACTCACAATTGTTAAAAAATGTATTTGACATCATTTGCAGGCTTCTCTGATTGAGATTTTACTTTCTAGAGGAGCCATAACAACTTCAACAACTTCCTTGAAGGCATCCCGATGAATTGGTGTCTTCTTAATTCCAGACTTGCTTCGTGGCATGATGTTAAAATAAAAGAAAAACAAAAACTGATAGCATCACGTAGGCCTACCTTGAAACACGTTCCATGATACAAGATGTTTTGTCCTTCAAGGTATAAGAGAGTGCACGTTTAAACAAATATGGCTGCCTAAACTAGAGATGAGAATAAATCATGGAAATTAACATACGTACAGTATTTACTCACCAGATGATAGGGAACAAATACAACTTGGTTTCGTGTTATAAAACATATAATAATGAACGATATATTTTTTTTGGTACCAAAAAATTGTTTTGTCCGCAGACACACACTTTATAATAAATCAAACCAGAACAATGACCAGAGCTACCTAACGGCTTTCGCTACAATGTACTTCACTTTGAGTTGGCTAGGTGGCAGTAAAAACTAGAAACAAAAAAATGTTTCAAGGTACAACCACAGTCTAATATATACAGTCACGAAGCTTGAGTTGTGAGGGTGCTATTTCGCATTGCCTGTAATGAGGCGATAGTAGCGATCCTAGTGGTTAGCAACTATCTACGGACTCATATTTACTTCTTTGGTTTGAAGAACATAATATATAATCGATATGCAAGTCTATCTCTGTTTGATCTGACTGTCCCAGCTTAATATTTTCGGACGCATACTAATGTCTATGGCCTCCAGATTATATATAATACTAGCTGTACCCGTGCGCTCCGCTGCACCCGTTAGAAATAAATATAAAGTAATTACATAATTAAAATAGAACATTTGGTCCAGTGAACATTCGTGATTCATAGAAGGATAAATCGTTTAATATGTTACTAAATTTAAATTGCATCCAAATAATTAAAATGCGATCATTTTTGTCCAGAGACACTCATTTGGTGCAATGACAATTCCTTTAACATGTTTCTTAATTTTTATTACATGCAACCATAGTTTAATGAACATTGACATAATTTAGATTTAATGTGTATACTTTATTTTACTTGTTATATGTTTCCATTTAATTATGCTAATAACTTCATTTTAACCCTTGTTTTCTACGTATTCAGTAAATGGCGCTTGGCCCACTATGGTTCTGAACCCTTCAAATAACTTAAATTATATAATATAATATTACATTACATTATAAATTATATTATATTTACATTACATTATATTATTTTATATTATTTATATTATATCAGAAGTAATAACATTATTGCATTATGTCCATCTAGAGAAACTACACTTTCCAATGGTAAAATAATAATTAATTATACAAATCAGTTAACTTAGCTTCCGATATTACTTCACACAAACACAGAAACATTCTCTGTAGGCTATCTTTCATAGCTTTCGATTGTTGCTGTCCAAGGCCCCTTATAGACGAAGTCATTTGATTTTTAATTCATTACACGGCCTAAGATGGCAGTTATTTTAATTTTAAAACTCATTTATCTCATTAAATATCAGTCCTATCAAACTTTTTCAAAGAGTAAAACTTTTCGAAAATTATTTTTAAAGAAACTTCTGTTATGTAATATTTTTCACAAAAATCAATAATAAGCGAGATATTTCGATTTATTTAATTCAGGCCCCCTTATAACCCCCCTTTTAAATAATGTATTTTGAATGCCATATAGCCTAAAATCTAAGTTTCAAGGAACTTAATTTATATTCCAATTTTCATCGAAATCCGTTCAGCCATTATCGCGTGAAAAGGTAACAAACATACAGACAGACAGACAGACAAACAAAAATAAAAAAAAAGCGATTTTCAGTGTCAGGGTGGTTAATTATATATGTTAGGACCAATTATTTTTGGAAAATCGAAAATTACCAGAAAAATTTCGGCTACAGATTTATTATTAGTATACATTTCGCTCCATTGCAGGTGGTAAAAATCTTGCACCAGTGTGAGATAGAACTCTCTTGAATTGTATTCAACATATTTAAAAACTGACTTTAATTTTCTTGGCCCATCTATAAAGATATGGGGATTAATATATTTCAATTAACGTCCAGGTAGCCAGTTGGTAAAGCAGCTGGCTAACGACTGGAAGGTCCGAGGTTCGATGATTGTGATGACATTTTCTCGCGATCAAACTTGCAGAATGTCCCCGAGGGTAGCTCTTCTCCTGTAAAATAAGTACCGTGTCTTTCCCACGTGTCGGAGCGTGGTGCATTCTTGTACCGAGGTCAAAGAATACATGCGGCTGTACCTCTGTGCACCCATGATATGTATAGGACCACCTTTAACTTTTATATATTTCATTGACTATATTTATTTTTTCAATGCAAATTCTCACCGATGCAAGGATGCAGTTATGCAACATATGTACAGAAAAACCAGTAAATAATATAGAGTGAAGCAAGCTTTTATCATAGGTTTCTCTCTGCAAGAAATTCAGAACGCTTTTCGAACTAATACCATGGATAAATGATATGGTATTGAAAATATATTGTTTATTGTTACAATTTTAAATTTATGCTTTTGACTGTTATGATAATTTCAATGGTAAAAAGGAATATTAAAATTTAAGTAATTTTATTGTAATACAGTAAATGTACGCCTGAAAATGCAATTTGCTTACGCAATAGCAATATATCGAAAATTGTTCGATATATCGATATATTTTCTGGGATATATATCGTTTATCGAAATTAGATTTGCAATATGTTGCAATATCAATAAGTCGGTATTTAATTTATTTCCTCAATCACTAGATCATGGCAATATCTAATGGAATGTTGCTTACATGTGACTGGATATCCTTTGTTTTCTGATCGGCCAGTTGCGCCAACTTATATGAGCCCATGGAACACGAGCTCACTCAATAATAATTTATCGCATTATTATGATGATTATTATTATTATTATTATTATTATCATCATCATCATCCTTTATCAAAATATACCCAGATTATTATTATCATTATTCATTCCCATTATTATTATTATTATTATTATTTCTCTTCATTTTTATTATCATCCTTAGATTATTATTATTATTATTATTATCATATAAACCCAGATTACTCGCTGTTATGGGTTTTGATAATAACTTTTGTTAGGTTTATTATGCTGCCATCTAGCTGTTATATAAAGAGTCACGTCATAACTCCCATTTGAATTGCATTAGCGACTGTACTGCCATCTCGTGTTCGTTTACGGTGGACGGGTGGCGATCCTGGCAGTTGTTCTCTTCAAAGTGCAACCGATTTTAACATAGGAATGAACAATCTAAATGTGATCTGGTTTATTATTATTATTATTATTATTATTATTATTATCCTATATCATAATATACCCAGATTACTCGCTGTTATGGGTTTTGAAAACAACAATTTTTGTTAGGTTTACTATGCTGTCATCTAGCTGTTACATAAGGAGTCACGCCATAACTGCCCCTTGAATTGCATTAGCGACTGTACTGCCATCTCGTGTTCGTTTACGGCGGACGGGTGGCGATCCTGGCGGCTGTTCTCTTCAAAGTGAAACCGATTTTAACACAGGAATGAGCAATCTATATCTGATCTCGGTTATTATTATTGTTATTATTATTATTGTTGTTATTATTATTATTATTTTTATTATTATCATCTGTTATCGTGATACTTGATGGATTGGTTACTGAAATCAGTAAATAACAGATTTTTAAAAAACGAGTAAAGATGAATTGTTAGCGTGCACTTCATTTGTCTCTCCTACCACTAATCAGAATCGGGTACCACATAAAAATAGTGCTGAAAAGTTGGACTTAAAATATATTTGTGACGAATAGGAGAAATGCGTTTAGAATATGCTGTGCTACATAATGGTGTGACCACGTTTTATTATACATAATAATGTTTATTTCAGAAAGAAGTCAGGTTAAAAAAATGTTAACATTTAATTATAACATTATATTTAGTTACTAAAATTGGTTGATTATCTAGAAGAGCTAAGTACAAAATAATGCGGAAATTGTTTTGTGTACAGTTACTACTATGGAAAAGGAGTTTTTATTTGATGGTCGAAATTTGTACTTCTGAGGGCCGATTGTATAAACCATTTAATCTTAGATCAGAGGTTAAATTGATCCTTGTTCTAGCTGAACTTGGAATTTATTGTTGTATAAAGTCTAATATGAGATTAATTTGTCTCAAACTAAAGTCAACTTTGACTGAAGAAATTTCTCCGATTAAGTTAGATGATCCAAGTTCAGTTATTTCTTTTCTGTTTGAAATATACGAGTGGCATACTGTGCAAATAGAATAACCATTGTTATTAATATTAATAGATATGGTAGTTACAATTATATATATAATAGTTACAATTAGATATATTTTTTTTTCAATTTCTTGCCTTAATACACAAACAATCTTATATTTTATAAGGCTCTATCGTGTACAGCAGTATCAAATAACATAACCTATAATTATATTATGTTCATAACAACCCTTAATTGTTAATGATTGTGATAGGTACATTCATAAATATTCAATTTGTCGTTTTATAAAGCTTTATTATGTTTAGCAGTATCAAACACCATAACATGAAAACAATTTGGAGAACAGTCAATCTTCTTCTTATTTTCCGCCATTATTTACATAGCACAAATAAACCAGTATCTCCAACAGAGTGTACGGAAAGTCGCCAAAAAGTAGTTGTAAAGTTGCTAGATTTCTCATTATCAACAGAGAAAGATTAAATTTTGTCACTATGGGATGCTAAAAAGTTTGCTAAATCCCTTTTTAAGTAATACAAAAGTTAAAAGAAATTGTTATTGAAAAAGAGTTAAAGTCGCTAGATTGGCAACACTAAACAAACTTGTACAACATGGTCCGCGCATCACGTATTTCATCTGTTTATGCGATGTTGCCAAATCCTTTTCACGTGAACTTGTTGCATTTGAACCAAGGTAATTTGATCGCAGAAAAGTTTTATAGAATAGAAGAAGCGTCTGAACTCGGTTCACTTTTCGATCTTCGATCAAAGTTTATCTTTAGTCAGGAAGTTTATACAATTGGGCCTAAGTAAATACTAAAAAAAAAAAAAATACCAACTAGTAAATGGAACATAGCCCCTGAACCCTATACTAAATACACAAATTTCAAAATCCTTCTCATTATCTCCGTTCTGCTACTTAAGTTTTTTATTTTATATATAATACTATCCGTACTCACATCAGTGTTATGAAAATGTCATTACAAGGAATGGAGGATATGCGAGATATTTTTTTCTGAGAACTTCACTCGAAACTCACAATGTTACATACAGGTTTTGACAAATGTAATTATTTACTTACTTTACTTTACAAATGGCTTTTTTTAAGGAACTGCTGATCGAAGGTTCATTGCCGCCCTCACATAAGCCCGCCATCGGTCCTATCCTGTGCAAGATTAATCTAGTCTCTATCATCACACCCCACCTCCTCAAATCCATTTTAATATTATCCTCCCATCTACGTCTCGGCCTCCCTAAAGGTCTTTTTCCTCCGGTCTCCCAACTAACACTCTATATGCATTTCTGGATTCGCCCATACGTGCTACATGCCCTGCCCATCTCAAACGTCTGGATTTTAAATTCATAATTATGTCAGGTGAAGAATACAATGCGTGCAGTTCTGTGTTGTGTAACTTTCTCCACTCTCCTGTAACTTCATCCAATAAATAGAGTTTCTTTTAACCCACAAATATTTTAAATAAAAGCACTTTTTTATTAGTACTTATTCTCAAACACCCTTAACCTGCTAATGTTCCTCCTCAGAGTGAGAGTCCAAGTTTCACAACCAAATACAGAACAACCGGTAATATAACTGTTTTAAAAGGTAAATTCAAACTTTCTTCCAGATTTTTTTTGACAGCAGACTAGATGATAAAAGCTTCTCAACCGAATAATAACACGCATTTCCATATTTATTCTGCATTTAATTTCCTCCCGAGTGTCATTTATATTTGTTACTGTTGCTCCAAGATATTGGAATTTTTCCACCTCTTCGAAGGACAAATCTACAATTTTTCTATTTCCATTTCGGTGTTTTACAATATTCTGGTCACGAGACATAATCATATACTTTGTCTTTTCGGGATTTACTTCAAACCGAGATCGGGGACTAGCCTTGAGGTTAAACTTTACTTGCTTCAAGTAAAATTTCCGTGTTTTTCCTAATCGTTTGTGTATTTTCTCCTAACATATTCACGTCATCTGCATGTAAACCGTTCAATTCCAAACCCAGCCAGTTATCCTGAACTTTCCTAATGGCATATTCTAGAGCGAAGTTAAAAAGTAAAGGTGATAGTGCATCTCCTTGCTTTAGCCCGCAGTTAATTGGAAAAATTCATCAGATAGAAACTGACCTATACGGACTCTGATTGCTGTATGTTTTTGATATAGCACTGAGACACATTTTAATTAATCGAACTAGTTTCTTTGGGAATACCAAATTCAATAAGAATATCATATAATTTTACTTTTCCTTGCTAATGAACCGAGTCATATGCCTTTTGAAATCTATGAATAACTGATATACTGTACCCATTTGTACTCCCATTTTTTTCTCCATTATCTGTCGAATACAAAAATCTGATCAATAGTCGATCTATTACGTTTCATTGGCGAAAACCGCACTTGATGATCCCAAACATTTCATCTGCGTACGGAGTGTAAATAATCTTCTCAAAGGAATATTGGACAAAATTTTGTACGACGTCAACAAAAGTGATATTCCTCGAAAGTTACCATGTCAGTTGGTTTTGTCCCCCTTTTAAAAATAGGGACAATTATGGACTCCTTCCATTGTTCTGGTACAATTTCCTTTTCCCAAATAGCAAGTACAAGTTTATCAATTTCTTCTATATAATGCACTTCCACCCTCTTGTATTAATTCTGCTGGAATTTGATCGATACCTGGAGACTTGTACTTTTTCAGATTTTCTATCGCAATTTCGACTTCTGAAAGCAAAATGGGTTTTCTTTGTATAAATGGCTCAGCAGTTTGTATTTCAATTTCGTCCCGATCATTTCTATTTGGCCAATATGTACATTAAGTAGTTGCTGCTAAAATAGTTTTTCCATCTATTATTAATATTATTTATTATGTATTATTATTATTAATTATTATTATTTTTGATTGTTATTATTATTATTATTATTATTATTATTATTATTATTATTATTATTATTATTATTATAAGTGTTTTGAATCCACCCGATATTTTTAAAAATTGGCACCACTGCTGATCATTACCACCGAAGAAGTGTCTCTTTAGTGATAATATTCTTTTTATACAAAATGCAGCTCTCATTTCTCAGCTTCCTCTTATTCCCTCTGGCTCTCTGATTCATTGGTTTTTCGATAGATTGACTACCTGATATATTCCATGAACAATAATGGCAATCCAGTTGAACTCAATATCATTCTTTGAAGAGAGATTTATTCTTTGAATTTATCTGTAAATGTGGAAGAAATTAAATGGTTATAACTCGAATTTTTGTCATACTCGTAACAGTCCCATTATCTGCTATTGCAATTATAAAATATTTCATGTTATTTCATTACTGCTTTTTACTGAAAGAAAACTACTTTATTTTCATATTAATTTGACAGTAATGTTTAAAATTAATGTTGGCCTGTAGGTGTACTAGATCAATTGAATACCTCCCAGGAAAAGGATGTAACTTGAAATTAATGAAATTTCTGACTTCATTAAAAATAGTAAAATATGTTACAAGAGCGTTATGTTGACGTTTTCATGTTCGAGGAAAAGATTGAAAATGCGAAACGTAGTTGAGCTTTTTTCATTTCCGAGAACATGAAAACAAACATTCCGCTCGTGTATCGTACATTATTTTGTGCGAAGATCGTTTATTACATACCTGAAAGACGAATTTCTAATTAGTTTCAATGAAATCTCCATGTTGGTTTCTGTTTAATGACGGCAACTTCGGAAAACCAAAATATCTTCCTTCAACATTGTTGCTATAAAATGTTTTCTGTGTTTACTATACTCCAGCAGGCCGTGATATACGTCTGTCTTTTTTTCCCCCAGTCTATAAATGCGAACTTAAAACAAACAGTAAGGTTATGTAATTATTTATTTTTCATTTTAATATTTTAACAATATTATTTATATAACATATTGCAGTAATAACATCGGCATCTGGAATCTTGTTGATTTTTTCACGGCTTCCTTAATGTTACTTGTATCAGGAATGCAATAAGTTTCGTGGAGTAGTAGACTTTACTTGATTTTTTTAAATATTTAAAAACAATAATTAACATTGCAATTTAGGTGAAATTGCAGTGGTAAGTTTCCAATTTATAATTATTACTATGTTAAACGTCTCTAAAAATAATATGTTAAAAGCCTGAAGCAGCAAAATGAATGTCGCGCTTAAGCGGTAAGAAGAGGGAAATTGTTATGTGTGTTACGTTGGCAATACTGAATGTGGTATTTAACACTTACCGCGTATTGGTTCTGTGCGGAAAACAAGCAAATACGCACGATCTCGCACAAAAGTAACTTTCAAGCATTCATTTATAACAATGAGTGATAGCTGAATAAACTTGTGTCCTTCATTAATCAAATGATCCATGTTGAATCTCTCGTACACTACTTTTAACACTTGAATATAAATAATTGATTAAATAACCAGAGGACACAATACATCTGTATAGGCCGAACACATAACTAATGCTAACCATACATACAACAACATAAATACAGACATGGAAATACTACATATACAACCCAAAAACCAACTCACTAGAACGATATGAAATATACAGACACACTAAAACACACCCTAATCAAATTCTCAACATAGAGATCAATTTCAGAACACGCACACTATTTGACACAACTCTTCATCACACGAACGCACCCACACAACAGGCAGCGAAGTTGAGATAGCGCCGAGATCTAGTAGGCTCTGAGGATGGTGTCAAGTATTACCGAAACAGCTGTAAGCCACACATGCTTACATCATTAACACGAGTAAGATCGCCATTTAATCAATTATTTTTAATCAAATGATTTTGTTAGTAAATATAGATACAATTCCTAACGAAATATGCCTCTGAAATTATTTTAATTTCTCCTGAAACGGGTAGCGGTATTATAGATTTGTTGTTCACTTCCTTATTTTTTTAGAGGTTTTGAATTGTATTCGATATTTATATACTTATTCCCATTCAAAAGCATTTGGTACAGTGCATATGATCCAAAAATTAAAACATCCAGAGACATATTTTTTACAAAGTCACTTTGTTGCGTTAACAAAAAACCACAATAACAAGTCATACAGAGTTTACTATACTCGTTGTAATACTCTGGAATATTCTTTAAAATTCGAAATTGATTACGAATCTCATAGTAAAATACCGGTGTACATATTACAATTTATTGTATAAAGAGCGCTGGTAACTTCACACCAGAAAAAGCAAGATGCTTGACGTATGTATGATAATACATATGGTTAGTACAGTATATTTGGTGCAATGCGTATAGTTCAAACATTTGTTACAGAATATTTGCTCTTTTGAATAAATTTTAAATTAAATTGACGGGCCAGTTCAAAAGAGAAACAACTTAAAATTAAAACAGTAGAGAAAACTGCATTTTAAAGCTTCATGTAGCTATAAAAAATTGAATTAAATCACTTTAATTTAACACTTGTATATAGTTTTATTTACATTATGTTTAAACAATATAACCCAGGTAACTAAAATTCATAATCAATGTAGTAATATTGAAAATGTAAAATTAGGCATGTCACAAAGTATTGTTAAAGAACCAACTATATAAATGACAATATCAATTATCATTTGTAACATTGGCTTCTGTTTGTGAAAAACTATATATATATCTCAGATTTGTTTATAACATAAAACTTTGAAACTGCAAACTTATATTTGTGGTTGTTGTCGATTTACAGTCAATTGCAGTCAGTATACATATCACATTTATTCCCATTCAAAAAATTTCCACCGCTGTACAACGGTTAGCATATTACCAAAGAAAAACATGGTTTCCAAATATTTTTTTACAAAGTTTTGGTTGAAATTTTTCAAAATTTTCCCTCAACAAATTTTAAGCAAAATTGCTTGTAAAACTTTTGGCGTTGGATCTCGGTCCATTTCTTTAAAATTCAAATTGATTATCAATCATCATCATCATCATCATCATCATCACATTTATTGTATAAATACAATGATTAAGTCACGGTGCGACGGAATATGCTTGAGGGACATCACTTTATTTTACAACATTTTTAACATTAACCTGGTTAGTGCAGTATATTTTACAGGAGTTTGATGTTATAGTCCAATAAAAAAATTCAAACATTTGTTACAGAGGTTTGCTCTTTTGAATAAATTTTAAATTAAATTGACGGGCCAGTTCAAAAGAGAAACAACTTATTCATGTTTACGATATTACGAATTAAAACAATAGAGTAAACTTTTTTAAAACTCAACTGTTCAGGCTATGTTCGTTGAAATAAATCACTCTAATTTAAAACTTTAGCAGATTTAATTATTATGTTTAAACAATACAATATAAATGAAATTAAATCAATAGCCTATAAGTAATATTGAAAATGTAAAATTAAGCACTTCTGAGAAAATGGGTTTAAGAACCAACTATATAAAACAATATCAATTTGTCATTTAAATTTTAATGTTTGATGCGAAAAATATCCCTTTCACTAAAATTTTGATACTTTAGCTTTCACTGGAAACTTAACTGAAATTACAAATGTCACTAGCATTCCTTTTGTCGATTTAGCCACCTCAATTCAAAATAAGCTAAAATTTTTAAACATAGTTGCATTTAATGGCTGCCGTTCGTTAAAAATCCACTCCAATTCTTTACGACAACGGTTAAAACATGTTGAAGCATATTCTCTGAAAGAACGAATTTATCGTTTTTCAATATCATTGTTAGGACAATTACCTGGTTGAGATTTTAAAATTTTCCCGCAACCAATTGAAACAAACTATTGCACTGGTAACTTTTGCTTGAAGACTTGGACCATTTCAGCCATTTGTAATCTGACATATCAAGGACATTAGTGAAGGGGTGAGAGTGAAGTACATTCAGAAATGCAGGTACAATAAAAATGCAAGTAAAAATAAAATGATGTCCCTGTATAAGAGCGCGGCTGTTCAGCTACCCAATCATTCACAGAATAGGAGTGGTAAGCACAATAAGCATCAGGCTGCAGTGCAAGCCTTCGGGTCCCTCCTTCGTACAAGAGAGAGAGAGAGAGAGAGAGAGAGAGAGAGAGAGAGAGAGAAAGAGGCAGGCATTAAAGCATATACCCTGGACCTTCCTCAATACTGAATCATACGGATTGTATCAAATATATCCGTTGTAGCAGATATCCTGGAACTTCCTAAACATTGGACCATATGGATTGTACAAAATGTCACTGCAATTTTCTGTCTGTACCACATGAGTCCACTGCAAGAATGATGGATGTCACTCTCTTGTCGAAAACGAACCAAGACTGCCAATGCATAGCTTAAGACATATAGAATCTTAAGGCTCATTCACAATGAAAATTAAACATAAACATAACGTAAGCATAAAACCTTGTGTCCATGTTATTTAATGAATGATTAATGAATGCACAATGAATTACATAAGCATAAACTTAATCTTAATCATAAGACGTTAACATGAAAGTTTGCAAACTCCAAACTTTCATGCTTGTGTTTATGCGATTTGGAAACAGTACACAAGCGCAGGGCGTGTTTTCACTTTTTAACATCTCATGGGCTTTGCCTACAGGCAATATTTAGTCTATTGGCCGTGATGAAAGCTAGGCGCGCAACATGGAATCATATGACGAAAAGTTGATTATTTTACATATCCGTTTCTTTGATTTCAAGTATTGAAAGCCATATACTGATGCCATTGTAGTTATTAGAAACATAAATTGAATAGCTACATCGTTAGTCATTGTGCAATTCTCCATTTTTATGTAACAGATTCTGTAGTTTTGTTGATTCGGTAAGTTTGTTTCCACACGCGTGTTATGTTTACGTTATGTTTAATTTTCATTGTGAATGGGCCTTGGCTACTTAAGTTTGTGGCATATGTTTAGGCGCTTATGTTAATGTTTAAGTTATGTTTAATTTCCATTGTGAATGAGCCTTTAATAGAGAGTTATATGGCTTTAACACTGATAGTCATTGTCCAGTAATGATCGGAAAATCACAGTTAAGCTTTGATCGCTATACATTTCAAACTTTCAATTGCTTCTCCTGCAAAATGCATTCCAAATGACATCCATCATTCTTGCAGTGGACTCTTCAAATGTCAAAGGATAATTATTACTATTGGATGATATGGATTCTACCAAATGTTCGATAATCATTTATTCCTACTTACGGTTAACAGCCATAATCTTCTTCTTCATTGGGTTTCTAACAAAATATATACTTCGTACAGTTTGAATGCTGTGGACATCTTTATTAATCTTTTCTTAATTTTGTATTTACAACATTTCATATTTCCATGTATTCTACATCTTTAAATTATAAAAAGCAAGCACTTACTGATCTTTGTGCGCAAAAAGAAATTGGTAACTTCGGAATTCCTGAAATTATATTATTGCCGTACAGATACACATCATCACTGTACACAAATCGGAGCCTATTTTGTTTCTAAGATTTAACGTACTACTAGATAAAGTATATTGCATAACATACCAGAAATATTTAGGTTGAAATGTCTAGGTGTGCAACTATGTATATTTATCTTTCAATGTAAATTGTGTCAGTAGCTACACACATGTATTCATGCAACAAATGAACAAAATATACAGTAATAGTACAGACTAAGTCATCTGTTATATATTCCCATAAAGTGTGTACTATTATGAGAATAGTACCGTATTAATTTGTTTTAAAAATTATACTTCTCAGTCCATCTCAGAATATAATTAATCAGAATATCTGAAGTTTTACCCGTGTTTCTTCAAATTATAAACGTTTTTTTACAACAGAGACTTTTACCTTCATCAGAAGAATACGAGTATAAATGATATAAGGCAAATATTAAGAACCTACAAGGAAAATCTAAAGGCGAGAGTAGTGAAACTAAAAGCAAGGATGATTGTGACTCTGATATGACATAATGGCGCTCAATGCATATATCCAGAGCCTACTTCAGCTACAAGCCGGAGCCATACGCCGGCAACAGTGTAATTAACTGTCAACCGGAGGCCGACCATACAGAACACGTGATTGTGCTAATGCCGATTTTCAATGTAAATTAATGTTACAATATAAGTGTGTGTCGATGGAATTACGTTCGCGGTCGTACCAAACGTTAATTGTTGATGTGTTATAAACTAAGTGCGTGTTGGCTATAAAAACAAGACAATAAATGAAAATATGGCTGCAGTCTTTGGCAATTTTTACGGTTATTATTAATGACAAAATTATTGACAATTCTTCTAAATATTAAATATTGTATAAACTACATTTTTATAGTCTTACTTGTGGTTTGTGGTGTATCAGAATTCTAGCCAAATTGTTGGGTCTCGCCTGCTATATCAATAATGTTACGCCGTTGGTTTTCAAGTTCATTGCTAACAGCTGTTTTGTGATCCCATAAATGTTGCAGTTTTGTTGAAGATTCGGAATGCCTGCTATACGTCATAATTATGTATAATTTGTAGATGCAAATAATCACTTTGTTGGTTTTCAAGGTTTGTTTATTAATATTATTTATTTTGTAATAAATTAGTTATAAACATGTTTCTTTTTAGTTCGTATTTACAGGATTTAAAGTTCACCGAGTTTACGCTAATTGGCGCATACTTAATATGTTTTGTTACGTATTATGTTGAACGTATTTTTCTTCATTTTTTCATAGAATTTTATACTTGGCCTTGCCCTATTTAAAATTATATTTTAGAAAACTTGTAACAAATAATTTACGATAACAGTATTGTTATGGTGACTGGCGAGGTTTAAACTAAAACTGGCTTCCTGGGCATCTGAAATATTTATAGAAAAGCACTACAGATAACCACATGAAATTAAAATGTATATGATATCCTAGACCTTTCACGTCAGAGGTGAAACAACATAAAACGGCAAAACGTTGTCAATTTACTACCGACAAAATGCTTAATTGATTGGAATAGAGTACTGCGAAAGTACGTCGTTATTTTATTTATTTTTGGTACAGGTAACATTTCTTTAAGTATTTATTTATTTTCCCTTGTACCATCACTAAAAAACACGTATGCTTTTAATTTTTTTTAAAGTTATAAGTGGTTGTATGCAAGTACCTACGCGGTATTCTGAAACTCAAAATACAGTTTCGGATTCCGTAATAAATTACGTACATCTTGATCATGTGCACTTAGTTTTGTATCAATTACTGTCGAAAATGTACATGTGACAAAGTAATCAAAGCACTAAAACGTCAAACGTCATGCCTTTATTTCGCCTCCGCCGGCCTCCACTCTGCCTTGGCAAACCTGCCCATGCTCCGGCTTGTAACTGAAGATGGCTCTGATATACCAGATAGAAGAAAAAATTAACGAGAGTGTGAATGATCAAACAAAATTTTAAGTGCTTTTCGCAGTGAGTAATATTTAATACGTTATTCTCAGGAACTTTACCAAGAGAAGTCATTCTCATAGTGTCCAAATCTTGTACAGCTAAACTTAAATTTGTTAGAAAAAAATGTCCTATGAGCCTCGACCGATATACCTTCTAGAAAGTGTGCAAATGTGCTACAGTTCAGAAAGTTTTCCCTCAGACAGTACATTTCAGTTGCCTCTCGCCAGAATGCGTTTGAATATGCACTGTAAGAGTTCCCGACTTTGCCAAACATTTTGCACATTTCCACATTTGATTCGCTACTCGCCAGAATGCAAACGTGCGTGCGGTTTGAGACTTGCCGATCGTGCAAAACATTTCCCACAAATTTCGCATTTGAATGGCTTCTCGCCTGAATGCGTACGTAAATGCTGCGTGAGATAACCAGACAATACAAAACCTCGCCCACAAACATCGCATTTGAACGGTTTCTCTCCAGAATGGGTACGTAAATGCTGTGTGAGATGACGCAACTGTGCAAAACATTTCCCACACATTTCGCATTTGAATGGCTTTTCGTCAGAATGCGTACGTGAATGATCTGAAAGGTAATCTAAACTTGCAAAACATTTGCCACAAATATCACATTTGAATGGCTTCTCGCCCGTATGCGTACGTGCGTGCACTGTTAGCTGACACGAGTGTGCAAAACAATTACCACACAATTCACATTTGTACGGTTTCTCGCCAGTGTGCGTACGTAAATGATTTTTTAGAATACTCGACAGTGTAAAACGTTTCCCACACACATTGCATTTAAATGGCTTCTCACCGGAATGCGTACGTCCGTGCATTCTCAAATTAAATGAATTTCCGAATAATTTCCCGCAAACATTGCACTTGAATCGTTGGTCGTCAGAATGCATATGGTAATGCATAGCGAGTTTCACAGGATTTAGGAAAATCTTCCCACACGCATTGCACTTGAATGGTTTCTTATCTGTGTGCGTACCTATATGTGCTAGGAGATGTTCTGAGCGTAAAAAATATTTGCCACAGGTAGGGCATTCAAATCCTTCGTTAATTTCAGATTCAGGTGTTCTTCGTGTGACGGAATTCGCTGAAGAGAGGCAACTGTCAGCACTTTTCGAGTTCGGCAGTTGTGTTCCAATGGAGTCAGAGATTAGTGTGCTGTAATAAAAAATACGGATTAGTGAAAGTTACGATCATCTTAACAATAAGGCTATCAACATCGGCAATAAGACCCGTAACACACTTGCAGAGTTTTCGCCAGCGAGAAATGTGTTGCGAGAAAATTAAAAGATTGATAACATGGATTCAAATGGACGTCCACACACTGGAAGAGATTCTCGTTCGAGGCAAAAACCTCGCGCGAGTGTCTTGCTGGAATCGGTAGCTCAGCGAATTTTCTTGACACATTTATCAAAGATGTTTGACATGTATACTCTTTATGACGATTGAATGTAGAAAAAGATATCACAGGTGGCGATGAATTGTATTGTTTTTATTTGAAAATAAGGAAAGATGGCTGATAATTGCAGTCAGAAACTTATCGAACTTGTACGATTCACCCGTAGGCCTATTTATATGATACACGGGATGAAAACTATAAAAACACGAAACTTAAAGAAGAAATCTGGAGACAAATATCAGATTATCTGAAAATAAATAGGGCTATATTTTATTTTGATGAGATGTAAGAGTATTAATTAAACATTTGAAATAATGTATCTATATACCTTAACAGTTTACATAATTTTAATCAGAACAGAGCAAAGAATCCTCTATCATAATATAATGAATGGAAAAAAAAACTGTGGTCCATTCAACCTGAAATAACGCCTAAACTTATCATCATTCAAATCGAAACCAGTGTCCAAAACTCGCCCTTATTTTCGTAAGATAATACAATGTGATTTTCAGATATTTCTGGCTTTAATTTTAGGCCTACTTTTCCTTTTCATTAACAAAATATGTTCATGTAACTCCATTTCCTCATCATCTGAATACTCAGATTCAACATAGCGTTCGTACGTAATTTGTAAAGTACGACAATATACTTACAGATTATATATTTAAGTACGACAATATACGTAAATACATAACCTATAATATTTCCCCCAACTAGTCATTACTATAATCAGAAAAAAGCTTTCTGCTTGAAGGCAGTGCATAGATGATCATAGCGAGGTGTGATCTGTGATAGCGAGAACTCGCCAAGTGTGTGGAGGAAGGCTCTTCGCCTCTTTCTCGCAACACATTTCTCGATAGCGAAAACTCTTCAAGTGTGTTAAGGGCCTTAAGAAGGGCACTGTCGTAAAATACTGTACTACGAAAAAAAGTGAGGATTTTGCATAGAATATGCATTTAGGAATATTAGACAACTGCCACGTTAAAGTGAGAGTTCACTGCGCTTTGTCACACTAATCACAGAACGGAGAAGAACAGCCTTTGCTGTAATTGTTTTGTAAACGCGTTCACTACATCGTATCTCACGTATCGATTATCGGTAAATACGTCCACGATTCTCGGAGAAGTAACTTTTCCAATGCGTGCGATCATGGCCTTCTTTAATAAATCAACTGTAATTGTTCAACTGTTAATATTACGTTATGCCAGGTTCAATGTCGCGCCAAAATAGCAGACGGAAAGCTTATTTCACTTGTAGAAACCTGCGGAGAATTATATAATTCGTGGCATCCCCATTGCAGTAAACAACCCCTTTCTCATACAGTATTATGTAACCAATATCTCTTTCGTTTCTTCCTCTTCAATTAATAAGCATGAAACAGATACAATTTCTTCTTATCTATAAATCAGAATTCATGGGCCTAACCCTGTTGCCCTGTTTTCGATGTCAATGACATATATCATATGTAAACCAAACTACTGATAGGAATCCGATGAGGTAGAGCAGTTACAGTAAACGCATTCCAGTTAAAATATCCGCTGTGTGTGATTCGTCCGAGGAGTGCAATACGATGTAAACTAGGTGCTCATTTACCGGAAAAAAATTCGTTCGTTGCGTTCGAATTTTTGTTATAGTATCGCTCACTAGTTCGCATTTCCGAATTAATCATCAAATAGTGTAGTAATTTTCACTTTTGCCCTTTATGGTACAATTTTGTTTCACAATTTTTATAAATTTCAAGTTTTATAATTTTCTATTTTGCATGAAAGTAAAATTGCATGTCTATTTTAAACTTATTCTTCTATATGAAATTTGACAATTTCCTCTTACAGAATTATTCATGTGTAATGTGGGAATATGCCCTGAAAATTTTATTCAATTATCTGTATTATTGTCTGAGATATTATACATCAAATGTTGAAAAATGTAAAATTAACGACCTCCGGATATTAAACGGTGAAGTTTGAGCATTGAGTAAAAAGACTGTAGTGCAGCGACTATTTAGAAACAACGTAACAGCACTGCAATTATTTTCTTCCTGACGATCTTGAAATGTCGTTGAAATGAAGTTATTACTATGAAATATTTTTAGGCTAAAAATAAAAGAATGTTAATTTTGACACATTTGGTCATTCCTGTAAGTCCTTCTCCTTGTGTGAAATACACTGACCAGACTGTGAAAAGACGTTTCATAAATTAATTAGTTCTCCACTTAGTAGCATAAGTAGAAACGCAAAAAGGGTGTTTGTAGATTACCGTGTTCAGATAGTTTTCACAAATACTTGTCACTCACTATATTAATTACTGCACAGTGCAAATTTCATTGTTGGTGAAAGCTTATCAAGAGGGATTCTAATAAAAATACGTGCTCTGCAGCATATCTAGACTAGTATTACCCCATTTAGATTCAAATTCTTTGCTTATCTTAAGGCAATGCCAACTTATAAATTGTCTCCATTGACCAACAGCTGAATCCCTTGTGAAGATTTATTTTTTTCCATGTCTTATGGACCCCACAGTTGTTTTCTGTGTCCCTCTTGCATCATTAACACTCACACACATCCATGTGAAGATTTTTTTTTTAGTTGGTTATTTAACGACGCTGTATCAACTACTAGGTTATTTAGCATCGATGAGATTGGTGATAGCGAGATGGTATTTGGCGAGATGAGGCCGAGGATTCGCCATAGATTACCTGGCATTCACCTTACTGTTGGGGAAAACCTCGGAAAAAAACTCAACCAGGTAATCAGCCCAACCTGGAATCGAACCCGCGCCCGAGCGCAACTTCAGATCAGCAGGCAAGCACCTTAACCGACTGTGCCACGCCGATGCCACCCATGTGGAGGTAGTGAACAAGTCGAGAAGAGAACACACTTTTCTTCTAGACTGTTATGGTAACATAATAAAATAATTGTCCTAAGTCACATTTTATTTTATTCAGCAAACCAAAAACAATTTGAACACGTGTACATTAGAGATGGGAAGTTTGATTCATTTTGAAGAATCGGTTCAGTAAGAACGATTCCCTAAAATGATTCGTTCATTCGATTAGTTCATTTGATTCACAGATGTTCCGATACAAGTGTGAATGAATTACACAATGGATCTTCATTTCTATTCAGCGATACCTTTCGTTCATTACTACAGTATTTACTTCACGTTCACTTTTTGCTCACTAGATGACAGCACATTACAGTTCACTACATTTAGTGGTAAATTGACACGGTCGTCCACTGGTTGCAAAGATGTAGTAAAGACATAGTAGTACATATAGTGAAAGAGATAAATGGGTACTGGTATATAAAATAAGTTTAATATCTCCTACATTATGTGACTGTACTGTAATGTTATAAAGTTATAATATTTAGGCTACATAATCATTAATCAGTAATGAAAAATAGAGATAAAATAATTAAAAAGGTCACAGATTTTACAGTTTGAACACCGAAATGAAGTTGAGAAAATTTTAATAAAACATTAAAATCCCGGAAAGTCTACTTAATTGGCGTGTGTTTTCCCTATCTCTTTTACATTTTTTGTCTAAAATTTTATACAAATGGTACAGTTTATGCGTTATAATATTCACAAGTTTTGTTTTTGAATTTTCCTGTAGGAATAACTTCATATTTTTAAACTTATTGTGGAATACATTTTCTAAATTTCATAAATGGTTGGCTATTTTGTATTATTCTGTTTAGGACAAATATATTTTTAAGTGTGTGATAAGGAATACTAGCTTTCGTATCCATGTCATTAATTTAGACGTATGAATATGAACAGGTTAGTCTATAATTAAGACCATCATAATTGGATTAAGCTGGAATGGTACCGGCAATTAAAAAAATAAATAGTTGATGTAATACGAACAATTTTATTTCTACCCGTTTTAAAAGATTAATGAAATATATATTCTACTTTAGCAATTCATTATATCCAAAAATGGCACTGACAACTTAAATACATCGTTATACGCGATTAATAATGAATCATTTCTTTTACTGAATCATGATTCGTTCATAATTTTCACACCACTAGTGTACATCATCTTACCTCTCCGTCGTGACTTGAGGTTGCTCTGTTGTTATGTCCAGCTCGTTCTCTTGTTTTACTCTGGCCATGTCAAAGGTCTCGTCCTGAAAATAATGATATAACAGATAAGACTGATGATGGCAGATTCAAGAGCTCTGAGCAAAAATGTCATACAATGGTCTTCATTTTAACTCAAGGGATTTTAATATCAACTTAACACGACTTTCATAATGTCAGATGTGTACAGGTGCTTTACGTTCACATATCGGTGTTACAGCAAATGAACAGTTAAAAAAAAATTACTGCTCATATTAAATGTTTCAAACTAGATGACAATGTCAAGCAACTTAAATAATATATAGAAAAAAAACGGATCATTGTTTTAATTTGTGGGATACATCAGAGAATTACAGTGTGATGCAAGTAAAATATCAATATTGTATCAGAACATCATACGCAGAGGCTGCGAACAAATCTAGTCATTTACACCGAGAGCAAAAAAAAAAAAAAAAAAAAAAAAAAAAAAACTTTTTTTTACGGTTTCGGTTTGTCTAGAGACGTATCTTCCTGAATATGTTCGCGTTTTTATTCTAACTCGGTCATTTCCATGAGAAACGGTATGGTAAAATCAATATTTCAATCAAAACCGGGTATAACAGATATTTTCATTGTTCTTTTTTTTTTAAATTAACATTTCCAACTTTCTGTATGTGTTGCAATCCTTTTTTAATTAAATTATTGTTAAAGTGTTACAGTATGGGTGATTTTGTAGCAAGCAATAAAGGCCCTGGGCACATATTTTCCTGTTAGAGCATACATAGGCATCGTGCCTCATTTAAGAATTTGTGCCTCACAGAGGTTATCGCTCTGAGTGCCATCATCTTCACAGACCCCTTTTCTCCCTTACGTAGCTCCTAGGCGTGGGCAGGTTCTATATCAGTTTCATAAGCAATATCAGTGGTGGCATAATGGCATTATCAAAGCAGTGTGTACGCGATAGAAAACGATTATTTTATCAGAAATGGGAGCAAGAGCTTTTTTGCTTTTTAGAAGGGGAGAACATACGATGTATGTTATGCTCGAAAATCGTATTAGGCATTAATACATTTAATATACAACGACATTACTCCTTATGCCATACAGAACATGCTGAATTAGAAGGTAAGACAAATTAAATGTTATTTTTCGTACTATTCCGAAGAAAATTTATGATCTTAACATTTGCATAGTATACTAAATACGACATTATACCTTAAACACGCTGCATTAAAAGGTACGAGGAATTAAATGTTGTTTGTACGCATTATTTCCAAAAGAAATTTATTTAAAATAATCAAATGTGCGTAGAAAACGAAATATGATTTTCTGAAATTATTTTAGGTCGAGAACGTGCAAATCTATTAAGTAATCTTGAGAAACACCAGAATATTCAAGAAAATAAACGTAGACAACGTGATGGAATATTATTGGCTAGTTACGCAATTTCTCGCCTGTGATTTAAATCAATTCAATGATGGAGAAATAGTAAAGAGGTTTATGATTAAAGCTGCCGAATTAATTTGCCAAATTGAATAAAAGTTTTCGAGTCTCTCACGTTAACCAAGCACTTTCCTAATAATTCGCCACTGACCGCCTTAGCGATTTCGATAAGGTGACGCAGGTCACAGCAGTTTATATTTCCCATCCTACTCTGCAGTCTCCTCTCCTAGTAAACAAACTATTTCAAATCGAGTGCCTAACGTAACCGAAAATTGTGCCCATGTATGTGTTAGAGTGTAAAGGGACTCACAATATGCTAGACATAAGAAAATTGTAAAAATTTAATTTAAAAAAATTTATGTGGTAATGTAAGGCAACTTTCTCTGGACTCCTATTGCTGGAAGATTGCCTGGCCGATGCTTACTACATAATTGCCATGTAATGTTATATTCGTTACTCCATGATACGGTTGATGTACGTGACGTGTATGTTTTAGTGTTATGAATGTCAAATAGCTTTTTTGGAACAAAAGTGAACATTTCCCTCATGTTTTCAAATAAAACCGGACATTTTCACAATATTTTTGTCTATAAAATACACAGAAAACGACTAAAATCATTGTTATTAACACCATTAGAACAGATGTAACATGCAAGACAAACAAAATTCTCGTTCACTTTGAGGTAAAGTGAAAGCTCCTTACAGTTCTTCTACTTCCTGAATAAAATACTACAGTATTTTGAAAATGACGGGTTTTGCTTGCAACCTCCACATACAATAAATTAAAATATAAGTAACGGATACTGATTATTTACAGTGTTATAACAGTACATCATGCAATGAGCCTATAATGGTAGTAATTAAGACGCGAGTATGTTTATGAAACTCGCTTGCTCTCGTTTCATAATTTTCGTACGAGCGTCTTAATTAGGATTATAGTAAAGTTTCGTACGACTTTTAATGCTCAACCATATTTCTAACTTTAAATTATTCATAAGTATTCATGTTATTCTTATCTGACTGGGGAGCGGAACTGACCTTGTGCAATACCTCGTAAATTGTGAGATGTGCGCAGACGCCAAAGTATTGATTTTTTCCGAGAAACGTCGACATTGACCTTGATATAATCTAGAGAGTAAAATAAACATTAATCTTGATATAACCTTGAAATTCAATTAGACATTGAAAAACGAGATGACAAATTTAATTTATTTTAATATTATTTACAATTAACGCTAATTATTATAGTAACAAAACTGACTCTATTTCAAATATAGGTGATTTATTGATTTATTGTTGTCTTTCGTTTGCATATCCGAGAATAATCGATATTTGCGCTTTCATATTGCTACAATGGTATTTTCTGATTGGTGGAACACCTGAACTTTAATGAATAGGTCTACTTTAATGAGGTGCATTAAAGGGCTGCTACCAGGTGTATAATTACTACATTTCGGCATGGTCGAGCATAAATAGATGTAAATATTTATTTCTGAATAATGTGATTTTGTAGTGTTGAGGTCAGACCATACAAGTCACTCGACGTTGTCAGAGGAAGAATAATTGTTTGTATACATCTGAAGTCTGATTAGTGTAATATGTAGCTGGTCAGCGGTGTATGCAATGCAGGGAGAAAGAAACTGACCACCTTACCCAATTATCTCCTGGCTTAGTTGCCTCTGGTTCTGTCTTCATCGTAACAAATGTGAATGGCACTGCAGTTTCCTCAATTTTCTCTTCCCGTATGAAACCATAGCTGAAGTCTGTGCTCTCCACTGTGGTGCCCTCCTGTGGAATGTACAGATATAATTAATTACTTTTCGTCTGAGTGATTACTTCATTTGATATAGACTGTACTCTGTTGTTTTATTTCTGGAAATATTGTCAGGAAATTACAACTATCGGCATATTTCTCATTAGCACGATATTACAATGTTTTAAGGTACTCATTTAATACCTTAATTTTTAATTTTCCTTAAAACAATTGATTATTTTATTTTTTACGTCTTCTGAAACCTTGAACTTTCTAGTTTTCAAAAAAGTATAAGTTTGGCTTTATAAGGTTATATTAATTAAATTGGCTGAATTTATATTGACCGGAAAGACTCTTTCTTTAAACCGGAAGTGCAGTTCTGTGAGTGTCAATCCGTCACGCACTGTCAATTTTATACAGGGTGGTTCATGAGGAAAGGTAAAAAATTTAGGACGTGAATTCTCGAGTCATTCTGAGTAAAAAAGTTCATATGAATATAGGCCCGTTTTGGAACGGTTACGAATTATATGGCTCTTTGATTTCACAAAAACTTCTGAGATTCCATTGTAATAACTCGTATTTAGAGACTAATTACGGACAAATTTAAAGTTTATATTCACGTATGCATGCATACCTAATATTCTAGAAGTCGGCGTATTCTGTAGTTGAAAATTTATAAGGCATCTTGAAAAACACAACTTAACACTTCCGATAACTCTACGTGTATAACTGCTGTACTGTAGGTAGCTGACTGAACTGCTGTGAAGTGATAAGTGATAGCGTATTTGTTGTGACATTTGTAATGCCCCACCACCAGGTTTGTTTCTCTTCTCTTATCTACATCGCTCACAATGCAGATTCCAATGTTACGTCATTCATTGCGATCAGTGACCTTGTCTCAAGTCAGAAGCATATGGTAACGTCTGATTCACATTGGGGCGAGACATTTTACCAAAAAAAATGCATCTAGCTCCGCCATCATTCGAAAACGGACCTATGTTCATATCAACTTTTTCACTCAAAATGACCTAAATTTTTTTATCTTTCCTCGTGAATCGCTCTATATATTTGTTCGAATTTGGCGCTGAAGTTTGACTATATTATTTTTCATAGTCAGGAAGCTGTATATGTTTTGTTTTATAATTTTTAATACCCTCAGGATGTAGATGATTATTCCCCTCGTTCAATTTTACAGCATTTTACAACACTAATGTTAACACAAAGTGCACTTTAAATTGATATATTTTCGTCATTCTTGTACCAAAATGAAGCTGAATAATGTAGCTAAATGCCAAACTGCAAACAGTGTGCTAGTATGTAAGAAAGTTAGTTTAAAACTCCAACATCTTAAATTGTAGAGTGATTTATATAGAACTTACACATTTCTTTCTTTCTTTCTTTCTTTCTTTCTTTCTTTCTTTCTTTCTTTCTTTCTTTCTTTCTTTCCTTCCTTTCTTTTTTCATTCTTTCTTCCTTTATTTGTTTCTTTCTATCTTTCTTTCTTTCTTTCTTCCTTCCTTGCTTTCTTTCTAGCTTTCTTTCTTTATTTCTTTATTTCTTTCTTTCTTTCTTTCCTTCCTTTCTTTTTTCATTCTTTCTTTATTTCTTTCTTTCTTTCTTTTCTTCGTTCCTTCCTTTCTTTTTTCTTTCTTTCTTCCTTTATTTGTTTCTTTCTATCTTTCTTTCTTTCTTTCTTTCTTCCTGGCTTTCTTTCTTTCTTTATTTCTTTATTTCTTTCTTTCTTTCCTTCGTTCCTTCCTTCCTTTCCTTCTTTATTTCCTTCCTTCCTTGCTTCCTTGTTTTCTTTCTTTCTTTCTTTCTTTCTTTCCTTCCTTCCTTTTTTCATTCTTTCTTTATTTCTTTCTTTCTTTTCTTCGTTCCTTCCTTTCTTTTTTCTTTCTTTCTTCCTTTATTTGTTTCTTTCTCTTTCTTTCTTGCTTTCTTTCTTTATTTCTTTATTTCCTTCCTTCCTTGCTTCCTTCCTTTCCTTCTTTATTTCCTTCCTTCCTTCCGTCCTTGCTTCCTTGCTTTCTTTCTTTCTTTCCTTCTTTCTTTCTTTCTTTCTTTCAAAACGAAAATGTAGAGTATCTTTGGGAGATTACTAACCTCTATAGCAAATGTTGAAAATTCTTTATTTATTCAGCTGGAAATTCACTTAATGACCAGTTTTTAACGTCAAATTTCCTGTCACGAGATGCGCGGATGTTTATTCTTTATTCTGCATATTTATTGTCATATTCTTTTATAGATCCAGTTGTTTCCAATTTGTTTACCAGTCCCAGTATTGTGTTTCTTTTGGGAGGATTGCGAACACCAAATTCTCTCTGGTATGCCCTTTGAGTAGCTGTAATTGAATTCGTAATCCAGTATTGCTTCACAAGGAAGAGCCGTTGATTTAATGTGTACTGAATTTTCAGTGACTAAAACAAAATGTCGAAAACAGCTGCCAACAATAAGGAATAAAGAATAAACATCTGCGCATCTCGTGACAGGGAATCAAAACTCCTGCTTCATTTGACGTTAAAACTGGTCATTAAGTGAATTTCTTGTCGAATAAATAAAGAATTTTCAATATTTCCTATAGAGGTTAGCAAAAGGTAAAAAAAGATAAAGGTATCCCCGTAACATGCCATGAAGGCACTCCGGGGGCATGGAGGTAGAGCCCCATGCTTTCCATGACCTCGGCACTAGAATGAGGTGGTGTGGTCGGCACCACGCTCTGACCGCCTTTTACCCCCGGGAAAGACCCGGTACTCAATTTTATAGGAGGCTGAGTAAACCTCGGGGCCGTTCTGAAAGTTTGGCAACGAGAAAAAATCCTGTCACCACCTGGGATCGAACCCCGGACCTTCCAGTCCGTAGCCAGCTGCTCTACCAACTGAGCTACCCGGCCGCCATAGAGGTTAGTAATCTCTAAAAAAAAATACTCCACATTTGAGGTATAAAAAATTGTGGCTAGCATCATTCGTTTTGAAATAAAGAAAGAAATAGATGTGTTAGTTCTATATAAATCACTCGATATTTTTATGTTTCAAATTTTCAAAAAATAAAATAACATTTTCTCTTAATGTCATAAGATAGGGAAAACTGTTTTCACAGCTTATTCTGCATTCTTTTAGGAGTAATACAGCGAAAGAAATTTTGTTGTAACATAAAAACTGTGGGCCAAGGACTATAACAAATAGATTTCAGTTTTCTCTTTAAAAACTTGTCCCTCTGAGGGACTTATTTTGTGTGGAAATCCTTAATTTTGTGTCAAGTAATCAGGGAAAAAAAGTTTTAAAAAATTGGATAGAAATTACAGACATTGTTCTATTATTATTTCTCTTTACGGCCTTCGAAGTAACGCTACTTCTTTAAAATATGGAATATCGTGAAATCATGTCCATGTTCATTGTTACGTGTAACACTTCAAATATATCTGCACATGGTACATCCAGTTAAAATAAAAATTTCAATATTTTAACAATGAAATAGATGTAAAAACGATTAGGGAAAATACGGGAATTTTACTTGAAGCAAATAAAGAGATGTGTTTGGAAGTAAATCCCGAAAAGACAAAGAATACGATTATGTCTCGTGACGAGAATATTGTACGAAATGGAAATATAAAAATTGGAAACTTATCTTTTGAAGAGGTGGAAAAATTCAAATACCTGGGAGCAACAGTAACAAATATAAATGATATTCGGGAGGAAATTAAACACAGAATAGATATGGGAAATGCCTGTTATTATTCGGTTGAGAAGCTTTTATCACCCAGTCTGCTGACAAAAAATCTGAAAATTAGAATTTATAAAAACACTTATATTACCGGTTGTTCTGTATGGTTCTGAAACTTGGACTCTAACTTTGAGAGAGGAACATAGGTTAAGGGTGTTTGAGAATAAGGTGCTTAGGAAAATATTTGGGGCTAAGAGGGATGAAGTTACAGGAGAATGCAGAAAGTTACACAACACAGAACTGCACGCATTGTATTCTTCACCTGACATAATTAGGAACATTAAATCCAGACTTTGAGATGGGCAGGGCATGTAGCACGTATGGGCGAATCCAGAAATGCATATAGAGTGTTAGTTGGGAGACAGGAGGGAAAAAGACCTTTGGGGAGACCGAGACATAGATGGGAGGATAATATTAAAATGGATTTGAGGGAGGTGGGATATGATGATAGAGAATGGATTAATCTTGCTCAGGATAGGGACCAATGGTGGGCTTATGTGAGAGCGGCAATGAACCTCCGGGTTCCTTAAAAGCCAGTAAGTGAGTAAGTAATAGATGTATAATATGATCTTATTAATGTTTATATCATTTAGGAACATATTTGTGATGATCACTTTGACTTGTTAAATGTAAACCAAGTTTGTAAATACCTAGTTGGCCAGTTTCAGCTTTGTATCAGCCATCTTCAGAACTAGTAGATCTTTACATCTTCCAGTTTCTTCAGTTGTTTTGCTGGGGGGGGGGGATGTGATTGTATTATTGTGGAGTCAAATAGTGTGTGTGTTTTGAAATTCAGTTTGCATTAAGGATTTGTTGGAGTGTGTTTTTGTGTGCCTGTTTATTTCGTACTATTCTACTATGTTTAGTTTCTGGTTTTTCGGTTGGAATGTAGAATTTCCGTGTCTGTGTCTACAACAGTACGAAACGTCTACCAGTCGAAGTTTATTTAGTAATTATTTATTTTATAGTAATTCGTAATATAGAGATGAGTAGATAAGAAGTGTATAAAAATGATCTTACATCTGGCAAAGTATTTATCTCCTCCTCTTTGACTGCGTCGTCACGTGACAGCAGTGCCAAAGGATCGTCCTCGGGTTCCCTCTTGATGACATCCATTACAACTGGAAGATCAGAGTAAGAAAATTATGAGCTTCAATGGGAAGCGAATGTGATACAGAAAAGTTCTTTAAATGTAAATGAAGTTTGAATTGAAATCATATTTATTGGCAAATGCAATTGGCTACGAATTATATTATTTCAACCAATGTTTTATTACGAGTATGATAATCACACGCATAGCATCTTCCACACCTGTGGATTAATGGTTAGCGCGTCTGACTGCGAAACCAGGTAGCCCGGTTTCGAATCCCGGTCGGGGAAAGTTAAATGCTTGAGGTTTTTTCGGGGGTTTACCCTCAACCCAATAATAAGCAAATGCTGGGTAACTATCGGTGCTGGACCCGGCACTCATTTCACCGGCATTATCACTTTCATTTCATTCAACAGCTAAATAACCCGAGATGTTGATACAGCGTCGTAAAATGACTCACTAAAAAAAATAAAATAGTCTTCAAGTAGGCAAGAGTGAAGCATTCTAAACGAGACAAACTATCGATAGGTTTGTTCCAGTACGTTTCAGAATCGATTTTGAACTGCCTGCTTATACACAGTAGCTCAACGTGTGTTCCAACAAGACTAGAAGTGATTCCGAAATGTATGTATTAACACTACATTTGGGTATACACCCGGTGGCAGTGATATATAATATACAATAATACCATTACAATTATACAATAATTACAGCAATAAAAGAAAATGAAATAAACCTAAATTTATTTCTAACTATAAATAGGCTAAATGGATGCAATAAACCTAGGACTATAAATAAAACTATTCTACAGGGACATCATTTTATTTTTACTTCAATTTTTATTGTACCTGAGTTTTTTTAATGTACTTCACTGCCACCCCTTTTAATAATGAAGTTCAACCGTCCACCACACAGAACCAAGACCGCATATACAATCATAGTAGCCTTACGGTCATAGTAAACAGTACGTTCCAAAAATATGTTCGCGTTTTCCAGTGACGAAAGATCTTTTCAATATTGAATCATTGTCGCACAGGTACTGTCGTCCATTTGCCTACGTCACATCCCGGTTTCCCCCACCAGCTTCTATTCGCCTCTCTTTAAAGGCTAGTGGCTGGGCTGTCTTAGCTGTTTTCTGAGAACATTAATTTCTCTTAGGAATTGGACCTCTACGTAATATTATACAACTGTTTAAAATAAGTTAAATAAAAGGGCCTCGTTAAGTAATTAATTGTCACGTGATTTCTCTCCTTTGTAAGACCCTACGACATAACCACTTGCACGGACAGTAGATAGCATGTCTGAGTAATTTTATCTGTGCGGGTCGGGCAGAAGTGAAGATTTAATTTATAGTACGCAAGGTACTCTTTTATAGAGTAGGTACAGAATTATTTCAACACGATTTACTAGTACGAAGGACGAAACTGGTAATTTGAATTAGGTACAATCGTCTATAGTGCGATAATATGCACATTAGAACTGAAGCCTGTATCGAAATGAAGGGCCACCATTTTCAAATATGTGTTTAAATATCCATATTATGATTATTTTCCAATTTAACTTCTTTCTCTATATTGTACGCTAATGTGCTGTAGACAGTATAATATACACAGCATAATGAATACGTCCGCATGGACAGCTCAGTTCGTGAGTAAAAACACTCATTGTTAATGCTGTACTGTATTTTGATTAAACAGAAACCTAATGAAAAGTATCAAAATCAAAATCGCGATATTTCTTAGTTTACGTAAATGGATTAACTACTTTTTTTCCCTCCTATACCTAATAAAATGGTTTGTTTGTATTTTACGCCAGTATCATCGAACTCCAGTCGTGGAAGGGAGTAGCAAGCGGTGTTTCCGGTTCTAGACCTTTAATCCAAAGATATAAACAGGTTAATATTAAAAATGTTTGTAAAAATAAAATGATTACTCTGTATAAAAACGCCTAACAATAAGCAAAAGTAAACCTAACTTATAAGTACTTCTATTTCACCCAACTATTAGCAATTTAAGTACCGTAATTACATATCACCTTAATTAATTACAAATCAACTTAATTACATATCATCTTAATTAATTACATATCACCTTAATTTATTTACATATCAACTAAATTACATATCAACTCAATTACATGACACAACTTAAATAATTACACTGCACCTCCAATTAAATTTTCAGTCTAATCTTCTCAACCTTTCCTTAAATGTATTGATTTTAAGAGGACCACCCTGAAAGATTGCGGCAGGTAAGCTGTTCCAGTCTACTATTGTGCGGTTAACAAAGGAAAATTTTGCCACGTCCGTTCTTTGTTTTCTACATTTAAACTTCCTAATATGATCTGCCCTGCCTAAGTATGATGGTGTTGCTAATCTAGCACTGATGTCGGTCCATGCTTTGTGTCCCATTTGTGCCTTATACAACTCCCAGTTCCCTGTTCTAATCTGCTTTAGAACTCGTTTCAAACGAGTGAAATTGGTTCTCGATTAGAAGTCGGAACTGGGTATTCTGAATTGCTAACGCATGCGCAGATGGTTTAATCTGAAGTTATGGTTAAAATACTTCGAGACTAGGCAGGTTGAAATAAAAAAATAATCCATCATGAGTGATGTGGAAGGTGTTAGCGATATATTTTACTTGGAATAAAGTTCGGAAGATTAATATAATTTTAAAATGAGAAGAAATTCCGAATTATAACATAACTCCAAAAATATTATTACTTACATGGTATGCTATACAGTTACAAATATAGAACATTAAAATATAGTTTTCCCGAAATTTTGAAACTGTTCCTTTTTTTTTAAATTCTCAAGTGGAAATTTGTATTTATTTTCTTATGAGCCCATTGCTTTTAAGGATATTACATTGTAGGTATTTATATATCGAAGAAAACTGTTTTATATGCGTTTAGGAAAGTCGAAAACCAATTTTATAGATTCATTTGTTCGTAGGTTATGACAATATTTGTTAAAAGTTACGTGCAAATTTCACTTTCTTTCTGTTTTCCAAGCAGTACCCTGTAACTCAAAAACTTTGACGTATAGAGTTCTATTATTTTGTACACGTTTATTTCTTAAATATAGTAACATCTTACCAAATTTAATTGAAATTGAAGGAGACTCTGTTGAAAATAGTGCCACAGTGTATTGATTTCACACGGAATGACTGCAATAGTGAATTTTGCACACCAGCATCATACACAAGACTTAGGAACTTTTAATATTTCAGTTCATAAGCCTACAATGACGAAGGGAAAAAAAAATCTATGTATATTGGATATTGGGTGGAACTAGCGCTGTGGTAGTTTCGGTGAGTTCGGAAGTGAAAATCGTTCAATTTATAAGGAAGTTTTTTTGTGATGATGCAGTTGATCGTATATGCAAGGCATATAAAAGCCAAGACTGACCAAACCTAACCTATCAAGAGATTCATATAATATGTATAAGCGGAATACGAAGGGAACTACCTCAGCGCTAGTTTAGCCGGATAAAGTATGTTAAATGCTGAACAAAAACATTATTGAGTTGAGGAGAATGCATTGCTCCAAAACATGCTGAAGCCAAAACTCACCTAAAATAATACAGAAGAAACAGCCAACGTCAAATATTAATGGACCTCGTGTATCAAGAAGGCTGTGAAACTGCTTGCTTATTTTTTTTTATAGGTTAAAGAGTTTCGTATATGATGATACCTACTTACTGGCTTTTAAGGAACCCGGAGGTTCATTGCCGCTCTCACATAAGCCCGCCATTGGTCCATATCCTGAGCAAGACTCCATTCTCTATCATCATATTCCACCTCCCTCAAATCCATTTTAATATTATCTTCCCATCTACGGCTCGGCCTCCCTAAAGGTCTTTTTCCCTCCGGCCTCCCAACTAACACTCTATATGCATTTCTGGATTTGTCCATACGTGCTACATGCCCTGCGCATCTCAAACGTCTGGATTTAATGTTCCTAATTACGTCTAGTGAAGAATAGAATGCGTGCAGTTCTGTGTTGTGTAACTTTCTCCATTCCCCTGTAACTTCATTCCCTCTTAGTCCCAAATATTTTCCTAAGAACCTTATTCTCAAACACCCTTAACCTATGTTCCTCTCTCAAAATGAGAGTCCAAGTTTCACAACCATACAGAACAACCGGTAATACAACTGTTTTATAAATTCTAACTTTCAGATTTTTTGACAGCAGACTGGATGATAAAAGTGTCTCAACCGAATAATAACAGGCATTTCCCATATTTATTCTGTGTTTAATTTCCTCCCGAGTATCATTTATATTTGTTACTGTTGCTCCCAGATATTTGAACTTCTTCACCTCTTCATAAGATAAATCTCCAATTTTTATATTCCAATTCGTACAGTATTCTCGTCACGAGACATAATCATATACTTTGTCTTTTCGGGATTTACTTCCAAACCTATGTCTTTACTGGCTTCCAGTAAAATTCCTGTGTTTTCCCTAATCGTGTGTGGATTTTCTCCTAACATATTCACGTCATCCACGTGTACTTTGGGGGATGCGCTTTGCGTGTGCATTTGTTTTCCAGTATATAAACATTGAGGATTTACGTAGTGTATTAGTATATTGAATACTCTTAAAAACAACTAAAAATGAAAAATTGTTGTGTTCCTATATCTAAAAATCAGGGAAAGCTTTTTTCCTTCATTCAGGCCCCGAAAGATTCTGAATATATGCTTCCAATCTTAAAAAAATATAACTAATTAAACTGCGCCTCAATATTAAACAAAAGAACTACAATACTTCGAGTAAGAAATTGCTGGCTACAGTTTAATTTTGGAAGAGGGCAAAGAAAAATTGTAATAAAATATATCCATCCTTAACAGCAAGCTATATTAGCTTAGATTACATTCAGTACCGGGTACTATCTTGTAGAAGTCTCCGAAGTAAACTAAACTAACTAACTAAACTAACTGTAGGCCTACAGTAAACTCTCGAATAACTGGGATGATTATTATGCAGGACGATCCGTAGTGAAAAAGTATAGGCCTATAAATAATATGTATAAAATAAGGAAGTAAGAGAATCTTGACTCCAAAAATCCATTTCGTAAATAATGCCTTTAACGTAGACAAAGTGTTAAAAATCATGTTTCAATTTCAAATTTTTTAAATTATCCTACATATTCAAAACTGCATATCCTTTGTCCACAAAACCCATGAATAATCGCGATATTACTGCGATCATATTGTATCATTCTATTAAAAATTGCATTTGTTCTCTCTGCAACTAGAAAAATATATACATACACATTGATGGCTGCACATTCTATTTTTAGCGTACCGTACTTACAATACTAATGATTAAAGAGGCAATATTCACCTTCAAAAAGTTATTATTCTTTTTATTCTCGTTTAAGTTCATAAACTTTCAATTTACTCGTATCCATATTCTTTCAATATCAATGAAACGAGAGATGTACATTGTCGATATCTGATGCCTGCTTCGAGTATGAAACAGCTGACCAGAATAAACCAAGGAGGAAAACATAACGTGAAGCAGCTACAAAATACTGCGGACGAAGGATTAGGAAAACAGCTGGAAGTGTCTGAGGTCAGGAGCATAGACAAGACTAATGGAGGAAATGCAAGAGAAGACATGATAAGAACGAGTGAAGGAATGAAGCGACTACCAGATATTAGTGATTGTGAGGACTGAATAGATAGGGCGTTGGAGAGGTTATTAGCGAAGAAGAAGAGTGCTAAAAAGTGAGTGCAAGAAAGTTAGGGGTGGCAAAAGTGTAAGAAAAGGAACAGAGAAGAAAGTGTTAAGTGTAAGAAGTTAGTGTAAGAGTGTAATAAGAGACTATCAAATAATGAATACAAGAGAATTAAAGTGAAAAAAAATCTGAACAAATGTGAAGTGGAATGAGAGAGAAATTGCAAGCGTAATTAAGTGAATTAGATATTTGATGTTTTTCAATGTTATGGGTTGAGATTAGAATGAGGGGTACTATAACTGTAGGAGTATTATAGAAATAAATATATGGAAAGAGGAATAAAATAGGAAATTTAGGAGTGAAGCGAAGAGAAAGAGATCAATACGTAAATAAACAGAGGGTAGGAAAAAAAGTGATGTAAGTGTTGTAAAATAGAGTAAACGAAAAAGTCAGCAAGTAATGTAGGAGAAAATCGCTGGAAAACAATGATTAAGAGTAGGTAGGATTTAAGGGTAGAGAAGAAAATAAATAAATAAATAACGCAAATTATTAAGGAAGGAATATGCAATATTTAATAGGTGAGCGAGAAATGGAAGGGAGACAGTCTAGGTAGGAGGGAGAGAATAGAAGAGGATACAGAGGGAAGGACATATAGCAATTCAGTCTTAACAGAACATTAGAAAGTAATCAAGAAATTCTCGGCAAAGAATACACTAATAGAAAAGAGTTGTATGTATTAAAGGGATGGTGGATCGAAAAACAGAAATGTGAAGGTCCACCATAACTGTGAATTTTAAAGTTGACTAACAAATAAATATATATCATATATCATATCATATCTCATATATCATATCATATCATATCATATCATATCATATCATATCTTATCATATCATATCGTATCGTATCGTATCATATATCATATCATATATCATATCATATATCATATCATATATATATATCATATCATATATATATCATATCATATCATATATCATATCATATATCATATCATATCATATATCATATCATATCGTATATCATATCATATCTATATTCTGGATACTGCAGATTTCCTCATCCATCTCTTAAGGGGAATCGCTCAGTATTATACAAGTTCACGCTATTATTTATTATAAATTAAATTAAATTACAAGGTAAGAAAGTACTGAATGAAATTAAATTATACTATATTATACAAGAAATATAAATATACTTTTGACACGCACAGAAAACCAACAAACGGGAGAACGTAATCAACTGTAGCATATGACAAAACATATTGTATCGCATGGAACACCCCTGCCATCTAACGGTAAAACTTCGCATAAGATATCCCTATTATTGGTTTCTTCTTTATTGTCTTCAATATTAATCTAATGCTAAGACTTTGCAGTCTCTCATAATCCACAAAAACGTTAGAAAGATATGAAATATTGTTGGTTTAATCCTGGTTGGAAAATCTACCGTTAGGGTCTAAATTGAAGAATTTAAATAATTAGGATAATTTCCTTAATTACTTTCTGTCAAACAATCTATATTGATGCCTCCATTTTAAATTATTTTCCGAGTTGGTGATAAAACCTAGTAATACAAAGTCATGTAAATTGTGACCATCACCCATTTGCACCATTCACACACAAACACACACACACAAACGTCATTACTTATGTATATTATTTGCTCATTTCATCAATAAATATTTTGCAATAATTTAAATGAATTACTAATGTACTAATTTTATTATCAAATTACTTGATTGTCATAGAGACTTTCAAGCATACTGGTAGGCCTACTACATAATGTATGGTACCGAAATATAAAGAATACAGTAAACACAGACCAGAGGCGGCTCCTCAGGGCAGGCAGGGTAGGCTAAGCCTACCTCAACACAGTTAGAAAAACCTAAAAGTGGATATTTATAAACTACCCCAACACATTTGGAAAACCTTACATAATTATATACTCTTGTCTAGGTTCTTAGAAATTCTTCAATTAACTATGAATGGGATTTTTTGAGGGTTAGTTGGACGTTGCTTACTGCTGGCAGTTCGATTTATGCGACAAGAATACACTGGACAGATCACGATGCGTCAGAAGCATAGACAAATAACAGAGGTCCGAAGGTAGGCAGAAGCGAAGTTAGCCGACCTTCCACGTAACTTCAAAGCTGTCCCTGGAGTAAGCATTAAAAGAGATCGCTATTCTAAATGCTTTCTTAGCGCATGCGTTCTATGCTGAAGCCAGCGCGCTTGAATTCTGCCTGCCCTAACGAGAACCCACGAGCATTATCGAACACCTACGATTTGCGAAATTTCTGTTTGAAAGTTTCACGAGTTGGAACGTAGATTGTTACGAGTAGTATAACAGTTTTTAAACAGTGTGTTTTAAAAGATGTTTTTTTAAACAGTGTGTTTTAGAAAATGTGATTTTTGCAAGTACGTACTGTATATTAATGTTACGTATATTTGGTGATTTATAGTTAATGTAAGTGATAACAATAATATTATGTTATGAATGATATAATAAGTAAACTGTTACGTTGTCCGTTTTCGCGTCGTAATGACATCGAAAAGAGAAGTATTTTGGACAATGGACGACCCACTCCTGCATTAAGCTCTATTGTTCATAAAGTCAGTGCTAAAGGTGCAAGAAAATTTAATCCTTCGTGGTATGAAACACTATGAAATGGAAATATAAAAATTGGAGATTTATCTTTAGAAGAGGTGGAAAAATTCAAATATCTTGGAGCAACAGTAACAAATATAAATGATACTAGGGAGGAAATTAAACACAGAATAAATATGGAAATGCCTGTTATTATTCGATTGAGAAGCTTTTGTCATCTAGTCTGCTGTCAAAAATCTAAAGTTAGAATTTATAAAACAGTTATATTACCGGTTGTTCTGTATGGTAGTGAAACTTGGACTCTCACTTTGAGAGAGAACATAGATTAAGGGTGTTTGAGAATAAGGTTCTTAGGAAAATATTTGGGGCTAAGAGGGATGAAGTTACAGGAGAATGGAGAAAGTTACACAACGTAGAACTGCACGCATTGTATTCTTCACCTGACATAATTAGGAACATTAAATCCAGACGTTTGAAATGGGCAGGGCATGTAGCACGTATGGGCGAATCCAGAAATGCATATAGTGTGTTAGTTGGGAGGCCGGAGGAAAAAGACATTTGGGGAGGTCGAGACATAGATGGGAGGATAATATTAAAATGGATTTTAGGGAGGTGGGATATGATGATAGAGACTGGATTAACCTTGCACAGTGTAGGGACCGATGGCGGGCTTACGTGAGGGCGGCAATGAACCTGCGGATTCTTTAAAGCCATTTGTAAGTAAGTAAGTATGGTATGAAACACATAAGTGGCTAACAGGAAGTGAAGTTAAAGCTAAGCTGTAGGTGGTCACGTTTGTTATTGTAATCTAAAGAAGGTACTTGGAATCATATCATATTTGTAACTCGGTAAGTCTAAAGAGACTTGAAAAGAATTTGAATCCAATTTCGGAAATGTCTGAACAACAAGGGTTGCAAGACAACAGTATAACAATAAACTAGAAAAAACCGACAAATTATGAGACGGCTCATTGATGTAACAGTATTGTTATGTAAGCAAGAGTTAAGTTTTCGAGGGGCATGATGAAAGCGAGCTGTCATTGAATCGCGGGAATTACATAAAAATGTTCTGTAAATTTTGCCTACCCTGGACATTTGACTACGAGCCGCCACTGACACGGACCATAATATCCGCGATATGGCTGCTGATTAATACCGCTACCTAAGTGTTATTGACATTCCAAATATATCTAGTGCGTAGGTCTTCCATTTCGAAACTTGGCCCTTCTTTCGATCCAGCACACAATAATTTTACTCTAGCAGATATCCTAGATATCATGCACTAATAATTCCACTTTGTTACTATTTTTTTATAGCTGATGCATTATGAGTGCAATGCACCAACTCACAGTACACACATATCTACATTAAAAGTAAGCATCTATTCTAAAATAGTCACTAATTGCAATACCTCACAATAGGAGACCGTGTCAAATAATTCGATCAGTTTCTGCGTAGGCTATATCACTTTAGCTAAATGACTCTATCAAAGTCATCCCATTCTTAGCATCCGCTTCTCTTCTGGCAGGCTGAGTGATTGCATAAGATTGACTACCGATATATTTCTTCTTTGGTTTGAAGAACATAATATATAATCGATATACAAGTCTATCTCTGTTTTACCTGACTGTCCCAGTTCAATATTTTCGGACATATACTAATTTCTATGGCCTCCAGATTATATATAATATTTCTCTCCATTCAAGGTGGTAAAAATCTTGCACCAGTGTGAGATAGAACTCTCTTGCATTGCGTTCAACAAATTTAAAAACTTACTTTAATTTTTTTGTTCCACCTATAAAGATATGGGAATTAATATATTTCAATAGGCGTCCAGGTAGCCAGTTGGTAAAGCAGCTGGCTAACGACTGGAAGGTCCGAGGTTCGATGATTGTGATGACATTTTCTCGCGATCAAACTTGCAGAATGTCCCCGAGGGTAGCTCATCTCCTGTAAAATAAGTACCGTGTCTTTCCCACGTGTCGGAGCGTGGTGCATTCTTGTACCGAGGTCAGAGAATACATGCGGCTGTACCTCTGTGCACCCATGACATCTATGGGAGTACCTTTACCCTTTATACATTTCATTGACTATATTTATTTTTTCAATGCAAATTGTCATCGATGCAAGGATGCAGTTATGCAACATATGACCAGAAAACCAGTAAATAATATAGAGTGAAACAAGCTTTTATCATATGTTTGTCCCTGCAAGCAAATCAGAACGTTTTTCGAACTAATACCGAACTTTTTTCGATGCATGCGCCACTTGTGTACGGTGTGAGAACTAGTTTGCGATTTTTCGTTGTTGGAGCGTTTCTTGAACTGTTCTTTCACGGCCTTCGGAATTTCTTCTCATATTAAAATTATATTCATCTTCCGAACTTAAAATATATCGCTATCACTTTCCAAATCGTTCATGATGGGCTAGTCTCGAAGAACTTTAACTTCAGATTAAACCATCTGCGCATGTGTCAGCAGTTCAGAATTCCCAATTCCTGCTATTAAGGAAAGCGTTCACCACATCGTATCGCACGCATCGGACGAATCGCATGGATCGGAAAAAGACTATCTTTGCTGTAATTGTTATGTAACCGCGTTCACTACATCGTATCGGACGCATCGCCTCTCGGCATTTCCGTCCACGTTTCTCGGATGGGCAACTTTTCCGATGCGTGCGATCATGGCCTTCTTTAATAAATCGATTTTAATTGGTCAACTGTTACTATTACGTTGTGCCATGTTCAGTGCCGCGCCAAAATGGCAGACGGAAAACTTATTTCGCGTGTAGAAAATTGCGAAGAATTATATAATTTGAGGCGTTCCCATTACAGTAATCAAGTCGTTTCTTACATATATATTATGTAACCAATATCTCTTTCGTTTCTTCCTCTTCAATTAAGACGCATGAAGCAATTACAAATTCTCATTCGCTAACAGACGTAATTAATAGACCTAACCTCAACTCCTCTGCTTTCTGTAATGTCAATATCGTACGACGTCATGTTTTAACAGCTGATAGGGGAATCCGATGAGGCGATGAGGTGGAGCCGTTACAGTGAACGCACTGCACTTAAAATATCCGTTGCGTGCAATTCGTACGAGGAGTGCGATACGATGTAGTGAACGCTTACCTTAAGTCGACAACTAATTTCACTCGCATCGAACGAGTTCTAAACCAAGTTGGAACAGGGAACTGGGAGTTCAGAATCGATTCTCAATCGATAGCACACTGAGCTACTGCGCATGAGCAGGGAATTCAGAATCGATTGTCAATCGATAGCACACTGAGCTACTGTGTATGAGCAGGGAGTTCAGAATCGATTCTCAACCGTGCTGGAACCAAAGACGTTATATAGTATACTAGACTCACACGGAGCGCTGGTGTGCTGTACAAAATTGAAACCTGTCTGCGCATGTTCACGCCGCCATGAAATAGGTAGAAACAGCATTGTCATCAATGTGAGGAATCACTGTATGGCAACAAATCCCTCAAACACATAGCGTTTTTATTGAGAAAAGACAATGGGGGTTTGGCAATTCCATCAGCAGACATCGTAAAGATTTGTAGATTATGCGATTGTTGCATTAGACAGTTGTTAAAGGAAACAAATGGCATGCCACCTAAAGGTCCTGTAGGTCTAAAGATAAAGATAACTATTCTAGAACAGATAAACATAGGCCTAAATGAAATATTCCCTGAACTGCAGTAACATGTATTAAAAAACGAGTTTCCTGACAATCACATCGTAAGAATTGTATCTTTAACAGTTGAAATGTACACTAAAATTAGATGCCATCACACAGCAAGATCTTACAACGTTAATTTACATAGAACATGTCAGGCAGCATCTAACATAATCCATCCTCTTCATGAATCGATAGGTATGTAACTATATTATCATGTGCATTTTTTGTGCTACTTATTAGTTACCGTTCATTTTTTTCTACGTAGTTTTTATTTATTCCACTCTTTTCAGGGGTTCCCAGTTCTATTTTTCATTCGGATTGTAAATGTAAATAAAAACCTATGAGTATTATAACATAAATTAAATTGTAATGTAATTGTTAATATCTACGTCATCTGGCAGCATCTATCACAAAACATCCTTTCAAGAATTTAGAGGTAGGCCTTGCTGTTATCTTTTCATTTAAAATGAGTTTTTTTTTTTTTTTTTTGGGTATCTATATTGTCAATTGCATATGAATTTGTTTTGCAGGCATTCCCAATATTATCTTTCATTGTGGTTATAAATGTAAATAGTTACGTAGCTAACTTATGAAGGCCTATTATAATATCTTACATTTTAATGTGTCAATTTTAAGTCATCATGAGGCAGCATTTACCCCCCTTTCAAGAATCAAGAGGCAGCCCATGTTGTCTTTTCAAATTGGGTTAAAGTGCTTATTTAAAATTACTTTATATTTGTGAGTGGTCTATGCTGTCATTTGCACAGCAATTTTTGTTGTTTTGTTTTGACAGATATTCCTAATGCATTATTTTTCACTGGGGTTATAAATGCATATAGTCACATACAAATAATCCTTATATTTTGCCGGATATTTTGCTGGTTATCATCTTATTGATAGAACATATGTAAAAATTACATACTATTTAAAATATATAATTTATTTAAAATAACAATCATGTAAAGAAATCCACTCAAAAAGTATGTTTTTTATTTTGCATAATGTGATTATGTTTAGTTTTTAGGTCCTCATGTTACTTATTATTTGCAATGTATTAGATACCGGTAGGCTATTTTTTTTTATAATTGATAGCATTCCCTTTATTAATTGAATTACTTATAAATGCAATGTAATTTTGCTACCTTTGCGCATTACATTTTTGCGTGATTACTTATGTCCTGTGGTCTAAAGTACCGGTAATATAATTTTCGATTTTCTAAAAACTTAACAACAGGTCTATCACATATTTATTTCACTTAAGAATTTGATTATAATAAGAACTTGTGTAATCAAGGTGCATGTATTTACGTCTTGTGATCTAAGAGTAATGTATGTTAATATAATTTTCCATTCTCTTAAACCTAAGAATATGCTGATTAACGTAAAATTATACATTCTATAATGAGTATTGTGTAAGCCTACATTTATGGATGTATAAGCATGTTTTCTATCAATTGCTGCGTACGTATTTTCTTTCCTTTAATGCTCTGACCCATATCAATGAAACTTTGAATATATTTATTTCGTCATAATTTTACGTTAAACGTCGAAAATGGACATAATCTGTCAATTTTAGATCATCACAGCGTTAAATTGCGCGATTTACGTACTGCTATTCTGCTCTCCAACATCATGGCGGCAAGCGCAGCGTTCAATTTGCCCCGGTTTCCTCGTTCCGCGCAGCCGAGACTGTAGGGGCTTGGCTGGAACAAGCCTTGTGTAGATTTCTATACGCACATTCCCTCTTATGTAATATATTCCCATAAACTGTGTGTTGTTATCGGCGCAGTACCGTAGTATTTTGTTTCGAAATTATATTTCTCAGCATAGACTTTTAATATAATAAGGTCAATAGAGGTAATATAATGAAAATAATAATCCTATAGTGGAGAGTCTAAAGCGGGCAAGGATAGATGTTAGGGCGATATCATATAATGATGTGGAATCTGGCTATTTATTAGAAAAAAATGATGTGAAAGTGATCCGAGATAAAACTTCGAGAATTTCTCGCAGTCAGTAAAGTTTAGTACAGGCATCGGCAAACTTTTTAGTGCTGTGCTGAAGTAATGCTTCAAAGCCACTCAGTGTCCCAAGAAAGCTCAAAACTTTAAGTGCATTATGACCTTGAATGTTAAAAAATCTGTTGTTTTTTTTCCGACCATTGCAGGTTCGGCATGAGTTGTAATACAGAATATGTTATTTATGTTACAGTTCTGATTTTCGAACTAGCTTATAAATGCAGTTTTAATGTCCTCTCCCTTGGTTCTGCCATCAAGAGATAGCAAGGAATACAGTTCTTCATAAATACGGTCGTTGTTACAATATCGCTCAACTATAGGGATATTTACGCTGAGTTTTACCATTAGATGGCAGGAGCGTTCCATGCGGCACAACATGTTGTAGGGCTATACGTGGTACAGTCATTAAGTTCTAATACTGAGCGCATAGTGGCGTTGTGGTGCACTGTAGCGCATAGGTGGCGCCATGGTATGATACCTTTTTTCTTTTCTTTAGTCTCTCGACCCAACAAGAGACTGTTGAATTTATTGTAAGCAGAACTACGGTCTTTGTTGTGATTGTGATTTGAATGCATTTTCGGAACCCGAGATGTCATGCTTGTTTGAGCAACGGGCAAACATCAAGTTCTGCCAGAAATTAGATAGCAAAACTGCTGCCGAAACGTTTCAAATGATGCAATGCAAGTTTACGGTGAGGCCTGCAGTGAGTCGCAGTGTTGTGTTTAGGTGACACCGACGTTTTTTTGCAAGGAAGAGACAGTTTGGAAGATGATGTGGTACTGGTCGGCCACAAACAATTAAAACTGAACGCAAGATCAAGAATCGTACGTTGGTGCGTGCTAACCGCTCCCAATAGGTAGACGATATCGCAGCAAACAAGGGGTCAGCCATGGTACTTGCTATAAAATTCTGTCTGATGACCTGAACATGTCACGTGTTACCCAGCAGTGTGCCACAATCCTGTCCCAAGACCAACGTGATGATCGCATGACGATTTGTGGCGACGTCATCAGTAGTGCTGACGATGATCCGACGTTTCTAACCGGATAATAACTGGAGACGAAACTTGGGTTTCGATCCGCAACTGAAACGACAATTTTCGCCACCTGGAAAACGCCGTTATCGCCACGACAGAAAAACCGCGACAAGACAGGTCAAAAGGCAAGGTGATGCTTTTAATTGTTTTTGATTCAAATGGAATTGTTTCATATGAAATTCATCCCAGAAGGTAACTGTGAACAAAACCTACTTATATTTCAAAGAGAACCTTGGCCGTTTATAGATTCACATGCCGTAAGCGACCTGAGCTATGGCGTGCAAAGAATTGGCTGTTGCTGGTCCACATGACAAACATGTGTTTGCACATCGCTCTGTCCTTGTCCAAGAGGAACTTGCAAGACAACAGGTGACAGTTCTTCCACACCCTCCGTACTCACCTGATCTCGCACCATATGCGATTTTTTTCTTTCGCTCTATATGAAAACAAACCTCTTTACGTTACGTAGATTTTATTCTTCCGAAGAGGTCATGACTGCCACAAGAGAAGCCATAACGGGTCCTGCCAAATCTTTCAACGGTGCTTTTTAGCTATGCCAACGTTTGCAAACGTGCATAACGGCCAACGGAGACTATTTTGAGGGAGGATGTGGTTCTGTTTAAATGACACCAAACATGTATATTAAACATTGAACTACGCCGTGTTATGCGGCATCTTGTGGATGCATCCAGATTCTTGTGGAGCCTTACCCTCCAGGCGTCAAGTCTTAGAACGTAATGACTGTACCACGTATTATGTCGTATGCTACAGTTGTTTATGTTCTCTCGCTTGTTGTTTTTTTGTGCATGTCAAAATTATATTTACAATTATTTTGTATAACCTAGTATATTTTAATATAATTCAGTATTTTGTTACCTCATAATTTAATTTAATTTACAATAAATAATAGCGTGAACTTGTATAATATTGAGCGATTCCCCTTAAGAGATGGATGAGGAAATCTGCAGTATGCAGAATATAGATACGAGTAAATTGAATGTTCATGAACCTAAACGAGAATTTTGAGAACGAGGTGTACGAATAAAAAAAAAATAAAAAAAATAAAATAGGAACTTTGTCGAAAGTAAATATTACCTCTTTAATTATTAGTATTGTAAGTACCGTACGCTGAAAAGAGGATATGCAGCCACTAATGTGTTTTTTTAATAGGGAAGGGACTATCGAGATTGAATTCATCGTATTTTTTTCTCTAGTTGCAGAAAGATCAAATGCAGTGTTTGATAAGATGATATAATATGATTTCAGTAGTATCACGATTATTCCTGTGTTTTGTTGGTTAAGGATATGCAGTACTGAATACTATGTAGAATGATTTTGAAAATTTGAAGTAAAAACATGGTTTTAATAATTAATCTACATCACATTAAAAACATTATTAACGAAATGGATTTCACTAGGGATTGTCCTGGCTAATAAACATCCCAATTAATTCACAGTTTACTCAGGCGTAAACTTCGGAGACTCCTAGAAGTACTGAATATAATCTAAGCTAACATAGCTTGCTGCGAGATTGCATATGTTTTTATTAATTTATTTTCCCTCTTCCAAAATGAAACTGTAGCCAGCAATTCCTTACTTGAAGTAGTTATTTTTGTTTAATTGCTAAAACTTTCGAGGCACAATTTCATTAGTTAAATTTTTAAGGTTCAAAGCATATATTCAGAATATTTCGGGACCTGATTGAAGACAAAAGGCTTTCCTGGTTTTTACATATTGGAACACGACAAATATTTGCCATTTTGAGCTGTATTTAAGAGTATTTAATATACTAATACACTACGTATATCCTCAATGTTTATATACCGGAAAACAAATGCACACGCAAAGCGCATCCCTCGAAGTACACGTGCGCTATCTGGTGGTGCTAGTCCAGGATATCCTTATAGCTAGACACTCCACGTCATTCACATGGACACTTTCGTCAAGAGCGACACTAAATACAACAGATTGTTGTAACCCGATTGTCTGTTTTACCGTCACATTTTAAACCATATCAGTAATGCTTTTTTCGATCTCGCAGAAACATTTATTTGTCGAATCCGAGAGAATACTATTTCTTTATTTGGCACATCACTAAACAGAATTTCAGCACTGCTCAAATAAGTTTCTCAGAAATATTCTCCATTTGTGAAAGATACAAGTTACACACTGCACTATTTTGTAATTACATTCGATAGCTTTAATTTTGGTACCAATTAGCCTACTTGACTAAAAATAGTAGTTTGTTTTTTGTGGCTATAATATGGTCTCACTTTTCTCCGCAATTTTTTGAACATAGATTATAGTGTTTTTTATATTTGACGTATGTCACAACACAGTTTCATGTTATAACATAAGGCACAAACAGTAAGTAAGATTATTTTGGGTCAATGTAGAGTATCCACAGCGCACTGAACGAATATTTCACTCTTTTATCACTGCCAATGCTGCGCTATAAACCAATTTTCGGCAATCTAATGTAAAAGACTGCCTACAAATATTTGGAAAGTTTCAGAGAAAATACACAAATTCAATCTCCTAACACGATTTTTTTGTTTTTATGTATTAAGTAATTTGCTGGGAGACATCGTTAGATATAGACCACTCTTACACTAAACCTGGAGTAATTTGAGCTTATTAATCAGATATGATTCTACTTACTGTTTTTTTATATGCTGACTTGTATGTAATTTCTATTTTATACATATTTATTTGTTATTTTCCATCCAAAGATCATTAAGAACGCTGAATATTACTTAATATCTCCTATCTTTCTTCAAATAGTGTTTATATGCCATGTTAATTTTCATTTGTTTTCATAAGTTAACAATGATGCATATCACGAGCAACATATAAGAAATTATTTTCCTACACAATCCACGCTATATTCACGTTGTTTTGAAATGATTAATCGAAGATGGTTTGCTTATTGTTTATTACACACACATTTGTATGTAATTTATGTTCCATACGTTTTTTTCTATCCCAACATCATTAAGAATGGTGAATAATATTCATGCTTGTTTCCTGTATTTCTTAAAATATGTGGCATGTTAGTTTTTATTTGTCGTTATTTACGTAAAAATGATGCGCCAAAAATAATAACAATTTCATACTCACTCCACATCCTATATTCACATTTGTTTTTCAGTGATTTATTAAAGAATGTACCGGTATTTAAAAGACTAATAATTTAGAAACATGTTACATAAATTATCCTTGTGCCAAAAGAGAATGCTCCCTGGACAAAATTATATTAAAGAATGCACTGGTATCTAAAAGACTAATTTAGAAACATGTTACATAAATTATCCTTGTGCCAAAAGAGAATGCTCCCTGGACCAAATTATATTAAAGAATGTACCGGTATTTAAAAGACTAATAATTTAGAAACATGTTACATAAATTATCCTTGTGCCAAAAGAGAATGCTCCCTGGACCAAATTATATTAAAGAATGTACCGGTATTTAAAAGACTAATAATTTAGAAACATGTTACATAAATTATCCTTGTGCCAAAAGAGAATGCTCCCTGGACCAAATTATATTAAAGAATGTACCGGTATTTAAAAGACTAATAATTTAGAAACATGTTACATAAATCATCCTTGTGCCAAAAGAGAATGCTCCCTGGATCAAATTATATTAAAGAATGTACCGGTATTTAAAAGACTAATAATTTAGAAACATGTTACATAAATTATCCTTGTGCCAAAAGAGAATGCTCCTGGACCAAATTATATTAAAGAATGTACCGGTATTTAAAAGACTAATAATTTAGAAACATGTTAGATAAATCATCTTTGTGCCAAAAGAGAATGCTCCCTGGACCAAATTATATTAAAGAATGTACCGGTATTTAAAAGACTAATAATTTAGAAACATGTTAGATAAATCATCCTTGTGCCAAAAGAGAATGCTCCCTGCACCAAATTATATTAAAGAATGTACCGGTATTTAAAAGACTAATAATTTAGAAACATGTTAGATAAATCATCCTTGTGCCAAAAGAGAATGCTCCCTGGACCAAATTATATTAAAGAATGTACCGGTATTTAAAAGACTAATAATTTAGAAACATGTTACATAAATTATCCTTGTGCCAAAAGAGAATGCTCCCTGGACCAAATTATATTAAAGAATGTACCGGTATTTAAAAGACTAATAATTTAGAAACATGTTAGATAAATCATCCTTGTGCCAAAAGAGAATGCTCCCTGGACCAAATTATATTAAAGAATGTACCGGTATTTCAAAGACTAATAATTTAGAAACATGTTACATAAATCATCCTTGTGCCAAAAGAGAATGCTCCCTGCACCAAATTGTCGTATTTTGCAGTGGTCGTCAGTACTCGCTGAAATGGGTAATAATATAATAATTATGTTGTACGTAGCAAGATCGATTATTCAAATGATAGGATATTTTATGAGGTTGTCATGACTGAGATATCTATTGTCAATTACTTTTATTTGTCAGAAGGCCTTGACTGACGGGTATATAAGACTGGCGCTCTTATGGGTGCAGGTCGGGGTTTGGGATGGCCCACAAGCAACAAGTTATACTAAATATGTTTAGGATTAGTGTAAAACTGGCCTATGTCTCCTATAGTGGGCGGGACATAAGTAACATTCACCTTATTTTGTTGTATGAATCCAAATTCATTTGTCCAGGAGTCTTCAAACGCGTGTTTACGAAATTTTGTCTTTTTTTTTAATCATTTTAACGGCATTGTATTACATCAATTTTCGTATAACGTTCCATGGATCGTACTGGCTTGAACATGCGAGAGCTTACAGCAGGCTCAGAGAACTGAGGAGGTTAGGAGAAGGGGGAGGATAGGACGAAAATAGAACTTCGTTAAGGACAAACACTGTTGCTTCACACTCCGTTTCCATCAGACTTCTAATCTTTTGTCCAACGTTCAACAACTTTCATTTTCAAGGGATGCAAATACAGAAATAACTTTAACAGAATTCGATTTATTTTTAAACTAAAATTTCATTTTTATGAGTTCTTAATTACAATTCACATAGCGTGCCACTGAAAAAGGTTTCAAGTGCCATTTTTGGCAGTCATGCTATAGATTGCCGACGCCTGTTTTAGTATTTCTCAGGAACATAACCTCAATGTCTCCAGCGCGGTAATGCAACAAGTATTCTTGCATCCTTCCCTGAGTCCTAATATTTAGATTAAATTTTCTTTCTTCAATTAATCAGTTTATATCAATACACCATATTGTACTTTATTATACTCTGATTCTGTATACAGAAAATTTATGTAATCAGTTAATTAATATGATTTATAGGCTAGTATTAGGCAATATGTTGATTGTACATACCTAACCTATTTTAATTCTTTATTGTCATACGGCATAACTTTTTGGGGAAAATCTAACCACAGTCTACTATATACAGTCGCGAAGCTTGAGGTGATTTTTTGCAAATCTCGCGATAAAGCGCTCCAAGCGGTTAGCAACTAGAAACAATAGACTGTCCACGGTCGACTTTGGATTTAGAGTGGACTGAGTCGTATTTCCATCGAGTGCTAGGTCGTTGCGTATTTCGCATTGATGCTCGTGAAGAAAAATCCTAACATCTATTTCTTATTTTACTTCTAGATGCAAAAAGTGGTTAAAAAACAGCAGGAGGGAAGATCTAATGACAAAGAATGAAGCATATCTTTATAATAATATAAAGTTTTGCTCTCTTCATTTCGAGAACACACAATTTATGAATGAAAACAAAAATAAATTAATCTGGAATGCAGTTCCAACTTTATTTGATGTTTCAAATAAACCTGTTCTGTTATTACCTGCAGCTGAGAAACAAAAGCTTTGCACTAATTCTACGTCTGTATCAGCTGATTCCTTGAATAATTGTACATTTTCAGACAACTTAGGCCTACTTCTTTTTTCAAAGGATATGTTTTTAATTATAGCTGTTAATTTTGTTGTTATTTTTATTTGTTACTTTACTAGAGACGTAGAAAAAGTAAGTCTGTTACAATAAAATTTATTGATCACGTTTTATTTCCAATTCAGGTGTGATTATTATTGCTTAACCTCAACCCACTTTGTTAACTACGTAAGCATACATTAAAAGTACCGGTACACGTAAGTTACTCCCATTAATTCATATTTCTATTGTTATTGTTATTATATTATTGTTGTAAAGGGAAATGCGAATTAATATTTATTGGTTTCATAGTTCATTATCGTTATAATCTTGAATGAGTGAAGCGATTATAGTAAATTTCAGTTCGTTTTGCACAAACAAAAATAATATTAACCTATTTCTTGCAGGTATCTTGGAGTTTATGGTGGAATTTAATATCTTCATTAAAATAATAAATTAACTTTATCCATTTAGCCTAATATTTCAATAATGGACAGAAGGTGTTAATTTTTCCAAAAGAACACGACAACGAAAGTGTAACATATTTTGTCATCTGCTAGGAGACATCTGTGATGATGAGGCGATAGTAGCGATCCTAGTGGTGGGCAACTACCCATGTTTGCATTTTTACTACATATTGAGCTTCGCGACTGTATATAGTAGACTGTGATCTAACCATTGTTCCAGAATATTTCAAATTCAAAAGAAAGTCATAAGAATTATGTTAAATCTTCCCAGCAACAAATGCTATAGATCTTATTTAAAAATTCTGATCATTCTCACTGTATCATGCATTTACAAATAGGTTACGAGATTTTGATTCGCGTCCATAAACAACTCCAAAAATTTGCCAGAAATGAACAAATTCACAATCACTATACAAGAAGAAAATCTAATTTGCACCTGTTTGGACACAAGAGTTCTCGTTTTGAAAAAAAGTTTTTCTTACAACGGCAGACTTCTATTTAATAAACTACCCGTGTCTATTAAACACTTAACTGCTGAGATTAAATTAAAAAAAAAAGAATTAAAGAAATTTCTTATGGATGCTTGTTTTTATTCAGTACAAGAATATCTTGAATGTTAGTATTTACAGTTATTAAATGTTAAGTGATACGTATATATTTATTAACTAGCTGAAAGCACCCGGCGTTGCACGGGTTTTCCTTTATGCTTCTATTTTTAATTAAACTGGTTATTACATTTTAGGAAAACTCGGAAACCTAACTATAGACAACCAAAACGAAGTGTCTTTACTAAGCTAAGATCAATCTTTACTTAACGTCACTTACATGAATTGATGAACTCCTTAGAATTCAGTTGGATAAAACACAGTCTGCTCACTATCTACAACTGCATCGAGGAATTCATAATACGGTCCTGGACTGCGTAAAGATACTTATTGCATGAATTATCTAGTTTTAGCCTTCATGATGTGTATCAACAATGTTATTTAATGTCGTGTTATAATTCCCATGGCCTCGTGACAACAGAATACAACGGACAATAATAAAAAAAAAATTGACTGTATAAAGATTGCATTTTAGTATTACACTTTAATATTTTATTGTATTTATTCTTAGTTTTTATTTTTTAATTAATTTAAGGTCGATTTGCACAATTTTAATATAGCCTATATTTTTCTCCTGGTTATGAAGGTCAAATGTGCAAACTTTGGTACATATCGGTCAAAGCATGTAGATCTGTATAGAGATCATACATACATACATACATACATACATACATACATACATACATACATACATACATACATACGTACATACCCACATTCACTTTTATATATTAGATTAGATGATAAAAGGTTTCATAGAAAATTATTAATTCTAGGTTTATTGTTTGAAGATTTGACAATTTTAGTGGTAGTATTCAATCATTTGTCAGTATTATACACCATGTTATTTCATATATATATATATATATATATATATATATATATATATATATATATCAGTATTATTTTGTAAATGTTATTAGTTTTACAACTGTTCCTAGTTTTAATTTTACGTTTCAAAAATCATCTGTATGATCATTAGAACGAAATAAAATACATACATACATACATACATACATACATACATACATACATACATACCTGAGCATTTTGTAGTCTGTCAATGACTGAATATCGTGTTAAAATCAATCAAAATTTTAATTATATATTAACACCCCAATGTCTCCAGGCCTTACACTACTAAAATTTAGATATGTGTGAAAACATGTTCTATGAGAATTGTACCGGAATAACTCCTAGCGCTTGTGCAAACGTGCATGATACTTGCAACGCGCCTTTGTTGAAAAATTTTTCCCACAGACAGTACATTTGAACGGCTTCTCCCCAGAATGCGTACGTGCATGCACTCTGAGAGTTCCCGATCGTGCGAAATATTTCCCGCAAATATCGCATTTAAACGGCCTCTCGCCAGAATGCGTACGCACATGCTGTTTGAGATGTCCCGTCTGTACAAAACACTTACCACACTCATCACATTTGTATGGCTTTTCTCCGGAATGCGTAAGAACATGAGCTTTGACGTCACGCAATCGTATAAACAATTTCCCGCACGCATCGCACTTGAACGGCTTTTCACCAGAGTGCTTGCGCGCATGTTCTGTGAGTTGATTGGAACGTGGGAAGGATTTCCCGCAAATATCGCATTTGCATGGTTTCTCTCCGGAATGAGTACGTGCATGGACTGTGAGATCACCCGACCGTACGAAGCATTTACCACAATGTTCGCATTTGAATGGTTTATCGCCGGTATGCGTACGTGCATGCACGGTAAAATGACACATCTGTGCAAATAATTTCCCACACACATCGCATTTGATTGTTTTCTTGCAAGAATGGGTACGTTCATGCACTGTGAGTTCAGCAGAATTTATGAAGCATTTTCCACAAACATCGCATTTCAGCAACTCCTCAGCAGCGTGTGTTCGTACGGCGATCACTTCGGAGATGTGAGTACGCAAATGTATTCTGTGACTCTGGAGAGTCTGTAACAGTTTGCCACAAATATTACACTTAAAGGAGCCTTCTTCTGTTCGACTGTCTGAATGTGATTTCGTGTTGTTTTTTCTTGAAAGGCATTGATCGTAGATATGAGGTTTACAGGCATTTTCTCTGACGGACTTCTCTGAGTTGAGAGAATTTTCAGCTCTTGTGTACTTCAGCAGTAGAGTTTCTTTCCCCTCAATGTTCATAGTGCTGTGAACATCAAAAGATCGCATTAGTGAAACTTACGATCATTACTAGAGAGAGAGAGAAATCGTCCGGCCTTAATTAAGGATGACCACGAGAATCTGGAAATGAATAGCAAATAAATATATTTAATTAAATATGAATATTGTTATGAAAATAAAATGTAATAATTAAGCACCATTGATTATATCAATTATAAAGTAATAGTACATTAAGCAACGAGCCTATGATGGTAGTAATTAAGACGCGAATATGTTTGTTTATGAAACAATTTTCATACGAACGTCATAATTACCATTATAGGCAAGTTTCATACGATTTTTTATGCTCTACCATATTTCTAACTTTAAATTATTCATAAGTGTTCACGTTATGGTTATGTGAGGAGCGGAACTGACCTAAATTGTGAGATGTGCGCAGACGTGAAAGTATTGATTTTTTCCGAGGCAAGAATGTCATTGACCTTTGTATTAATCTAGAGAATAACATGAACATTAACCTTGATATAACCTGGAAATTGATTTAGAATTGGGAAACGAGATGACAAATTGAATTTATTTGAATATTATTTACAGTTAACGCTAATTATTATAGTAACAGAACATAACCTTCTGCGACAGTATTGGATTTCCAGCCTCCGTGACTTTTCGCTAATTGTCTTTCGATTGCATATCCGAGAATAATCGATACTTGCGGTTTTATAATGGTACAATGGTGATTTCTCATTGGCTGAACAGCTGAATTATGATGAATAGGTGTACTTTAATGAGGTGCATTAAAGGGCTACTACCAGGTGTGTAATTACAACATTTCGGCATGGTCGAGCATAAAATCTTATAAGATGACTTTAAAATTATACTTATAAATAAAAGATTTTATTTAAAATTAGCATATCCTTAATTAAGACCTGAGTGGTATAAATGAAATTTAATCGGTCGGAACTAAAAGGAATTACGTCACTTTTGACAACTTTTCTGGAGAAGCAAAAAATATTCCACTAATAGCACAAATATATTTTTTGTTATCGAAGACAAAAGAATATCTAAAAGTCTTAGTTCCTTCTTCCACAGTTCGATGCGCATGACATCAGTTGTTCAAATTTTTGCATAACCCAAAACTTCATATTTTGACTTAATTCCTTTTAGCTCCGACCGATTCAATTGTATAATCTGCAGGGAATCTTTAAGAATTTGCGAGATGATTTTTTGAATTTCAAAAGATGACATTGATAATTGTTTAAAAAAATTATATGTGAATTTTGGTAAAGAACTCCGAGCACCAAAAAATAAACCTGTCACTGACCAATTGAAGAGAGAGATGTTATACTTGGTACTAAGGTATGGAATACAAGGTTCATAAACGGCCCTCTTTTCCTGATCAACCTGATGAGCTGGGTTTAGATCTCTCTCCATGCGTATAGTTGGATCTACGATAATAGCCTTTTGTTGTTGCCTGTTTATTGCTATTATATCCGCTCTTCTGTGAGAGTCGTCTTCAGAAATGCAGTGGACCTCTTCATGAACTTCCCAACCCTTGTTCTGAAGAAGACAGGCGATAGCTCCACGGACTCTATGATGCCTGTTGTTACGCAATAACTCTTCTTTCCGACAAAAGCCCAACACGTGACCAAGAGTTTCTGTCTCGTTGCAGCAACGGGTCGTGCTGAAAGCTCTGCCAGGAACGGAGCGCACTGCAGTAAGGTTGCAGGACATCTTGATTGCATTAATATATTCCGAAGATGACAAATTCTTTTTGGTGCTGTCCCATGAATTGACTCTTGGATATTCTTCATAGATGACTACACCTTTCCCCTTATGAGGTAACTGACACCAGGATTCAAACGATCTCTTTCGCAATTCATCACGTAGATGTCTTCCAGTAGTTCGAGTTGTTATGCTGGCTTCAGGAATTTTCAGGCGCTTGAGAAACAATCAGATCGTCAATAAATAAGTACAGTGTTGTAAAATGATGAACTATGAAAAATTTAAGGAACTGGGTAATTAGAGAGGTCGCATGAAGACATGAATCTGCTGAAGATCAAAAATGTGAAACAGGCTTAATTTGTGCTTGTGATTTATACAAGCAAACTGCAAATGACGAAAGACGTTTAATTAATAAATGAAGCGGTAAGCTCCAAAACTTCATAAGTTTGTTTGTGTAACCACTACAGGTTGTCATTGACAAAGAGTACCATGAGACAATAAATAGAGTAAATGCCTTGAGTCTTAGTGATACCTTGTTGTTGGACCGAAAAACAATTTGAAATAGATTGAAACACATAATAATAAAAGAAGTAATGTCAAGAAGATGCGAATTAATACTTATCTATATTAATAATAAATCTGTAAGCGAAATTTTTCTGGTAATTTTCGATTTTCCAAAATAATTGGTCCTAACATATATAATTAACCACCCTGAAACCGAAAATCGCTTTTTTTTTTTTTTTTTTTTTGTATGTCTGTCTGTCTGTCTGAATGTTTACCTTTTCACGCGATAATGGCTGAACGGATTTCGATGAAAATTGGAATATAAATTAAGTTCGTTGTAACTTAGATTTTAGGCTATATGGCATTCAAAATACTTTATTTGAAAGGGGGGTTATAAGGGGGCCTGAATTAAATAAATCGAAATATCTCGCTTATTATTGATTTTTGTGATAAATGTTACATAACAAAAGTTTCTTTAAACATTATTTCCGATACGTTTTATTCCAGGCAAAATTTTGATAGGACTGATATTTAAGGATATACAAGAGTTTTAAAATAGCAATACAATACATTTTCAACGCCGCCTCAGATTATAGCGTCGTTGTTCCGTAACTTCTATGTGCAAAATATAAAATTTTTCAGTAGGAAGAAAAAACAGATTTATTCATTCTATGGCAGTAGTGCATAGGAGATCGTGAATTCTTACATTTTCGAAAGAAAGAAATATAATTACATATAGGAGATTGTATTATTTGCTGTATAACTATTTAAGTTATTTAATAGAGCAAAAATCTGAAAATCAATGTCACAAAGGAGTTGTTGCAGGAACGACATCGATGGCTATAATGAAATTAAAACAAATGACTCCGTCTATTTAAGGCGGCCTTGACGTTTATCAATATTAATATACAGAGAATATTAAATTCGCCTGTTTGTATGAAGTAATCTCAGAAGCTAATTTGGATAATTCCTTCACTATTTGAAATTTGTAGTTTCTCTAAATGGATGTAATACTACATACAAGGAATGAGGTAAGATGAAAATAGATCTTTACGCACAGAAAAATTATCTTCGTACACAATCCACTCTATTAATTTGGAGTGATTTATTAAAGATGCATTCAAGACTAATTTAGAAAAATGTTAAACGGATTATCGTTGCATCAAAAACGGATGTTCTCTGAACCAAGTGATCATATTTTAATTATTTGCATGTAATAACAAATAAGAAATATGTTAAAGGAATTATCATTGCACCAAATGAGTGGTCTCTGGACCAAAATGATCGCATTTTAATTACTTAAATACAATTTAAATTAAGTAACATATTAAACTATTTATCCTTCTATCAAACACGAATGTTCCCTGGATCAATCGTCCTATTTTAATTATGTAATTACTTTATATTTATTTCTAACAAGTGCAGCGGAGCGCACGGGTACGGCTAGTTCCTAATAATTTTTCTATTCTAGTTATAGTTGCTGTCTCCGTGAGCATAATTCTTTCTTCATTATCTTCTTTCAGTTTAATCTGAAAGAATAGAACGCCAATAGGGGAAGTTATCCCCACTCTCGCAGCAGGCTTTACGCTTTCTTGGTGGAATCGCTGCCATGCTTTTTCCCCTTTTTGCCATTATTGTAATAAAAATCTAAACACGAAAGAAATTCATTAAAATGTGAAATGGTATTTATTTCGATTACCTACCTGCATTATCACACCCAAGTATGTTAGGGCCTATATTTATTTACACTTACCTGACTATAGTCTTAAATTGCAACACATAAAATAACTATTATGTATGAATATTAATACTGATATTAATTAATTATTAGTATGTTCAAATTTCACTAGCTTCCAGTAACCGGCTTAGAAATCTAGTACAATTTTAATTAAAGGTACTCCAGTACCGACAACGTCTGTCACAGCTGTCAACATAACAGTTACAAAATTACTACTATTTGTAGTATTTGTCAGTATCGAAATTCGAAACGAAGTTGGCAAAAGAAAATTTAACTTGAAAACTAGAAAATCACCACAATTCATTAGCATACGTAGTAATGGGGGAAAAAATGATTAGGGTATGAAGTAAGCTGACATGGACTATATGGTACACTCACCTCTCAGTCGAGACTTCAGATTCATCTGTGGTTACATCCAGTGCATTCTCCCGTTTTACTCTAGCCATGCCAAACGTCTCTTCCTGAAAATAATAAACATAACAGGGGCGACTGATGATGGAAATTCAAGAGCTCTGAATTAACGACATACAATATTATTTATTTTACTGTATATTACATATAATTTTGGAAGATATGCTATTCTTGTAAGACAGTGCATCCATTCACAAGTTCTTGACTGTGTTACAGAAAATTTATGAAGTTGGCTTTCAGTTGAATTGAAATGCACCATATTCGCCAGATTTAGTCCCTGAGTATATTACCAGTACTATCATCTTATTAAGTTCAAATATCTGGGAGCAACAGTAACAAATGTAAATGACACTCAGGAGGATATTAAACACAGAATAAATATGGGAAATGCCTGTTATTATTCGGTTCAGAAACTTTTATCATCCAGTCTGCTGTCGAAAAATCTGAAAGTTAGAATTTATAAAACAGTTATATTACCGGTTGTTCTGTATGGTTGTGAAACTTGGATTCTCACTTTGAGAGAGGAACAGAGATTAAGGGTGTTTGAGAATAAGGTGCTTAGGAAAATATTTGGGGCTGACATAATTAGGAACATAAAATCCAGACGTTTGAGATGGGCAGGGCATGTAGCACGTATGGGCGAATCCAGAAATGCATATAGAGTGTTAGTTGGGAGGCCGGAGGGAAAGAGAACTTTGGGAAGGCCGAGACGTAGATGGGAAGATAATATTAAAATGGATTTGAGGGAGGTGGGATATGATGATAGAGAATGGATTAATCTTGCTCAGGATAGGGACTAATGGTGGGCTTATGTGAGGGCGGCAATGAACCTCCGGGTTTCTTAAAAGCCAATAAGTAAGTAAGTATCATCTTATTTCCGAAAAAAAAACATTGATAAGAAAGCAGTTCTCAACAAATAAAGGAATACAAGTATTTATCACGTACGACACAAACGCCTGCACACATTTTCCACGGCACGTCTACCACATTCACCTGTTTATGGTATATATATTTTTAATGTATTGCAATTAATTTATTAAAATATTTCTGATTTTCACCAGAGTAGCGACTTTCATACTTATGATACTCGCAAGTTTAAGTATTCCAGTACACCACCTTACGAATATTAGCAGAGCTTATATGGTTTTTGGTATTTTGGTTTGTGTCCCTATAGTCTAGAGCAGTGTTTCTCAAACTTTTCTGAAGTGGGGACCACTTTTTTAAGTCAGAACAGTTCCGCGGACCACCTTACTCTTGTTCCCTTCGAAAGCAAATTTATCATTTATGTAGCATATTTTAATACCAGTATACTTACATTTTAATGTAGAAATAATTAATTAAAATTAATTTAATTCAATTAATTTTATATTAGTATTAACTAATTAAGTTAATGTTAATAGAAGAAAATTTTTTATATCGTCGTTTGCAAAAACCGAAATAAAAAAAAAATTAATGCAGAAACATGCCCGATTTTCAACAAGTAAAGATGCAATTTTGCATATTCTATTATTGGTGTACGACATACAGTACGTGGCCATTTAAATGTGCAGACTGGGTGTCGGCAGAACTATTAAGAAAGTCATCAATACATGAAAAGGTTCGGTACTTTGGTCCTGTTATGAATTCGGGTGGTCCCTGGCTGGGTTACAGGCACGGCGCCAGATTTGCAGGGAAAAGATGGCGAGAAACACCACGTTCATAGTGCTTTAAATCCCTCTTTTGTTGCTGAGAGTAGAGCGGGAAGGCGATAGACGGGTAGGTTAAATAAATTTCATAAAATGTCAGTACTGGGAGAAAAAGTGAAAGGCGATTGCCATGTGTCATTTACAAACTCTGAGATTTTCAACTATAGTGTGATACACAATTCGATTGACTTTTCATTTTTCTTCTGTCTTTTTTGAAGGACCACAAGGGCAGACATCGAGGACCACAGGTGGTCCGCGGACCATAGTTTGAGAAACGCTGGTCTAGAGGACGCACATGTGGGCCTTTGATCTTTTACCTAATGTATTTATATTTTACTTTGACTTGTAATTTTAATGCATTTGATTGACAATGTCTATGATATTTGTACCTCTGACAATAGAGTCTATCTCTCTGTCTGTCACACAGCAAACGAAACTCAACGAGGTTGAGTAGTACGTACTCTTTACAGCTGAGACTAATCTTGTTACGAGAAATAGGGAAGGCCGCAGTTGCACAATGCTTCCCGAGCAACGCTGGAGACCTCGAGTTGCGTCGTACGTGAGAAACCCATAACTGTGCAGTAGAGATGGGAAGTCCGATTCATTTTGAAGAATCGGTTCAATAAGAACGATTCCCTAAAAGGATTCGTTCATTTGATTCACAAATGTTCCGATAAAGTATGAACAAATTACACACTGGATCTTCATTTCTATTCAGTGATACCTTTCGTTCGTTACTACAATATTTCCTTCACGTTCACTTTTTGCTCACTAGATGACAGCACATCGCAGTTCACTACATTAGTGGTAAATTGACACTGGTTGCAAAGATGTATTAAAGACATAGTAATAAACTTAAAGAGTTAGAGAAATGAGTACCGGTATATAAAATAAGTTTAATATCTCCTACATTATGTGACTGTACTGTAATGTTATAAAGTTATAATATTTAGGCTACATAATCATTAATCAGTAATGAAAAATAGAGATAAAATAATTAAACAGGTCACAGATTTTACAGTTTGAACACCAAAAGGAAGTTGAGAAAATTATAATAAAACATAAAAATTCAGTTAAGTCTACTTAATTGGTATGTGTTTTCCTTATTTCTTTTACATTTTTTGTCTAAAAATATTATACAAATGGTTGTGCGTTGTAATATTCACAAGTTTTGTTTTTTAATTTTCCTGTAGGCCTAACTTGATATTTTTAAAGTTATGGTAGGCTCATTTTCTATATTTCATAAATGGTTGACAATTTTGTCGTATTCTGTTTAGGGAAAATATGTTTCTTTAAGTACATGATAAGAAATACTAGCTTTCGTATCCATGTGATTAATTTAGACATGAATATGAACAGTTCGCCTATATAAGTTTAATTAAGACCATCTCGTTCTATGCGATTAATAACAGCTGATTTTAGCAAAGTTCCTCTACCAGCTACCAGATGTCGCAAATATCGCAGCGTATGAAACAAGCACGTCTGTTACTGGGCGGACCAATAAGCAACCTGGATTCAGAAGATTCAATGTAGAAAATGATTCATAACGAGTGAGAACCGAGAAGACGTTCGATTCAACTTTTGATTCAGGAAGGAGTCGATTTATTTCGTTTACTGAATCATGATTCGTTCGTTCGGTTCAATGATTCGTTCATAATCTCCCCACCACTAATGTGTAGCAGTCGCTTGCGCAACAGCTACCGGTAAATAATTTCATTTTGAATTGTTTTGTAACTGATGTGATAAGTTTATTTTCAATAAATAAATTGTGCTTGCGATAGAATAACATTCTCCATGTCGGGCTAAGAACTATGAATACCACCTCATATAGCGGGGTGTTCTAAGCAGCACTGAATCTAAAGAACGTGACGACATTTCTCCTAGGATTGAAAGTGAATATATATATATATATATCACAATGAGGAATCAATAAGTTAATAATATTAAAGATCACACAAAACACTGTTCAGCTTTGTAAGGTTGTTTCCAGAAACAAACAGCACATGAGCTTAGTCTCAAGAACAGAACAATCAATGAACTTCACTAACCTCTGGGTCACTCTTCATCACAGAATATGTGATAGGCACTGCAGTTTCCTCAATTTTGATGTCCCATTTGAAATCAAAACTGGAGTCCGTGCTGTCCACTGTACTGTATTCCTGTGGAATATACAGATAAAACAAATTTCTAATTTACATACGTGAGTGTCTAAACCCCATTTCAGTTTGGTTGCTAGGCCTTTCCCCTCAACTAATACTCTCTGCCGTCAGTGAAGGGGAAGATTCTAGTGTCCATCTCACTAACTTTCCACCAATTGGCTTTCAACATAGTGACAAATTTTATTATTGAAAATGTTTACCGGTAAACTATAATAACAATTTTTATCTAAATTGTCGATTGAATGGTTGCTATACCTTTATGCACTACGAAGCATAGCAGTCTAAGGAAGATATATAAGAATTATTTTCAATTGTATTTGATGACTATATATACAGGATGATTCACGAGGATC